>JACSYO010002147.1:1490253-1740253 GCA_016806645.1 Ophiodon elongatus
AGTGGGCCACACACACACACACACACACACACACACACACACACACACACACACACACACACACACACACACACACACACACACACACACACACACACACACACACACACACACACACACACACACACACACACACACACAGTGACTTCCACCTCTGCTCAGCTGTATATCTTTACATAGCAAATAGTTGTTTGCAGCTATAATAGAGCTCTGAATTTGGAATTTAGCACCTTTGATGACGACACAACGAGAGTGGAAGAGGGACGTGGAGACTTACACATTTGCACTGGTCTTTACGATTGCAACGTTAAACTAGAGCCACCCGTCAACCATTTACCTGTCACTGCTGCGGGACTGAAGTGTGATAAAGTCCCACACTGAGGCTACTGTTGTAAATTGGCACTTTGTTACTGCAGTGCTTCTGTGCAAAATTCTGGTATTTTATTTGCATAAAAAACACATTTATTTGCCGTGAAGAACAGCAGGACCAGAAAAACACAAAGTGTTACAAACCCTGCGTGAAACCGACTGATACTGAACTCTGTATGAACTTGATTTATTTTACAATTCATTTATTCAAGGACTGTAGATATTTATGGATAACAGGGTGATACAAGTCTATTGCTGTGAGAGTGTCCATTATTTGTTCTGCGCGTGTGTGTCAGCGCGCATGTGTGTACCTGAGAGAAGAGCAGCCTCAGGGCCTGTGCTGCTTCCTCACTGAGCACCTCCCGCCCCCTCCTCTCCACCGTCTCCATCACCTGGAGCAGGTCAGGCTCCCACAGCACCGAAGTGCTGCCGTGCTGCAGGAGCTGCCGAGGACAAAGTAAGAAAGTAGAAGAGGGAGGTAGAGGTAAAGAGAGACAGAGGGAAGCATAAGGAATCAAGGTGACAATAAGCATGTTTTTCTTTTGAGGTGGTGGGATATTGTGGACGGAGTAGAGGTCAATTGACGCTTCACTAAGTCTTCGTTTTAACCTGTTTTCTCTGCGGAACCAGTTTGACATTCTGGATATATCCTTCGAACACATATTGTCTACCTTTCCGTCTTCTTCACTCTGAAAGAGCTTTTTAATTTTTCCACAAATTACATAATATATATTCAGGGAGTGCAGTTAGTGACGGTGTGTGCTCCATGGTAGCTCTGACAGCTTGACAGAGGAGCAGCGGGAGGGCGGGGCTTAGCAAAGGGACTATTTCATCTGCTACCATTTTGTAAAAACTAAAACATGTGGGAGGTTCAGGCACCGACATCCATACTCAAATATGTGATCCTCAAATAGGCATGTCACGAAAAACAAATTTTGTTGGACGATGTATTATCCCAGAAATGATTGCTTTGGATGTGATGGGTCACGGGGTTACAGCTGACCAGTACTTCCTCCCCTGATTTTATTGAATAAATTAAAAATGTTTCGAGCCTCAGTTCACAAAAGAAAATTTGGTAATAATTGTTTTTTTATATGTCAGCCTGCATAAAACTGTACCATATTCACTCTCATTACTCATGAGATCCAAATACCCGACCACTTTTATGTTTTTATTACCTTCATTAACTTTTGATGATATTAATATCAAATATGTATTACTGCTTATGCCCAATAAATTATTCTTGATTTGAGTTGTGTGTGTGTGTAAAAACCTCTCACAATTGTGATGAGTCTGAGAGTGGCAGGGTGCAGGCGGGTGCTCTCTCCAGAGTTGAGCAGGCAGTAGACGAGGAATCGACTCCATGGCTGACACGCCACGTACGTTTCTAACACGCCGACGTATGCACAGAAAACACACCCAGGGGAGAAAAACATGACAAGTTAGGATGCCTGACTCAGATCAATTCTGTTGGTGCAAATTACTGAAAATGGTTCAGGGTTAATTACATACAGCAGGCATTTAAAAAAACAAAACAAACGCGGAAGCTACAGCGCTGAAGCAATAATATGAGATGGAATAATACCTGAGAATACTTGCACACATACGCATCCTCTCTCTCTCTCTCTCTCTCTCTCTCTCTCTCTCTCTCTCTCTCTCTCTCTCTCTCTCTCTCTCTCTCTCTCTCTCTCTCTCTCTCTCTCTCTCTCTCTCTCTCTCTCTCTCTCTCTCTCTCATGCACAGATAAACCCACACTCACTCACTCCCCAAACTGTCTCCCTGTCTGGTACCTGTAGTGGGACTCTTCCGCTGGAGGAAGCCCAGCAGGGAGCTCAGACAGTTGACTGAGGCTCTCAGCAACAGCTCGTGCTTCTGCGGAGAAAGAGAGGCGGAAGGTTGAGACATGAGAGAGGAGCCAAGTATACGATAAAAAGAGGAGAAAGGGAAGGACATCATCCAGCTCACAAATGTCAGACCATTGCAAGTCTTAGGAGCACACGGGAATGTGATGTCGACACAATGGACACAAACGCACATGCTCGGCAGTGGACAGAGTTGCACCCAGAAATAAAAGGGAGAACAAGGGAACACCGGAGAGAGCGACTGAGTGAGAGTTTTTAATAATGTATGTCTCTCCCACAGTGGCGGCGACGGCAGTGAGCACTATGGAGTGTCCAAAAATACTGAAGTAGGCCAGGCGGATATGTAGACGACAGTGGAGAGTTCCACCCTAATCCTGGGACGGAGGGGAGGAGATCGGAGAGGAGAGGAGGGGATGTGAGAGAGAGCGAAGGAGGTGAAGTCGGTGAAGGTAAGAGGGCAGACGAGGAGACGAAGATGAAAGGAAAGGAATTAAGGAGAGGAAGAAAGGCCAGACAAGTGAGGAGAAAAAGAAAAGCAGTCAAGAAAGTAGAGGGGAGGAGCTGCAGGATTTCCTACTGCCACCAAACCAGAGCATTAAGAGGCAAAAAACGGCAAAACAGAGGAGAGGAGGGGACTGTTACTCCTATCAGCAGCTGAACAGCAGACTGCAGAGCACTGAACCATAGAGCGGAAGCTCAGTTCACCTCCAAAGTCTTTTACACACAGAAGAAATGCCACTGGTGTGGAACCAGAGGCTGGCATGCTGCGACATAGGCACTGGGTAGAAAAAGACACGCTCACCACCTAATTACCCCACAGTTACCATATTTCATCCACACCATCTGAAGATTGTCACACACCAAAAATATGAATATCTCTTTTGCAAATATATATATGCCGATGTCTTTGTTTGCTTGTCACGATCGAAGCCTTACTAATTAACTTTAGCGCTGGTATCTGTATTGTTTCCAATTTATTATGTCATTATTATAACCATATGGTGCGGTGTTGGCCAGCATGCTGGAGGAGCTGGGTTTCACAATGCGGTTGCACTTTGCATGCAAATGAGCATCAAAATGAGCCCAGTGGTATTACACTTCATTAGCGGGAGCCTTTTTTCCAACTTATTTGATTACCCATTCAAATACATCGCAGGCTTCCGCGCCACATCCCTCGACAACTCTGACACCGTCTCTCTGGTTCAGACGTCATTTCGATGACCTCTCACCGCCGACAAGGGCGGCAGCGCGCTGATGGTTTTAACACATTTTGTGTCGGCTGTAAAATTTTAATGACCTGCCACTGCGATACGGTGGCAAAACAAATCATTTAGCTATAAATCACGTCGATCTTGATGAGTGTCTGTTGAGTCAAGAATTACTTACAAGCTAAACTCTAAATTTCTGGATGCTGGTGTAAATTTACTGCATCCACTCCCAACCCTCTTCAAGTTGCTCATCACCGTCAGTCATAAGGACCGAGCGGGGACAAAGCACTAAACAAATACGTGTGACAGTTTTAGACATCAGTGTGTCGGAATACTTTATCTTGAACACAACCCCATACTTCTAAAGTCATTGGGAGAAGAAATGTATGCGGCCAAGAAAGCTCTTTTGTCCAGCGTGTCTTGCATCTAAGGCTGGGCAAGATATGGATGATTGATATCGTGATATGAGAGCAGATATCGTAATATGGAATGAGTGTAGTCTCTTCCTGGTTATAAGTTCTGCATTACAGTAAAGTGATGTAACTTTCTGAACATACCAGACTGTTCTAGCTGTTCTATTATTTGCATTTACCCACTCAGACATTAAGTGGTTTCATCAAAAATCTCATCTTGTAAATATTTTGTGAAAGCACCAATAGTCAAACCTATCTTTATATTATATGTTCTCTGTATCGCGCAGTCCTACTTGTATCCCAATCTTCTCCTTACGTGCTACTGTATGTATGGGTCTTAAAAATAAGTTGAACGCATGTCCGTTAAATTGCACAATGAGTCTCAGAAGTGAGCTGTATTAAAGAAGTATCTTCCTGCCATTTTATAGACACAGTAAAGATGATCACCACCACTCGTACTGGAGCTGCTCATAAGTCCTGCTAAGCCTTGTGATTCATTGATTCCCAAGCTATTAGATTCAGTAATACAGAAAGAACGCCTCCGTTATTGTGAGCCTTGGCCGTTAAGTGACGCCAGAAAAGGTAGCAGTCAATATACTTTGACTGTGTGATGGAGCATTTTAGTGCTTCATCTTTATATACAGTAGTGCCTCTGTGTCTTGTGGTGCTGCAGCACTGCTTTGATCATAAAGAATTACCGGGTTTAAACAACTGTGATATCAAAGCCGTGTGTTAAGTATCAACATATGTAGCAGCTCTGTGCGCAGCAGAAGATAATAGATACAATTATTTCTAAGGGTCCGCCTGCTGCCTCATGTTGTGCACTGGATGACTGATATTTTGGACCACTTGGGTTCTTGCTCTGTGCTGAGCTGGCTGCCACCCGGGAGAAGTAGTGCTTCACTTGTTTATTGTTAAACGACTGCTGCTGGTGAGACACCTGTCAGCCTCTTACGTAACACACAACCAGAGTCAATACACCGGCTACATGTAATAACTTTCCGGGATTGCTCAGGAGCGGTGTGCCATTCCATTACGCTAACTACTAAATCAATGGAAATCTCATTTTCTGCACAACCCTGTTCGTGAAAGGCAGGTTCGATGTCATGCTGTTCAGATCTCAAAGACTACCTTCATGTTATCTCTGCTGCAGAATGAAAGGTGGAGTGAAAGTAAAGTAGGAGACGGTAAGCATCGTCATGTCAGCATTTAAGACCACTGCTGTGTGATATCTGAGGACAGATGTGCACACCAATTGTTAAATCAACATCGCTAGACATAATAATTATATCATATTTGTTAGGATTCAGAATGAGTCGATATGTGCCGATTTATATAATTACGAATGAAAAGACAGCATTAGTCATGAGTGTGTAGCTCTCCTCCCCGTTCCCTGATGTCTACCTGCGGGTCAGCACCTCACTGGAATAAATAGTAATCCATTTTACAACATGATAATAACAACATAATTAATAGTGATATGAAATAGGTCATTCTACAAAATGAATACTTGGTATTTTCTTTCTTTATGTACTCAAAGTATATTTTGATGCCAATACTTGAAGGACTTTAATGTGTAACAGAGTATTTCTACACTGTCGTATCAATACTTTTACTTTTTCACTTTTACTTCGGTAAAAGATCTGAGTACTTCTACGACACAGATTCCAAACAAAGCATTCAGAAATGTGAGCTTTTGTCTTGCTGTGAGCATTTTTTTCATACGTTACCTCAAGTTTTGTAACTTTGACTATATTTAACATGTCAATCCAAAATTATAACAGTATATAAATGATAAAAATCCCCAAAAAGTATTTATATCCCCTTTAATTGAACGTCTCTCCTGTCTCCAATAATCTATTTTGCCCTAAATCTCCTCCTCAGTTTCATTTTCACACCTTCGTATGCCCCACACGTACCTTCACGCACACACATACACACACGCCAACACAAAGATCAATACCCCCAAGTACATTTAAGTTGTTAAAGTCTAAAGTAGTACAACCTGCAAAAGAAGTCCACTGAGAGCAGTTGAGAGGCACTGGGCTCCTCTGGAGCCGAGCGGGTACAAAGCACCATCTTCGACCCCCAGAGGTCTGGGCCCGACCAGACCAGGGCCGGTGCTCAGACGCACCACTGCTGATGCCAGGTCAGCATCAAGGAGAGCTTGCAGCAACCTCAGGTAGCTGACTGGAAAGAGAGCGAGAGCGAGAGAAGGGGAAGAAAGGAGGACTGGTAAATGTTCTGGAAAACCAAGAGGGAGGAGATGAAATGCCTTAACACACAGGAGAGCCAGAGGAAGATGAGAAAAGAAAAACAAACGTGAAGGGCAAGGCCACAAGAGAAACAGGTGCATGGCAGAACCGAAAGGAGTGAGCGAGAGCACAGAGTGGGAAAGTAAAAGTTTGAAATAAAAATAAAAAGATGTTAAAAGCAGGAAGCAGAGGGAATACAATGAGAGGCAGAGTTAACAGTTGAAAGGAACTGAGGACCATTTTTGAACTGATATGTGACAGAGAGAGAGAGGGAGCGTGTGAGGCAGCGAGAGACAGGGTTGAAGGAAGGTCAGAGAGACTGACGGACCAAAGTAGTGATGGAGATAAAGAGAGAGACACGGCCAGAGTGATTGCTAAAACACAGAGGGATCCAAGCTGAGAGCTGCCAGCCATCTGAATTGCACTAATGCCATGTACACTGAGATTAGAGCTCTCTGAGGGAGGGAGGACTCAATTAGTGGCAGCAGAAGAGAGGGAGGAGAGACACAGCACAGAGATAGAGATAGAGAAAGAGAGAGTTGAATTGGTTGGAGGCTGAGTGAGCGAGGAGAGGGAGAAAGAAAGAGAGAGGGAGCCGATACATCACAGCAAACCCTGACAGGCCACTTATCCGGCTGACAGACACAGACACAGGAGCAGCAGGGATGATCTGTCTCCGAGTGCTGCAGCGAGATGTGGTGCACTTAATATAATTAAAGTGTGTGAAATTCCTGCTCAGCGTTTGGTTAACTCCACTGAGGATAAACCATTAACAAACAGACACTCTACCTGTGCTGGAGGAGTACATGGAAACCAATTTGAGGTGAACCTCATTAGTCCATCCTGAAGCTTACACAGTATATGGACAGTTGCTGCAATAACCGGGGATGCCCGACAAGCTCCAAATCCGAACCTAACTCTACTGAGTCTATTGAGGCGTCTTGGTTTCCTAAACCCTCTATCATCTGTAATTGCACTGGACAGTGTAAAATGAAGTAGCACAAACATACAGAAAGGATGAAGCTGAGAAGAGATTAAGAGAATGCACAAAACTGGGAGGACAGAAACAAAATGGGTGGGGGGGAAAGAGAAAACGGAAGCCGAGCACACAATCCCTTCAGTGCTCTCAGGTTGCACACACTTCAGCATTGCTGATGAACTGTTTTGGTACCGACTGTCAGTCTTTTAAAAGCAATCATCAAATAGAATTCAGAGTTTGTTACCCAGCAAGAGATTGTCTGTGTTTCTTTTCTGAACAAGGAGTCGCTGCACAGCGGTGTCCAGTCTCCAGCTGATACTCTTTTGGACCTTAAATAATGGAGAAAGAGAGAGAGAAAGAACAAGAGAGAGACGAGAGAATCAGAAGAATAACAAATTAAAACATATCACTGCAAGTTAGAATTTGTTAACTCTGCAATAACGTCAGTGAGCGGAGAAGAAAGTGCATTGTTTTGTACCACATCCCAACTGTGATATGTATCGAACGGATCTAAATAGTGTTTTATATTCTGTGTTCACAGCTGAATCTATGCTCCATTTGGCTGCATGTTCTATGTCTCGCCCTTGACCGTGTTAAGTTCTTGACGGAAGTTATGATAAGAGCAGAGCTGAGCTGTAGTGTGTACCTGAGCAGAGTGAACGCGCTGCAAGGTAATGAGGGAGGACAGGAGTAGATGGCTACAGCACAGCAGGGCTGAAGGAGGACAGGCTGATGGAGAGAGGGATGGAGCGGAGGAGGAGGAGGAGGAGGAGGAGGAGGAGACTGTCTGCAGCTGGTCCATCAGTCCACTGTTGGAGAGCAGCACGGAGACAGCTGGGGAGGACAAAGCTCTATGTCATCACACTTTGATGGGATTTGCGCTTGTAGGTCAGTGTGTGTGTGTGTGTGTATGTGTGTGTGTGTGTGTGTGTGTGTGTGTGTGTGTGTGTGTGTGTGTGTGCGCGCGTGCGTGCGAGAGAGAGAGAGAGAGAGAGAGAGAGAGAGAGAGAATAGCAGTTGGTCTGGATGACTGCATGGTGACATGCTGTAGGCAACCACACACACACACGTTTCTGTGAAACATTACAAACACATTCACCCACTCACTCTCACATCATGTGCACGGTGCACATGCCTTTTGGTTTGACTTAATATACAACCAGCAGTTGAGAGAACCTCTAACCTGAGGCCGAAGTAACTTGCATCTGTAAACTCACCACTAGTGATGAAGAAGCAGATGGTGAATGTAGGTAGCCTACAGCAGAAGTGGTAAAGCAGTACTTTGGGCATAATTAGCTTTGCTTCCCAAAGGCATGCTCGCTCTCCGACCACTCGCCTCACCTTATTAACTAGAAACCAGCTCCTTGCTGCTGACCTCTGCTGAGTTGTATTTTCTTAATTATTTAGCTCGTAATAAAATCAATGGCATCAAATAATTGATGTCTTTGGTCAGAAGAAGTGTTACATGTCTTGATCCCTCCAGTTGATGGCAGCTCACTGTAAATTATTCTATCTTATTTATTAACTACCACTGTGGAGTTATTTCTTCTGTATTTTGGCTCCTTTGTTCTAATTTTGCAGGATTCAGCAGGAGGGATTTGTTTTGTTGTATAATTAATTATTTAGCCCCAATCTGGTATTTTTCTAGTATGTGCAAAAATAAAAATAAACTGATTGTGTCCACCCTCCTGACATTGTGTGTGTGTGTGTGTGTGTTTGAAATCTCTGATCTCTACTGACCCTGTTACTGCGTGGGCGTGTGGAGGTTTCTGTTTGCATGTGTGGTTTTGTCTATGCGATACACGTATTCAGGTTCTTAGCAAGGCGACAACACAACCCCGAGCTCTTGTCGGGATCTTGCGCAAATGTGTGAGAAGCTCTCCGACTTGATGGTATGACTGTAAGTGTACAAGACAATGTGCAGGACTGGGCCGCGTCCTGTGTTCCACGACGTAAAGACATGCAGCAGGTGTCAGCTTGTTTGCTTATTCCTCCCTCCGTGTCTCAATGCTGCATGCTTGTCAAGGTCAGCTTCTCGCCTCAGATAAAACAGGGAAAAAGAAGGGACAAATTGGAAGAGAGAGCGAGACAGAAAGAGGTAGAGGGTGAAGAGGGAGGGAGAGAAAAGGGGTGTGGGGGGGAGATAAAGAGACAAGAAGAAAAGTGTATCTAACCTCTGTCGGTGCAGTGTGCTGGGGACAGACTCAGGCAGCAGTACAGGTAGCTGAGGGCAGGTAGCAGGCTCCCTGTGTCGGTAGGCTTCAACCTCCCTGCTATGTTACTCACTGGAACACACAAACACACACACAAACATTCAGGTCTGATGCCTCACTTGATATTTTATCTGCAGTGCTCTCAAATAGACGAGAGAGACTGAGACACGATATGACAGACATAAAAAAGACAAACATGTACTGCCTGTCACGTCACAGCTCCTGCCTGTCGGTAAAGAATGAATTTATCTGATCTGCAAGTACAAATATCGAGCTGGAAAATGTAACTACCCACACAAAATGAGTTCCACTAATGCAGTAAAAACACAAAGTCACAGAGGGATGAGGCCGGGTTGACACCGAGGCAAAAAGAAACGCAAATGTGATTCTAATCATAACACGCTTAGAGTTATAAATTGCCAGACGAGATGTCTCGTAAATTTCTGAACAGCATTTTCATTTGCAGATCAGCGGCGAGCACTCCCCTGTTGATGAGGATATTAAATAAATGAGTGATGCCTGCGGTTAGAAAGGAATATAGGTGAATGCGGAGGGAGGTGAGATGAACTCGGCAGCACAACAGACCATGTGTTGAATGGAGAGCTGTGTCTTAGTGATGTCACTGGATGATTGTGTGTCTGTAACGTAGCATTTAAGTGCCTGTGCGAGTGAGGACCATGCTGAAGGGTGTTTAAGTAGTCTGTGTTCACGACTGCAGAGAACTAACAGCATTGCGTGTGTTGTTAGTGAGTGTCTTTGCGTGACAGACAGCGTCTGTGTGCGTGTCTGGCTGCGAGGTAGCAAAACATTTTCTGCCTCGAACGTAGGGTGCGTGCCTCACATGTAAACAATGTGTTTATGTTTGTGTTTGGGAACAGATGAGGTCTGTGGGGAGTCTCGCTCAGTGTGAGCGGCCAGCAGCACCTTTTGACCTCACCGTGATAGAGCAGCTTGAAGTGCACTCCGTCCATTTTACTGTAAGTGGAAGATGAAGGCGGGTCACTGGCCTGCATCGCACAGAGCAGCTTCAGCACCAGAGGGAGCGAGTTCACTGCTAAACAAAGAGAGAAAGTAACAGAGTACGACAGTAAGCACAAACGTGAAGGAGATCAAAGAGAGACAGAGACAGATTACATGTACATGAAAGTAAAAAGTATGTGAAAGTGCTGCGAGGGAGAGAGAAGGCGAACTTAAAACAGTGAGGAGAATGAAGGGAGTTTGTGTGAGAGAGACAAGGATGATGGAGTGATGCAGACATCGCTGAGTCTGAAGCCTGATGCTCCCAGAGTAGTTTTCAGTTAAGTCAAAGTAGAGCACGTTAAAACTGACACTGACAGAAGAGAATCTTTTAGGGGACTTGTGTACTTTGAAGTTCTGGTCTACGAACAAGGTGTAGCATCAAGAAGAGTCAAGAAGAAGAAGAAGAAGTAAGCACATCTTTCCCAGAAATATAACTAAATACCATGCACATTTTAAATAACAATATTCTGGGTCTGAATCCAGAACGGGTTGAGGGAGTAAGAAGCGGAGCGAAAGGAGAGCTGGAACGCGGATGGGAGACGGGGTGAGAGAGCAGGAGTACTCTAACGAGAAGTAGGCTGCAGGAAGATCAGGCATTTCTTTCACCACTGTAGTGCATCAGATTAAAATGTCTCCTCTTGGAGAGGTTAGTATAAAGTATGTATTAATGCAAATTACAGTAGGCTGAACTGGAGCGCATGCACGGATAACGGCCTGTAATCCCCTCTGGGCCTGTGATGAGCAGAAAGCAGGCGGAGGCTAACCACAGAAACAGCCTCTGACTCCCCAGCTGGCACCCTGGTGTTGTGCCCTTCAGCGGTGCTCATTAACCTGGTCAAGTGTACAGACATAATCACACCATCTGGCAGGCACCTCGACCAAAAGAAACAGAAATGCATGAATGGATCGCACAGCATGTCTGGGAATTGAACCCCTCCAGGAGTGTTCAAACCCTGACCTTATTTGGACAAGATAGCATTTTTAATAAGAATCAAACACCAAAAACATAAAAAATATATTATATTTCAGTATTTAAAGCATCTTCACTTACACATTTTTTTTAACCTTTTAGAAGGTTTCATTTTACAAGTTTCACCCACATCTCCTTATTAATATGTAACAATCATTAACTTACAGGGGAGCTTGGATTGTGATGTCATGATCATCACTGTATTATCATTTTACTAAACTGTTGTCAAATGTATGATTCAGAAGAAACTGTAATATTGTAATCTCCTTTAACAAGAAGAGTTTTGTCTGATGTTTGATGATGCCACAGATTCTGTAGTAGACAGTAAACATGTAAACAGACAGTAAACGTGTAAACAGACAGTAAACATGTATACTGTCTCTTTTATGACATGATCTAACAAATACTGCACATTACTAACAAAACACAATATGTTGCAATTGTCAGATTCAACCAATGTCTTCCAAAACTTGCCCTTCCCCTGCTTAGTTTATACTATCTGAACACTGAAATTTAGGATTAATACTATTGAAACAAAGCTGGACACTGTTTTCTTCTCAAATATACATAAGAATACAAAACCAGTGCATGATAGCAACCTCCTGCAAACACATACTACCGTCTGTTCAAACTAAATCAATAATATGCACTTTAATGCAGGGGAGTCAGCTAGATAAACAAGTCTCTCATTTCCCACCGTCTGTACTGACAAAGGATGCCGGGAGGATTCGTCTTAACGGAGGATTAATGGTTCTTCCCTTCCAACATTAATCAGAAGCGACAAGTGTTCTGGGACCTGTTTTCCATTTCAATCCAATTTAAAAACAACCAAGATCTAAGGGAGACTTTGTGATCACACTTAGGTTAAACTGAGTTTGCCTGGCAAAACAGCTCAAAGAAATAGCACCAGCACATGCCACACTCGCTCCCTATAAACGACCCACAGTACTGTGACATTTAGTGGTATTACGGGACGTGGAAAGCATTCTTACTTGGTGATCGGTGAACTGTCCTTTAGCTCAACTACAAGTTCAATCCAACGTGAACTCTGAAAAGTGTTCTTGGGTAAGACGTGAATGGTTACGTTTTTATGACCGTCATGAGCCCACCTTTAATTATCTCTTTATTAATGAATTGTAACTTGAACAGTTGTTAGAACCATCAGAAAGAAAATGTTGGCACGGAGAATGACCCAACAAACATAAATCAACGTAGGTATTCTTTTGAATGATCCAACATGTGGGAATAATTAAACTAAGAGCTTTCCATTATGTTGCAAAAGAAAATTGTGCCCAATGGACCTATTAATCCATGCACATGACTTTATAGATGTTTTACTGCTGTGTCTGGCAATTGTTATATTCATATCATTATTTAATTTCCCTCTGTCATGTGTTGATTTACTCAGATCAAGTTTGTGGAGTTAAACATTAATACATTTTTATATGATAATTGGCAGATTAAAAAAAATGCATTCCGATAATATTGATTTCTAAGTATAAAATGAGAAATTGAAAGCGTGAAACGGACTAACACAAATTCCCATTTCAGCATATTAATGACCAATTTCTACAAATTTGCTTAATGCAATTTACATGTATGCTTTTGGTCTGCCATTGACAACAATTTTGCAAGTTTCAGTAGCAGGATTGGAAATAAAAGCAGCCACCGGCCAAATGCTGGTAAAATATGCAAGTGGCTGCTAGATTTGCTTCACTCACCAGCCAAAAACTGATCGTTATCTATTGAGTGGCAGTTTTGGATTCCACCAAAAAAGTTAAATTTCAATACTGTTTCAGTGGCAATTTCCAATCCCACTGTCACTCATATTATATTCATCACCAGCATTTCTACTGGGAAGAGTGTAGACATGCGAAAGGTTTTTCCAGTCTTCAGCCTCTTTTATTTCACCTGCCAGCAATGTGTCTCGTACATAGCCAAGCAAGAGGTCCAAACTCTAAAATCTATCAAGTAGCAAAACTTGGTACCTATGTATCATTACAGTATATCATCCTTTCTAGTATCTTCCATTATGGTAAATCTCATATCATTCATTTTAATAAACTTGAATGATATTTTAAAGCAACGGGATAGTTGCATTGACCTCTGCACAGGTTTTTACTTCGAAATACGTTTTCTCTGTGGATGCAACAGGTTTTTCTATAATACTTCTAAAGATATATATATTCTGTGTGTTTTTGTCTCTTACCCTGTGCAGCGTGTCCCTGTCCAAGCCCATGGCCCATGTTCTCCACGCTCAGCCTCTGTAATGCCTGCACCACGGCTGGCCTAAGATCGGCACACAAGTCAGCCTCATAGCCTCTTTGACCACGAATAAATACTTCCAGCACTGCCAGGGCTCGCCCTGCCAGGGCGGCCTCCCTGGTGCACACCATGTCCTGTAGTCATGCAGACAGACAGTCAGACAGACACATGCTTTGAGACAGATTGATTGAGGATGTCTTTGTGTACCAGTCCTAACACAGTGAAGCGGTACCGAATACACGTTAAAGACAAATATGTGTTTTCCACAAACTATGAGACCCATGTCTTATTCCTGCTTCAGATTGCTCCGCATAAGGCAGCGCTTCAAAAGTATCTTCACTTTATAGTGGCTAACGTAAATACTCCTGTTTGGGGTCTCCAGTGCTCACCAGGAGGGTCAATATGACAGCTGGGTACTTCTCTGTCAGAGTCAGCAGCTCCATAGTGTCCGTGTCTGGCTCATGATCCTGTCTTTCGTCTGCATGGCTTTCTCCCTTCTCCTGTATGGCTGCCTGCACCGAGTGATGAAATCCAACCACTTCTCATTAATGCTTATTCGTGAGAGTTCAAAGGGAATTTAAAAAACACATAGTATAATGCAACTCTAACAGTTACTCTGTTAAAGTGAAATTAAAGCTTGGATGGGTAAAATTGGGAGAAACCAGCAAGATTAAGCAATTTCTATTCACTCCAAAGAGAGAAGTGAACGTGAACACAGATTATGACCAATTCTTTCGCCCCATAGTCACCAAAGTAACTTTCGAGAGCCATTTTTCACAAGCAGTAGCATCAGTTTAACTGGAGAGTATTTCTTCATTTGAAGAAAGGCTTTTCAAAAAGGAAAGGATGTTTTTGCTCTTCCCCCGACTCACTTTGGTATGAGTTTGATTGACAGATGGTTCATCAAATCTTTTTTTAAAAGTCCTCAAAGCTTCTCAAATGGTGTAACAAACCATGTGGTGGGTCAGATTAGAATACTTGTGAGTCTGAGATAGAAGTGAAACAATTGCCTCCTTACCATGGTCTGCTCTGCATCTCTGTGCTGAACTTGCGTGGTCAACCAAAGCTCCAGGACCAGGGGCCCATATTTCTCTGCTAGATCTGAATATCGCCAGATGAAGTGGAGGAGTGCGGGATGGTGAATGTAGAGGGAGGGGAAGCTTTGGCGGGAGGAGAGGGCCTTGCTGATGCAGTTCAAAGGCGCCTTGAGTGGGTTGGTAAAGAAAGATTGAATAAGCTACTGCACTTTCTTTGTGCAAAGCTTAAAGTTTGCACTTTTGAAAAAGAATTAAATAAAAAAAATTCAAAACCAAAATGTGAGACTGCTTTTAAAACCCCAGTGAGGCAGAGCCCTCAGTCACAGCAGGACGTATCCTGTAATCTAGTGCTTATACATGTTCATGGTATATACTCTTCAGCAGTGGGAGGAATACCCGTTGGCAATCGGCAGGTCCCCCGACTTAGTGCTCCAGTGTTATGCTGAAGTCTTACACACACACACGCACGCACACACAGTAGCTCTGCCTCTTCGATGTCCTGCTTTAATCCAGGATATCACCAATGACAATGGATCAAATTTGTCCAAATTTGGTTCAGTTTAGGTCCACAGCTATTTGTAAATAAATGTTTTTAATTTGAATAATGAATGCAGCTAGAAATAGTAGACTTAGCTTTTAATAGACATTTTAGTGATAATTGCAAGTGACAGATTATTATTATTTTTTTATATTCTAGAGACCCCCCCAAAACCTTTGCTGTTGAGGCTTTCAGGGTTTCAATCAAGTATTTTGCACACTGCTATTAAGTATTACGTAATGTACTTTGAATTAAATAGAAGTACATAATTTTGCAAAAAATGAAATTTGTCCTGTAGCATTTGAAAGCTATAATTAATAGTTGTTGCAGCTGAATCACAGACAGCAGAATATGGACTTTGCATCAAAAGATGAATATGAGTTGTCAAGCTTTGATTCGGAGTAAAGCGTGTCCTTCACATTCACGGTTTCCATATTAAACCGGGCAGAACTCGAGCTCCAGCACACGCTGTTCTCGTTCTCTGTGCACAGACCGCTTTGAACACCTTCGTCTTGATGAAATCCTGACACCTTAATGTAGCCGTGCTTGTATTAAACCTCTCTCGCCAGAAATGTCTCGAGGATTTCACTTCATGTTGTTAGGATGACTCACTGGACAGAAAATACAATAGAATAATATAAAACTGAGGCAGACTACTTCCCGCCTAACTTTGAAATATTCTATTGAAAAAAAAATATATACTGAAATGTTCTCCCAGGTATGGACATGTACTGAAAAGCCTAAAATACAGTTTAAACTTTTCTTTAACTATACCTCAATACTGTTTATCTACTGTGCTACTTTTGCAAGTTACAGAGTGTGTGATCCTAGCTACCCTGTCGAGGTTGGGGCTCTTGTCCTGCGTCCTCGCCAGCAGGTAGAGGGCAGAGCGGAGCGCGGAGCGAGGAAGGGAACAGCTGCCCTGCGCCTGCACCGAATGCAACAGCCACATCACACTGGAGAACACCGTCTGGTCTGGGAGGAGTCTGCATCGCACACACACACACACACAATAATGAGGACAGTAACAAGTATATATGGCCAAACATTTACATTTTAATGTACACAGACACACCTCCGCAGACACGGCCAGTGTGAGGGTAATCGAGTGGACAAACACACAAGCTCTGCGTGCAAAGCAGACAAAGTGCTCCAGGGCCATGTTGATGTCCCAAACTTGGTATCTCTCATTGTCACACAGAAATACGCACACAGACAAACATGGACAGTTAGAATGTATACCAACGCACGTGCACGTGCACATTCACATTCACAGATCCTCTCCCTGAGTACACACTCAGCCCTCCCACGCTATGTAAATCTCTGGCCACAGCTCCCATTAATCTAGATGAGACTGCACAGTGGTGGGGAGAGGCTTTCATCCCCTTTCCCCTGGGGGGGTAATGCACAGCCGAGGCTCCACAGAAGAACAGATTAAACTTCCCAAAGAGGGCGACGAATCTCTGAGGTCATAAAATATGTACTTAGGAACACCCTCGGTGGGCCGTGGTCGCGCCACTGGGACAGGGAGAGAGATACATGCAAAACCTGCCGTTTTCCTGACAGAGTTGAGTAATATGCTGATGTAAGGAGAGATATCGCCTGGTATTTTTGACTATTCAAAAGCTGTGATGGAGCTCACACGCTGTCTTTTCTGCTCACAACGCAGAAGTGGTGCTTAGTGAAGAAATTCTCTCCAATTATTAAACTTGGACTTCAATAAATGTTTTGTTTGGTCATTATTTACAACATGAATAGCCTTTTCAAGCACCTACAGACATCTCTAAAATATCAGTTTTATTATTTTATTCCGTCAATATCGTCAGGCCATAAAAGTGGACTCACAGACAAGACGGCAGCACTGGTATGAAGAACAGAGAGGTTTGGTGGCATTTTCCTCTTCATATTGATTCTCTAAGCATGCTGAACTCTGCTCTCCCTTCGAACAAAACCCCTCTACAGCAGCACAAGTGCTTACAATTTGTAATACCAAAATGCTTTTTTTTTTTTTACTAATGCTGGAATATTTATTGGTTCTTTCCATTTCAACTCCAAACATGAGGGTTTTTTGGCACTCAGTTGTAAATTGAACAAAGATTTACTTTCTAATAGGCAGAATGTTTGCAAAACCAAATGCTACTCTCCTTTTTAAAATCTTGATGAATTCTGAAGGGATTTGAGTTCATGTTTTCTTTTGCTTGATGCTGTCCTGTGTGTTCCAGTGGCCAGGCTGTGTGCAGGCACTGCATTACCTGTCTCCTTGCTGCAGGGCGAGGTGTAATATTATCACCAGACAGTACTGGGTGGCCCTGGGTCCTTTGTATTCACACAGCTGGAGGCCCGGTGCTTCACACAGCAGAGAGGGCCAGTCCGACAGACGACAACACAGAGAGGGCAGGTTGTATAGCAGAAGATTCTCCACCTCCTCAACATCTGGGGGATGAGCAAGGCAAAATAACAGAAACAGAAAGGATAAGGGATCAATAGACAATGCTTGAAACCAGAATAGGAGAAAGTTAGAGAGAGAAACAAGAGAGGAAATAGGAAAGGATATGGATGAGGGAAAGAGATGGATGGAAGAAAGTAAAACACATCAGGAGAGGCCCTGAGGCCTCATTTACAAAGGATCATTACTCACCCATTTTGTGTTTACGACTACAACAAGCCAAAGATGTTTCTGAATAAATGATCTGGGGCTGAAAATGAGTGGAGTTACTCTGATTTCACACTTTTATCTGTCTACCTACCAATTATCTATCGTTAAACAACCTATCGATGTCATGCATACTGAAATATTTTTTTTTACAACATTCTTTGAAAATCCACGTCATGTAATATAGCAGAGTTAAATAATGTAATCTACATAAATGAGGTCCCTAAAGGATAGGAAGACTGGGGGGGGAGCAGGGGGGGGGGGGTATGAAGAGCAACAGTACAACTGCAAGGGAGAGGTGGATGAAGACAAAAGACAGAGGGCCAGTGTGAGAAAATGCTGAGGAGGGCTTCCACGTCCTCAACGAATGGACGACTGAAAGACTGGGACGGGAGGCAAAAGTAAATGATGCACGTAAATAAACAATACTGCATAAAATGGGAAGAGAGAGAAAAGACAAAAAGGGAGGGTAAAACCCAGCAGGGAATTCAGATTTTTCTTCTGAAACAGCTAAAACAGGAGGACTATCTGCACCGAGACATTGCCTCCATCTCTGGGTGGTCTTTAGGGAGCTGGGGAGAGAGAGAGAGAGAGAGGGGGTTGAGGGAAGGAAGGAAGGATCGGGAGAGGAAAATGAGATGCAGCATATAAAGAGGAGAAAGAGAACAATGCAGAAAGAGACGAGGAAACGGAAAATAGGACCATTGGCACAGAAAGAGAAAATGGTGCTGTATAATGCAGCCTCTTAAAGGTCTGGAGAAGAGAAAAAAAAGGTAATTTTAACCTTTAATCGAGGAGTGAGGGAGGAAAAAAACACCATATGCAGTAAATGAGGGAATTGCAAGAGAGCAGGAGCAGAGCAAAGAAAAGAATGACAAAAAGGGAGATGTCAGACAGGGATAGGGGTCACTGATGCATGACCACACAGAGGCTATAAAGCCACGGCGAGGTCTGCAGGGAGAGAGAGAGAGAGAGAGAGAGAGAGAGAGAGAGAGAGAGAGAGAGAGAGAGAGAGAGAGAGAGAGAGAGAGAGAGAGACTACCAATCAGTCAGGGAGCAAAACAAAGTGAAGAAGGGAATGGGAGTTGAAGAAATACAGAAAGAGAAGGAGAGATAAATATGAACAGGAACCAAAAGGGGTAAGTGGCCATGGCTGCAGACCCAGACTGAGATAACTGTGGTCGGGAGGGACCATTATGAAGAAAGAGCACAAAATAAATGGTATTGTTTAGAAAGCACAGAAAATATGAGGGAAAAAGGGCACCAGGCACCAATGAAGCCGTCACCTCCAGGGAACTGGGGAGAGAAGAATGGGCCGATGTCTCAAAGGGAGGACTGGAGGGAGACGGAGGAACACAGCAAACGACTGACAGATGAAGAGGATGAGAACGGAAACAACTGATGGAAGGAAGACAACAAACGATCCAACAAAGCAGGCTGCAGCGAGACGCCGCCTCCCACTCAGGTTTTGATCCACAGAAAATAATAAGAGGACAGAGGAGAGGTGAAACATTTGAGCAATTATACAATTGTCATGTGCAAAAGTAGAAATGATACACAAAACAAATCACAATTACATGGGAAACATTGCAGTTATTCAAATCGACAAAACACACAATCAGAACTCTGACAGAGGTACAGAACAAGATGGCGAGGAGAAACAGTAAAGGTAAAAAAACATGTTCCAATCTGTTTATGAAGAAAAATGAGAGGCTGAAAATGAAACAAACAGATAAGGGTGATGAAAGGGAGGAAGACAGCCAGAAAAAGGGAACAAACACGAGTGTAGCTCCACAGAAGCCATTATTCAAAGCCACAAGCGCAAACAAATACACACGCGGCACGCATACTAACACACACACACACACACACACACACCTTCACACTTGCTAAAAACAACTCTTACATCTCATTACTTCAAAGAAATATTTGACTCAACTTAGGTCTCAATGTCACATCACCTCTCCGGGGAACAACGGCAGCTTCCAATAAAACATGTCTTATATTTCATTTTAGGGGATGCTACGGTAAAAGGGATTAGAAGGGGAACAGCACTGGAGTTTAGCTTTTTGTTTTTCTTCACTTATAGCTCCACTTCACCTCAAGTTACCTTTTCCCTAATACCATTTACCTCAGTCGAACGTAATCAGAAGCAATGCCCCTGTAATTGGAGGTGTTATCCATGTTGTCACAAACGGCATTGGCATTTAAGAGACTAATCATCAGCTGTCTCACAGCAACTAAGAGCCGGCAAGCAAACACTGTTCAATTTAAGGCCATTTCACACATCCAACATGTTTACAGTAAACACATCTGAGTCCCTTCCTTTAAGTCTAGCTGGAGCTCATCTTTAGTGTCTTTGACAACACGTTTCTAAAATGGCAATCAATGTGTAAGCCTTAATTAAATGAGGCATTTTCAAAGACTTTGTTTAAGAGAACAGGCATCTTCATTAGGGAGGAGAATCTTGTTTCATGTTAAAAGTCAACGTAGAGAGAGAGAGACAGGGGGAGAGAGAGAGCGATAGAGAACGCATGAGGAGGCAAGAGAGAGAGAGAGAGAGAGAGAGAGAGAGAGAGAGAGAGAGAGAGAGAGAGAGAGAGAGAGAGAGAGAGAGAGAGAGCATGCAACACAAGAGAAACTGGATAGAACTGGAATGTAACTTTATCTACTTTTTAGTGTGATTTGATTTTGTAAGTTTACGCCTGTGATTCTAGAGAAATAAAAACAAATCCATAAACTCTCAATTTAGTTTGGTTTATTAAATAAATGCTGCATAGTACGCTTAATTTAGTTTGTTGAACATCACTTTGGCATTTAATAGACCCGGGTGACAAATTCTAGGAAAAATAACATTAAAGTCAGCTGAGACCTTACTTCAATACACAAATCTTCGAAGCGGTAGTGCTTCGTGTCGTAAACGGCATCCTGACATCAGCTCTCACTGTCTGGTGTGGGAGTTCACACTGTCACACCAAAACTATTACAAGCAACTCCGTTGAGTGGCAATTATAAACAATCTTGTCAAGATCTGCAGCTGTCAGACTCCTTTTGGAAAACCTTTCATTTTTTTGCAGCAAGGTCTGACAGTCTGCCCCGCGTAGCAGAACTTGCATGCCGCGAATATTTTTGTCTGACGTTGCGGAGAATCTGACCCGATGAGAGGCATTAAGAATATTTACCATCACCTGCTTATGCTTTAGGTCAGTGGCATCAGTGTTGTGTTGAGTCTGTTTCATAACCAGTTCAAACATCCTTGTTGGAACTCTAAATAACAATGATGTCATCCATTTCAAACGGTCTGGTGTAAGTGTTTCCGCAGGTTTTTATAGGAGTCCACTGGGACTGGCACTTTTCAATAGATAATCAAAATTAAGATAAAACTATAAAAAAAAGTGATATTTTAGTAAATGAAAATAAATGATTTGGACAATTGACCACACCTGACCTTCTTTACACAACAAACAAATCTGAGTTTTCAACAGCCTCAGATGACCCGCCGCAGACAACATTGCTTGGAAACAGGAACAGGGTTACACCGGCACGTCATGTCGCTCTGTGAGTGTGTGCGTGTGCGTGTGCGTGTGTGTGTATTTGCATACCATGCAGACAGGAGACAGAAGCAGGGTCTGACTGATAAAGCAGACATATACTGAGTTTCTGTAGAAAACCACAGCAAGACGTATTCAGATATGGGTGCCTGAAAGAATTGGAAAGAGGGAGAAACACAGAATCAGAGAAAATACACTAAAATACGTAGAAGAAAAAAAAACAGTCATAAGAGAGCAGGAAA
This sequence comes from Ophiodon elongatus, assembly GCA_016806645.1. Taxonomy (NCBI): domain Eukaryota; kingdom Metazoa; phylum Chordata; class Actinopteri; order Perciformes; family Hexagrammidae; genus Ophiodon; species Ophiodon elongatus. Next base: position 1,511,829 of record JACSYO010002147.1, read on the forward strand.
CTGGCGGCAATAAGGGAAGAGTGAGGGCACCTGGGACAAACCGAGCACCAATCCTCCACACGTCAAAACCGTGAAGAGTGAACTGTGAGACACAGGACAGGATGTGCCTCGACTTAGTCTTTTCAAATATGAAACACAGGCACGGCATGGTTCAGTTTCATTACAGCTCAGAGCAGGGGGGCCTCGAGCCCAGAGTCAACCACGTTTATGACCACACGGACACACACAAAAGCACACATGCTTACATACGCAATCCAAACACGCACACACACGCGCACACACACACACACACACACACACACACACACACACACACACACACACACACACACACACACACACACACACACACACACACACACACAGATAAACACGCATTCTTTGAAGCCGCAGCTCTATTGCTCTGAGACCGACGCACTGCTGAGAGGACTGGCTTATTGGAAAAAGAGTGACTCAAAAATGACTGATGCCTCAGTCAAATTATCTGTCTCATAGTTCAATGTGCACCAACAGGGAATGATAATAAGAACTCAACTTTATGAGCCACCATGGTTTAACACACACACACACTTTTTTAATTGGTGTGTTGGTATGTGAGTGTCCTCAGGTTATCCTGTTACACTTTACCTGTTTCCTGCACAGAGCAGCCCTTTGTGTTCCAGAGGCAGCCTGTAGAAACCAGAGGACGCTGGAGGGAAGAGGAGGTGTAGAGCAGAATATAGGATGAGACAGTAAGAAATGAGGAAAGGGAGAAGAACGGTAATAAAAACACTATTTATATAACACTTTTCAAAACTAAAGTCATACAGTAGAGAGACACCTGTCAATATTGTGCCAGAAATCAGCCACATGATCCCACATCAGTTCATGATGTAGCCCCAAACCGTCACACTTTAATCTAAATGTTGGTTTTAAAGCTACACCCCCACACACACTATATTACTAAAAAATAAACTCTGCGGGATCAGGGGGAGAGCTCATCATTTGGCCACGTTGGAGGTAATGAGACAGCAGTCCTGTTTTAATTCTAATTGGGGAAAAAAAGCTTTATCGTAAAGCTGCACTTAATGTCTTGGCTGTGTCAGTGGTGCAGTGCGAGAGAGAGAGTACCCCTCACTTATCAGAGGGAACGTTTTATTTCATAAAGCTCCTAACTCACTCTCTCGTGGACCTGTGCCAAGGTACTGCTCAGCCATATCAGCAGAAAATGTCCGCTCTGCTTTGTTAACGGCTCTGAGCGTAAATATAAAGCTTAAGTTTCTGTTTAATGCCCCACACTGGCTCAAAATGATGCCCGAGGCAACGCGTTTCCTGTCAATAATTGAGGCTTATCGTGTTGACTGCCAGCTTCGTTTTCCCCTGCAGTGATATACAATTCCATCCCGTCAACAGTCAGGCAATTAGTCCCATCTTTGATGAGAGCAGAATCAACTGTTAGTAGGGCTTTTATATTAAAAGCTGCTATTGAGCTTTTCAGCTGATGAAATGAAAAGATAAATAGACTTTTTGTGACTTTGGTTACATTAATGTCATTGTTAATACAGGTGTGGCCTCCCTTTGTGTGCAAACCATTTTTGGACTGCAGCGAAAATGCAGTTTTTTAAAAAAGGCTAAGCGGCAAAAAATATGGACCGAAGCTGAATATTTTTGTTCGATAAAAACATGTTGTCCATTTTTTTTAATTGATTACGTAGATCATTTCAAAACAATTTTGACTTCATGGACCTACAACGCTGTGGTTGATTTAGAATTTGATGATCCACGTTATGAATGCCACTATGAAGCTTCAAACTATTCGGTACAGCCGTACTGTTAGCTTTGCTGTTCTTTCAACTGCAAAAAATACTGATTTTAGTTTTATGAATCAGTGTTTCAGGGGAGAACAAAATCTGTGTTAGTGAAAAAAAAAAAAAAAAAGCTTATTGCTTTTTTGCTCTTTGTATGATTAGCTGGGAACTGATATTAATAGTATAATTGCTTCAGCTTATTTAGTTAAGTTAGATATTAAAGGCTTGAAACTAAATTATTTATACTAAATTAAATTATTATAAGCAAGGTACTTCATTTGCAAATCTGCATTAAAGCAGCAGGCTAAAGAAATATGATAGATGATAGATAAATATTTAGAAATATGTTTGGCGAGTATGGTTATGTTTTGATTCCCCCGCCTTTAGTTTTACAGCGGTATTGGGTGGTGCCACATGTCACCAGCAGTAACAAGACATAAAAGGTGGGGCTAATTAAAAACATGAGCAGTGGGCTTACCCTGTACCAGCCATCTCAGTTCGTGATATCATAAATCTTTACATTTTTAGTTCACCACTGACAGCCATCAGAGAAAGAAATTTAAAGAGAAACACTGTCCATCATCTTGAAATACGGTCCATAAAGTCTTATTTTCATTAAGTGGCGTATTTACCAAATTCAGTGTGCAGGAAAAAAAACATGGGAAATTTGACATTGATTATGCAAATATATTTTTAATGAAGGCAGCGGGAGATTTGTTATATTACTCTATAGGACTGTATGAAAAGAGAAGCAACTCATGAAACAGTTCACTTGTTTTATCATTTCAAATCCTGTATAATTTCCCCATAATTTCCATGTCAGAACAAATTTGGTGAATTTAAAATACTAAATTAATATTTCTCTGTTGTCAGGATTGCATTTATCTTTATTCAACATTAAATTAGTTCTGTTGTAGCTCGTCAGCAATGAGTTCATAATCTTTTTTCTCACACATAATCTATATAATATTACAGAGATCGACAGTCTGAACTCAGGAGATTTGTCTGCTACTGCATTAAGTCTGCTGCTGACCATTTTAGGCAGAATAATCATAAGATGGTAGATACCGACATCAGGATTGCCACACCCAACCTGGCAACATGCCAGTTTGCTGCCATGAAAAGACAGAATGTGTGATACTAATCAAATCAAATCCCGGGACACTTGTGTGATGTTGACTTAAGATTATACAGTGTTCAGTAACTCACCGAGCTTATTCGCAAAGACGGGCATGAAAGACGGAAGCAGGGTGAACTGGGAGGATAGGATGGAGTAGAAGTACTGCAGTATCTGAGCGTTGGGTGCATGCTCACACATCCTCTACACACACACACACACACGCACGCGCACGCGCACACGCACACGCACACAGGAAATCACAGACAAATGAGCAAAACACAAACAGTGAACAATTTCTTCTTGTCAGATCGATTTTTAGCCTGAATAGAACCAACTTTAGAAAAACACAACATAATAAAAACAATTACTAGCACACAACGGCAGATGTACTGATCGATAGGCTCAAATGTCCATGTTTACACAAAACTAATGAAGACAGAGACTGTGTGGCTGCGCTTATTAATAGTTATTTAGAGAAGCAGCCAGACAGAGCAAGGTAATCATTGTCACCTATTTCTCAGAAAAGAGAGTCGTGGCAAATTGCAAGATCAAGTGTGTGTGAGAGAGATATAAGGTTAAGATGGGAGGATAGTGAATCAGACGTGTGCATCTGTGTGTGTGTGTGTGTTTTCAGATCTCACAATGACGGTGGGTATCCAGACGGAGTCGCAGCAGCGCAGCAGACATTGACAAAGAGACTCCAGTGAGTCCTGAGCATGGCTGTGTTTAGATGGAGCTGTGAACGTGTTCTCCTTCAGAACAGGCTCTGATAGACACTCCTCGGCCAACCTTGGACACACACACACACACACACACACACACACACACACACACACACACACACACACACACACACACACACACACACACACACACACACACATCAACGCAAACACAGCCACTCACATACATAGAAAAATAACAACACAAGACATACTGGTAAACATGCCTACTAGGAATTTCACTAAATTTCCTCATCTACATTTCAACGAAAACATTCTGCGGGTTCACTGAAAACATTGATTTAGATGAGTCACACATATTAAAAAAATATTTACATCTGGCATTTGATAAAGTAGCACTTCATTCAATACTATACTCAAATCAAGTCTTTAAGAAACAAGTTTTTTTTTCCTAATTAATATGAGAAAAACAAATCTTTAAACAAGTTTCTTCACTCTCACTCTTCCAGTGATGACATTTAACTCTCTGAACATGTGACTGGACGATGTGCTGACCTGCAGGCAGCCTGAAAACAGACCAGGGACTGGAGCAGAAACCCTTCGGACCTGGAAGCCTGGCTGTTGGGGTCTGACTTCTTCAGACTCCTCTGGAGGATACCAGAGAAAGATGGAAGGGAACATAAGAAACAGGAAGAGAGGAGAGAGGAGATGTGGAGCGTGAGACAAGCAGATTTTATCAACTCATGTCAAATCTCAAAGAAAGTTCATCATCCAAACAGATTTCCTCAAGGGAATCACTAAATTTGGTCCTTCTTCATTCGGATGTCCCGATCCGGGTACTTTAATCTGCCAATCTGATAATTCTATTTTAATAGATAATACAGTTGCACAGTGCACAATTCCAAGTACATGCAAATGATTGAAATCAATCCAATGTATATGCTTGACAATTGAGTAGCTCTGCAATGCATTATAAAAATGCCTGCATCCAAGCTGTTCCTTAATGTTTTCTTAATGAAATAAAAATATGTTTAATTGGCTCTTGACAATTCCACTTAGTGCAGCATTGTTATAAAACTAGAACACTCAAAACAATTCAGCTTTGAAGTGGTGTAATAGCTTAGCTTTAACAGTCACAGACTCAACAAATAAAAATCATAATTCCGCTTAACGCAGCATTATAGTAAAACTACTACACTAAAAATAAACAACAGAAATCTTAATGACACTTAAAAGTGGTGTTGCGGCTTAACTTGAACACAGGAAGAAAAAAAAAAGTGGCAGCATTGCAGTAAAACCTAAATGACAAAATAACAAAATCTCAAGGCACTCTTTTGTAATCGAGGAAGGGCAGTTCTTAAAGTGCTTTTAATGGAGCTGCTACATGACCTTTTTTCCTCTCTCCTTCAGTTATACTCTTACTCCCACTAAAGGTTCCTCTTCAGGAAAATCAGCATCTCTGCCATGTTAGCGTTCAGCTAGTTCCTCTTCTCATCAACGACATTTCAGACTGCACTAAAGAGTCTCTCGCTGTCCACACTCGTGCAGGGGGCACAGAGAAACTTGGCTGCAGTGGCAACCAGTGGGGGAAAATGGTGTAGCACTTGCCCTCCAGTGCTGGAGTGGATTGTCTGACCTTGGGGATGGTTTGCTCCTGAACAACTCCTGATGAGGTGCTCACAGACCCCAGCCTCAATCTCTTCTAAGATCTCATTAAAGACACTGCCGGGGCTGCTGCTTGCGGCGTGTTGACGCGGTGCCTTTTCCACAGGCTCTGCCTTTGGCATTTCACTGGAAGCCCTCCTTACCTCCAGCTACTTCACCTCTTGAATGAGAGCGTCCTCAGAATATCAATCGGGATATCTTCCAGACGTGCCTGTGATGAATGCTTTAAGTGTCCTACAATCTTCGTTGTGTTATTCATTGTGTCCGTGATGCTGCGCTGAGAAAGCAGACCCTTGAGTACAAGCAGCTAAAGCATGTGCACCATGCAGCCATTGCTTGGTAAGCCCGTATCATCCACTGCTTTTTTAAATTTTTTATTACACTGTCCCGCAAAATGACATGGACCATTTGTTTGTCTTTTTTGCCCGGTGTTAATCTCCTCAATTTTCTGGTTTTCATGCTCAGCTGTATGACTAAGCTATAACACGGGGCAAGCATCAGAACTCCAAATGTCTGTGGTAAAGCCAATAACAGTCGCATCTGATAAAAACCTTGTTGTGAAACGTTGGTAGGGGACTGTCTGAAATATAGTGTCGAGAGGGTAGCGTGTACCGCGGCTCCAAAAGCTCCATGAGACGGCGAAAACCTGTATTCCCTAAAACTGCGATGGGCTGGTCATCGAAAGAGATGAATTCCATTACCCTCTCTGTAACCTTTTAAAAGTATCCTCTAGTGGTAGTTGCTTCGGTGCAGTCTTTGCCTGAGTAACCTGAGTGAACTCACTGTATTACATTAGGTGGTTATTTTATTTTATTTTATTTTTTTGGTGTATCTGATCGGTAGCCCTGAACACAGCTCCGTTACTGTGTTACAATACTTGCATTGCAGACATTACAAGTGGCTGCTGGACTGATTTTCTTTTCCAATTTAAAATATTTAAACACTGCAGACAATTTGGCAAAGATGCTCCGAACCATCTCTGATTTTAGTCCCGTCCTGCCACAAATTGTGCTCTCCATTTACGCCATCTGTGTGACAGCTGGTGTAAAGTAAAGGGTCGCACGTTCGTGCTCAACATATCCAATACGATCATTTAAAAAAAGATTGATAGGCATCCCTAATTACACACATTAATTAGTACATTTATTCTTTAAGTTGGGACATGAACACATGCCAACCAGACATATCTTGCTGACAGTTGCATCACTGTCTCTGTGTAATGCTCTAGTCTGAGACAGAAAGCTGCAATGAGTAACAGCTATGAAAAAACAAACAGAAAAAGACATTCAGTCCTTCATAGAAGAATGAAATTCCTCTTGATCGAACCTGCCAATCACAGATGTACTGTTTGACATGTTGCTAGATAGCATCAAAAGCTGATATGTCAGCTGTGATAAACACAAAAATACTCTCTAGAGAATCCCCACAAGACAAAGTCTCAGACAGACGGCACAGACTCTTCTCTTCACTACCAGTTCTTGAATTATGTATCCTTATTTTATATTTGTGGATCAGACATAAAGAAAAGCTAACTCACAGAGTCTCGACGATGGACAGGAGAGGGCAGGGGCAGCTCTGAGAATCTGTTAGTGATAGCCTCAATCAATCCCTCTATCTTCCCGTACTGGACTGGTCTGGACTGGTGGTTCAGTCTAGAGGATTCAGAGTGAGAGCAGTTTATACAAAGGATTGTTAAGCAGGAGGGGAGTTGGTAGGATGGAATCTCTGCGTAAGTGTGTCTGTGTGTGTCTGTATGAGTGCTACTCATGGTGTGGGCAAAGCTTACAAGTGTCCTTGAGAAAAAACACCTACATCAATATATCTACGAGGAAGCCTTTTACGTCTCTGAATGTGTGTGTTTACTGTTTACTTGTGACATTCCGCAGGTGCACGCGGCGCATACACGTGTGTGTACTGTATATATGCGTGTTCATCCGTTGACTCAGTAAGTGACTGTGTGAGAAACTGACTTGCACCTGTTTGTAAGTCCAACATAGAAAATGTCTGGAAAGACAATTCTTTTTTACGAAACAAACAATCATAACTTTGTCAATCTCAAGACAAAGTGCCCTTGACAGTGTGCGACTCCTTTGTGTGTCTACAGGATGTGTTTGTGTATACCTGAACAGGGCGGATGCAGCGTTGGCAGCCTGTGTGGCTACCAGCAGGCAGGAGGAGGAGACTCCACCTAACACAGCCTCTGAAACGGCCTCAAAACCTGAACCACTGGGGAACAGTCGCTCGCTCGGGGGCTGCCTGTTCACAGATAAATAAGTGCCATTATTAAATGTAGCCTTGAAGCAAGAGGAACAGTTCCTGGACTACGCAGGGAAATGGGCTTCTATTAGGGCTGCACGATATATTGTTTCATCATCAACATTGCGATGTTTATGGATCCAGCCTCTTAAATCTTGCTCTCAAAGTGCTAAAGACTAATGCATTTCACTTACAAAATTTAGGGTGAAAATGCCTCCGTATCCCAATATATAGCGCAGAAAAAGAAAAATTACAATGTCAGCTTTTTCCATTAACATGCAGCACGAGCATCTACGATAAATTCGACAGGAGTCACTGTTGTAAGCAAATAATCAATTATCGAGACAACTACTAAATAAGATGAAACTGTGTGGATCCTAAATGAGCCGGTGAATCTCTGCCAAAAGTACAGAGAAAGGGAGCGCCCTTTCATAATGTTTCACTGATATGGGTTTTTGACATTTTGGCCCCCGACAGTCTGTTCTTTTGCCTGATCTGTCGGTCATTCTTTGGCTTGCTGTGCCAATAACAGCAGTGGCTGTCACAATGAACTCGTCTCCCCCCCACTACCGTCCACAAAGACACTTGTTTTCTCTCTTTCAGGGCAGCGACACATAATAAACAAATAGTGCTGACCTATTGGCGTTACAAAGATCACCGTGTATGTCTCTGGTCTACGACAGAGCACCACAACAGCTGTGGACTGGCTCCCTGTTGCCACAACAGCAGTCACATAGAACATCCTAAATAACACATCAATGCACACAAAGGTGCACACAAACATACACACACACACACACACACACACACACACACACACACACACACACACACACACACACACACACACACACACACACACACACACACACATTGATGCTTATCTATGGATACAAACGCACTCACTCTCACACATGGAATGGCACCTCTCACACGCACGCGCGCGCACGCACACGCACGCACGCACGCGCACGCACGCACGCGCACGCACGCACGCACGCACGCACACACACACACACACAAACACACACACAAGCTTGTTCAGCTTTTAAGAGCTCTGGTTTGGCTACTTGTTTTACTGTTCCACTCAGCGTAAAGGACAAATTTCCCTTGCCATTTGAAATCTCTTATCCTCTGTATCATTGCCATGTGACGTGGCGAACATTCCATTAAAATTATGTCAACCTTGCAGAAATATGACAACGTTTTAGTGGCCCGCGATATATTTTCATCTGCGAGCCAGCAGACACTTAATTCAAATATAATTAAACTTTCCAGTGCACCATATTTAACACGTTTTACAGGAGGTCGCTGCTCTGGTTTGATGTCGCTGAGGTTGTTCAGTTTATGTGCAAACATGCAGCATGGTGTAAAACATCATGAGCAGAGGTGTCTTGTTTGGGTGGTATTAACGCGCAAAAGCTTCAAAACTACTAGCTTCATTATAACTTCAGTTATGAAGTAGAAACTTCTCAAATGCCACAAAGTGGAGAACAGAAAGAAAAGGAATGACATAAATCATAATGTAATTATATCACAAAATATGATAAACTGGCAAGTTTTACAAAGTGAAATAGATCCCAGGCAATGCTTAAGTCATTAAACTCCATCTCATTGCATGATAATTATGTCAAATCATTAACACATCTTTCTTCAGAGTTCAGTGGACAATAGCATTAAGTGATGATACGCGAATAAACTACAAATTGCTTCTTCAGTTGAAAATAATTCCCAATGAAAGCTGTTTACTGTGAGGTCTGAGGGGTCTGCTGTCGTTTTTTCAATCCTTCTCAGTGCGGCAGAGGTCTCGGCAGCAGATATCTCAAAACCTAAATAAATAAATACTCTCTCAACTCTCAACTGTAGTTTTTTTTTGTGTTCATCTGAACTGACCTTTCACAAACATGGGTTTAACAATACTTGCATTTGCAAGTTATCGAAAAAGGGACCTTTAGATGAAAATGTCAGCATGGAAAAAGTGCTGCAGCAAAATGGGATGCTTTAATTAAAGCATAATTAATGGTATGAGCTGCAGCTGTGTCTACCTGTTCTTTGTTGGGTCGTGGTCACACTTGTCTTTTCAAAGCAACCATTGTGATCGGATGCAGCTGTGTCTGCAAATGTGTTTCCACGCTTCAATGCGACCTGCCTGATCGGATAGTGATCGGAGATATTTTGGTGTCAAAGGAGAGAGCGGCTGTAAAACGGTGGATCCATTTGATTTCCATTAATTCTTCCCAATAAAAGTCCCCCGTTGTTGATGCTGCTGCTTACATTTCCTCCCTGCAGTATTACTAAACTTGTGTTATTGAAGAATAGTCGTGAACAAAGCGCAGCTAATTTTAGACAGACAGACAGACAGACAGACAGACAGACAGACAGACAGACAGACAGACAGACAGACAGACAGACAGACAGACAGACAGACAGACAGACAGACAGACAGACAGACAGACAGACAGACAGACACACACACACACACACACACACACAGACAGACAGACAGACACACACACACACACACACACACACACACACACACACACACACACACACACACACACACACACACACAGGCAGTCTCACCTTTCCAGTATCTCAGTAAGGAGCAGAAGACCTTGTTTCGGCACTTCAAGGTTGGTCAGCTGCAGAGCCTCCTTCAGACTGCGCACAAGGGACTCAATACCTAACACACAAACTCATTGTGACAAAGAAATACTTGACTTGTCCGACAGAGACACATCTGTCTCATCTTCAAACAAATGATTTCCTGCGTTAAAATGAGAGTGACGTGCTCATAAATGGAACACACGTGCAAAGCATCATCACACACCAACAAACACAATAGCATGCACGTCAAACAAACAGTGGCAGTGGTACATCTTTCTAATTTATGGCTACACAGAATCTGCTGTAAAGATCTCATGTTTGTATTAAGCTAGACTGGGAACTTAATAGCACAAGGAATGGTTACACCAGATATCCTGTGTACTGGTAAAAGAAAAAAGAAAAAACACACTTAGGTGCGAAACTATTTGCATATCTAGTTTTGCGTATTATGTCCAGGACACCGTGCCCCAACTGGCCTTCTATTTATTCGTTCCGTGAGAGCCCACAATGGAAGGATTCATGAAGTTGAAATGGGGGGTTATTTTTTACTAAAACCTAAATAAAGTGGCAGCTGGCTGGAGTGAGATCGCCTGAAAATGTCCTATGAGCTGTCAGCTTTATTGTGAATCATTACTAGTAAATATCACAATATTAATCGCGTGTTTTCTGTTTTAAAAAGTACAAGAGTTGGAAGATGGCAAATACGACTCACCCACCTTTTTAAGTGGTTACGTCTCTAGGCTGATCTGGAGCGCATAGCTGATATGTATGTGGTCTGTTTACATCACGTAACGTAGCACTCGCAGTTATCTTCCATCATTACGGTTGTTGTTGAATTATTCATGGTTCAGACTTCTGTGTATAAGCTGTCACATGACACGTATATTTCCATCAATTAATTTTCAGATGTTAACCGATATACCACGAAACCCAACGTTGAAATTCTACAATGGCCCCTTTCACATAAGAGATTCCGCAATACTGTCGTTACGCTGTAATTACAAGCTGTTTAAGTTCTCTTACCGTAGACCGAGTGACACTGGGAGAAGAAGAGTGGGTCCTCAGTCAATAACACTAAGCAGCTGTAGGAGGACCACAGCAGCATCTCACTCTGACTACTGGCCAGACGGTCGAACAGAAACTCTATGAGGGAAAAGAGAGATGGAAAGAAAAAGTGTGAGGGGCTAAATGACACACTGTTGCCACACTATTCACTACAATAATCTTCTGTAGGATCATCATACCACGTCCAAAACAGGGTGTAATGTTTTCATGCAAATTTAGCAAATGGTAAACAAAAAAAGGATGTTTATATTCTTTTTGAAAGCCTCATCATATTTAGAAATGTTACAAATAAACCCCCTAAAGTGCTGAAGGGAAAGGTATAAAAGCAGAGCGGAAAGCAACAAAGACAAACAAGAAGAAAGCGAGACACACCGAGGGAGAGCCAGAGAAATAATAAAAAAGATGAAGAGAGGGAGTCAAAATGGAACGTAGAGGAAAGCAGAGGAAATTATTTGTAGAAGACAAAGCAGAGAGGGAAACAGCTTGCATAGCTAGCATATCCCGGCCACTGTGTCTGTGTGTCTGTGTGTCTGTGTGTCTGTGTGTCTGTGTGTCTGTGTGTCTGTGTGTCTGTGTGTCTGTGTGTGCGCATCACCAGGTACGTCAGCCTTGATGAAGGGAGCACCGCACTGGGAATGAACCAGGACAGTTGCAATACACCTCGCACTGGTCGCCTGCAACGTCTCATCACCACTCATCAGCAACTGGGAGAAAAACATTTTATGGGCTTTATTAGAATCCACTTATCATCGAGAACAGTGTTCAGAGCTTCCATATTGGATAGACATACATTACATGTCTGAGCCTCATCTACAGTACATTGTCTATACTCTAAGCTTCGGTCATTTTAGTTTATGAATTTGTCAAAGGCTGTCAAATATCAGTACCATGACCCTACATATGGAAATAATCACGTTTTTGTACATTTGTCAGATTTACATGATTTACGATCTATAAACTCCTTTTAAAATGTCAGTTCAGCATTGGGTGAGGCAAAAATATCAATATTATACTTCTAAGTCATAATATAACATTACAACTGATGCAAACGTGACCCCTGAGGTAAATAAGGATAATTGAGTTACTTATAAACACTTTCCATGAAACCTGAGACAGACTTGCTGTATATGACATCATTTACCACCAACAACAACTAAACAATCCAATGGAAGATCTAAGAAAAGTAAATTATCTTATTGGCTCGGGACCCAGATGAGAAAGTGTGCATGATTCTTTTTCTTGTTCAGTTTTTGTGTAGCACTGTTACGGTTGATTGTCTTTGCAAATGCAACAATACTTGAGGTTATTTTTTATTATTTTTGCCCTCCAAGTTCTATGTAGTTTTCATAGAGTTGTATAAGAGTTACATTTTTATAACAACTCAACACACAATGGTTATCTACCCAAAAAAATGCTAACGTCGTAAACTGTGGCGTAATGTGAGTCATAACTGAGAAAATCTAACGAGATGTAATCTACACATTGATTTCCCAGACATGAAGCACAAATATTTGTCCAGGGTAAACCCTCCCTGAACCCCTATTCAAAGGGACATTAATCCAGGATTAGAACTTCTTGTTATGATTATCGCCAGTGTCAGTATGCGGGTCTTGGGGGTGGGAGCAGGATGTTTGGACAGAGACCTTTTTCAACATGAGAGGCAGAGGGCACTGGCCGGGGGACTGTTGCTCTTGGTTTTGGCTGAGGATCTGGCCGCTGTCGGTCTGGATGTTCTGGTTCTCGTGGCACATGATCTGATCGGTATTGCCGTTCATCAGAACTGACACGGCCTCTCTCAGCTGCACCAGCAACAACAGCAGGCCTAACAGATGAAAGACGCAATGCAGCTACTGATGACAAAGCACAGCATTCTGAACTTAGATACACCTCCGAGCACATCAATAACAAGATTTCATGACGACAAGCATAACTATTGCAATGATAAAAGTCAATCTTGGGGAAAGGATCCACAAAAGGATATTAAAATGAATTCATACTGTGCACAAATTAAAACTCAAACACACACTGCAATAAACAGTTAAATAAGTAGCAACTAAATGTTGCCCAGCTGCATGGACTTTCTTTCCCTTTCCAGCCACTTGGGGACAAAGTGCAAAAACACAAGAGATCAGAAAAAGCATATTTTCTTTTCATGGAAAACTCTTGAACACTGTGTAGATAATAAATAATAACAAATCCTGTTTAATTCCTCCATGTTGCTGTTCTCACCAGGGCTGGGAAGGGTCAATCTATTAAGAAATTACATCTATTCAAAATTACATAAACAACAGCAAAATCTCAACTGCAGCTACTCTAAAAACTGGAATAAACCAAGCTTGCACCTCTATTCTAGGCCCACAGTGCATCCCACCTCTCTCCAAAGTTAATACAGTGATAAAACAACTTCAAATTTCAAGATAATAATGACTTTCCTTTTAAATAACTCCATCCTGGTTATCACCCACTGCACACGCTGGAGAGCTTATTATCCTTAAAAAAATGAAATTAAATGAAAATTCCTCCAAGATAGCAACACTCTTTCATCTCCGTATAATCCCTCCTCTTTCTCCATCTAGCCTCACCCTAAAGTAGATTCTGGGTCTTCACTGAGAAATATGATGATGAACGTGTTATTTTATGGCCTTTTAGCTTTTCTAAAAAAAAAGAAAAAACAGCTCTATTTCATCATTAATAATCCCTACTAACTAGTGGAGATCTATTATGATGAGACAGCAGTTCGCGAATTCACGGTGGTTCTGACAAATTTCTTAAAAGTGAACATAATTGCCAGCAGTGCTATAAAGCCTTTTACGCCTCTGTTAAGTCCACATCCCATTAGTTCCAATCCTGATTCTATCCCAAGCAGCTGGGAGGGAGATTATGTTTCCTACATGACAACAGATTCCTAATAGCCATTCTCTGACTGTCACCAAACTAGCTGCTGTTGTGCTCAGTTCAAATCTATTTTTAATACCATCCTCCCCTTATCTTGGCGCGATAATTGTATTTTTCATGCTTGCCTAAGATAAGCATGCTGTACTGATCTCAACAACTTCAAACCTGGAGAAGAAAGCGATTCAATCTCACTTAGACTATCTAGTGCTTCAAAAAAAGAAATGAGGCCAATCATTTTTCGTCCAGGCAGCTAATGATGCTCTCAAGGATGCTTTTACACAATCATTTTGAAAAAAAGTAAGTTTCTAAAAGGTAAAAAAGTCACAAAACTCTAAACACATATGTTGTCATGAAAACTTTCAGTTCAAGAAGAATATTCTTATGTAGAATATATCCTGGCTTTGCTTAAGACAGCTGAATCAAATAAGTGACAGATGTTTTTTTCCCTCACCAACACAGTTTTTGATGAGTTGGGGGGAGCTGGCATTGGCCAAGGTCTGCAGCAACAGGATGCACACTCTGTCCCTGATGGCAGTGGGCAAAGACTGAGCCGTCGAGCCCCCAGCTGTCCCGAACAGTTTGAGCCACACATGTAGGACCGAAGCCTTCAGCGCTTCATCCGGGTAAAACAAGGCCGAGCACAGGCGCTCCAGCAAGGGCACTGGTGGACAGAGACGGGAGACAGATGAGTACACGCAGAATAAAAGAAGAGGGTACATGATCATGTGGGAAAACCGGGTCAGTGCATCTACAACAACAGAAATGATCTTGTATATAAATGCAACAAATCAAGTAAAGTGTGTTGAATCTTGCTGTGTGTCGACAGATAAAAAGGTTTTCTTGGGTTTCACTTGATCCGGACTGTCTGGACTGATTGGAGTGCAGAAAGCGTAGCGGAGTGTTATCTAAAAGATTTTCAGTGTCATAGCTGAATCTTCTCGCTGATTACGACACTGTGGATGAGGCCACGAGATTTCATAACGAGGCACAAAATCCGACTTTATTAGTTTTATTTCCCTGGAGAGTCTTTTCCATAATGTTATCAGATACGGTCAGCTGGAAAAACAAGCACATTTACTGGTCGTACACTGACGGTGAGTAATTGCCCCGATCGATTCCATTATAGCCCGTTTAGAGGCTGCCGAGTTCTCCCTCAATACTGGACCGATATTAAAAAACTGTTGCCCCCCCATTAGTGAGAAAAATAAGGTCCAGGTTGACAAATACTAAAGTCCCCCTTTAAGGTACGGGAGGGAGCAGACAAAAACACCCAGAGGAGAGCTAAAGATAATATATTGCGAGAGGAGCCCAGATTAACAGCACAATGAAGCGTGGAAATGAAGCAAACCCCTGGGAACAAAGTCTGTTTGTGAGTTTCACCTGAACGACTTCGTAAGCGATGACAGACAATGCTAGAGCCAACATGGAGGGGAAAGTTGCCATAAAGATGAAAGGATTGACGTCAGGCTATTGAGGAGAGAGAGCACAGTAAAATGACAGGCGGAAGAGAGTGAAACAAGGAGATCAAAAAAATACATAGAGGTAGGACAGGAGTCTCTTCTCGGACACTCCCAGGTTGGCTTACTGACAAAGACAGACTGATTCAGAATCCGAAGAATGGCAAAAGAGAGAAAGACAGAGGATAGAGAGACATTTGCGGAGAGAGTGATGGTGCAAAAGAGAAAGATAAGAAGAGCTGGTGGAGGTAGAAATATATATAGGGATCAAAACAATGTGTGTGTGTGTGTGTGTGTGCGTGTGTGTGTGTGTACTGAAACGATGACGTTGGGACACAGCGCAGACTGCAGGCTGATTCTCTAAAACCATCCATCTATCATCACTCAGAGAGCAAATGGCCACATCCACGAAATACAGATCAGGTCAAATGACTGACCAACAGTAACTGTAGATGTTAAATCATGGGCCTAAAGCGACACGCTGTAATCACATAAGAGAATGAACTTGCTGGGACAGGCTCAGTCAATCAGGTATCTTAATGCCAGTAATATAACCTTGAGCGTTTACGTGGTAGCTGTAATACCTACTTTATTATTGTGGATATCATCAAATTATCAGAGAAAATTTAAAAAGGTCAGACAGAAAATGGCTTTTTGAGAACATAAGGATGAACGATGTTTAAGTGCCGGGCAGCGCTGGAGGTGGAAGGAGAGAGAGGTTCAAAGAGTCAGCGAGAGGAGAAGAGAGGAGAAGAGAGGAGAAGAGAGGAGAAGAGAGGAGAAGAGAGCCGGAGAGAAAGACGACAGAGCCGGAGAGCCAAGCCCAAAGCCAGCTGCTCTGTGGAGCAGATCAAACCCCATGTGAGGTAGGACAGGCTCCCAGACATGTTTGATTAAACCAAAGTATATGAGGCGGCCAAGATGAGAGCCAGACTCAAAGAGAGGAGAGAGCGAAGATGGAAGGGGGAGGGGGAGGGGGGAGATAAGACCTCCACAAGCAGAGGGTGGAAATGCAAGAACACAATTGGTAAAGGACGGGTGGACAATAAAAGGCCTTATTGTTGTTGGAACACCACATTGTATGACGCATACATGCGACAACAAAGAGAGACTCACAAAGAGCTGAAACCAAAAAAAGATAAAACATTTTCCTTTTGCTTTCTTTGACGCATAAAACCAAAAGGTTAATTTCCCTTTTGGCTTCTTTACCGTTGTGCTGTCTCACTGTGAAGCTGTGAACTACCGCTCTCTGTTCGTCTTGTGATCTGCTTTCTACAGCGCTGCTCTGTTGTTTTTGCACTTGTTGCTTCAGCCGGCTTGACTAAGCCTTTCTGTGGTTTTTGACTTTCAGCTTCCAGTGTTTTCCCAAAAACAACATGCGATCATTTGGAACATTCAAATATAAACCCCCGAAGTCAAAAATATTGTTCTCTATGCATTTCTTTCAAATGTCTGCGTTGAAAACACAGCTGTAGGTGCATATATTTGTAGTCTTATCAGAGGTATCATGTCGTGAATGTCTGGAGCTGTGATCATCTCAACCTGTGAGAAACACTGCAGCCGTTGTCCTCTCCCTCCCGCGTCTTCCTTGTTATCTTTGTCTGCCTTCCTCTTTCCTCATCTCATTAACGCTTCATCTTCCCTCACTGCTCACTCATTTGTCTGTATCCACTCCTCAGTTAGAGCCTACGGGAGTGACACACCGGCAATGCAGAAATGAGCGAGGGAGGGGGGAACAGAGAGAGACAGAGAAAGAGAGAGAATACAGAATAGGTTCAGGCAGAAAAAAACACAGGGGTTAATCAGTTAGACGGGCCAGCGGACAGGAAGTGAGAGAGAGAGAGAGAGAGAGAAAGAGAAAGAGAAAGAGAGAGAAAGAGAGAGAGAGAGAGAGAGAGAGAAAGAGAAAGAGAGAGAGAGAGAGAGAGAGAGAGAGAAAGAGAGAGAGAGAGAGAGAGAAAGAGAGTGAAATGTGTCGGGTGCTCTGGGCCCGTGTTGTCATTGCCGTGCTGATGTCATTAGTCCAAACAGCCCCACATAGACTCGTTGAGTGACAGGCCACAGACAGGCGCACACAGTCAATAGTGGACGCCCGCATCTCGCGTCCACATCACAACAACCCGCCGCTACCTGAGGCTGTTCAGGGGAAACACATGAAGGTGGACACACATGTTGCAGTGAAATAACTATGCTGCCCACTTTACTTGGCACAAAGCTCACATTCACTCTTGCCTGTAAAAACAAGCGCTCGGGCATGACACAAACATAACACACACACACACACACACACACACACACACACACACACACACACACACGCATGCGCGCACTTGAGGTTGATTAATGATGCTCATTAAACAGAGTGGCGTAATGTTTCAGGAAGTAGCCGGCCATCACACAGGTGATTGTGGCAGAGCTTAAATCGATTCTACCTCACTACACTGCAGGATTTTACATATATATAAAGGTATAAATATATCCATATATATGGGGAATTTCAGGGGAAAGGTTGGATGAACATGTATTTGTAACGTTTTTTTTTTTCCAACAAGAGCCGGCATGGCATTGACCATGCAGCTGGAGAGGAATTGAAAAGGTCACAGCGGCTGGAGAGATTGAATTGGGAAAGTGCCGGGGAAAGGATATGAAAAATACAGTTTTGTGACTTTTTTCCCCAAGACCATTTGGAAAGCAGACACAGTACAAATATTTCTATGCATTAGGGATGTAATTGAAAAGGTCAAAATAGGCTGCCGTGATTGAATTGTGGATATCCCGGTGCCGAGAGAACAGGGGGATGCTGAAAATTAAATATTCTTTCACATCCTTCTCTTCCATTCAAGTTGAATATATTTCGAGATCTCAGCTTTCAAGGTGAATTGCCCCAGTGTTGCATTATTTTTATGAATCCAATTATTTCAGATGGCACGGAGAAGACAGACATAACAGGCGCGACGGCATGTGGAGCCATCTGAGATCTGACCGGACCCAAACTCATTCCCAGTTTTAAAACGGACCCAAAGATTATTTTTTTTGCCGGATTATCTGTTCTGCCCCAAATGATTGTGCAACTCTGTAAACGTCAATATCTCATTAACAAATTAAGTAAATTCATCACCCTTTTGTCCAGTATCAAGAAAAGTATGCAGAACACTATGAACTGCTGACAACATTTCCAAGTATCACCTGCCCTCTAACGAAGCAAGGTTATGTTTCAAAACAGTAGCTTTATTGACTGTAACTGTCATAACCATTAATAATGACAATGCACATGAAAACACACAGTTGTGTGTCCACCATAGTGCCAGTATAGAGAACCGTGAGGTGTGACTGGGTGTGTCTCTTGCAGTGGCTCACCATACTGAGTCACCAGACTATGGGCCACGTTGGGAACTGCTTCCACGAGGTTCCCCAAGAAGTTGAAGGTGGGCAGGAAACCCTTCACACAGAGCTGGTCACTCAGCTGGACCGGGAATGCACAAAATAAAAATCAATAACGATAGATACACAACAATGGAACATGGCACAGGCACATATACACAATGGAAAGCTTCCCAGCATTTTAGCTATATGTCTTTTATAGGTATTATTTTAGCAGCACAGCAGGCATGAACCACAACCCCACAATCGATGCTCCCGATCCTCTTACATATTAATCTGAGACAAATCCCTGTAATTCACGTTTTTTCTGAACTCGGGAAAACAAACCTGCTTCTTTTCCCAGGACTTTCTTTGAAACGTTGTAATTTAGAATCTATTCTACTAACGTACATGAGACCTGTCTGCACCTGTGCCTGGTGCTACACCTCTCTGTCATCATCACTACACACAGCTTTACTATCATCCACCTGCAGCGCCGGCTGCTCAATTGAGTCTTTTCCACGACTGCCTCCCCGAGAGGTGACAACAACAACAGCGGCGGAGGGGGAGACGAGCCCAGCCTGTTTACTAAACGACCCTGGGAGGATTTGTTGAGGCTTTCACGAGTGCTGTTAAATATTTTATGACGTTGATGCATGTTCTGTGCCTGCACGTGTTGAGGAGCAGGTGTGTTTCTTTATATGTCTGTAAGTGTGCTTGGCCCACCTGTTTGTGAATCTCATCCAAAACAAAGCGGTACAACATCTCGCTCTGGAGCTCCAAAAGCAGCTGAACCAGCACTGGCACACACACACACACACACACACACACACACACACACACACACACACACACACACACACACACACACACACACACACACACACACACACACACACACACACACACACACACACATACGTGTGCGTTTACGCAGACACAAGCGTCAACACAAAACACAGAGAAACATTCATTAAACTTTAGCATTACAGTTTAATCTTCATCTTTTCCTTCATAAGATTTACTTATATCCGTTCCCTGCAAAAAAGGTTAGAACAGTTTAAATCAGGTTAATTTACGTTATAACTAGAACTTATATTGTTGATTGGTTGACAAAGGGTAGAAGTTTAGTCATTGACATACAGTGTTTTGCCATCTATTACAGAAATGTAATTAGTATTATCAAGACCATTAAAAAATAAGTGGCAGGTCCAAGTAACCCACTCTGCTGCATTTGGAAAATTCAAAAGTGTTGATTTTGCGTGACTTTTGCAGGTACCAAAGTCATATGCTGAACTTTCCATACTCTTATTGCATGCAGAACAGATCTTTTGGGAATATATCGTGTTTAATATGTTGTTTTTGATTTATAATAATCCAGAATGAATACTGACATGTTATCAAATCAAATCATAGATGAAGAGCTTGGTTGATGAACAATAGGTTGATCATAGCATATATATGCAATCTGTTCCTTAAGTTTAGGCCTCAGCTACATTCTTTTCTGTCTCACATTGTCCGTAGAATTTTTTTAATTCCCACTTTATCTTTGAATCTGAGCCGCTTCATCACAACTGACCTGAAATGATTAGCTTGATCTTCAAATTTTCCTTAGCGATGTACATTTTCAACCTCAAATGATTTGGGGTCAAATTCCAAATTGTCAGCCAGCAAATGTTTAACTTGAGATTCTGTGCCTTGCCATGATTTGCTCCTTTCTTAAGGGATCACTGATGATGTTGTTCCTCTTTGACTGATTCTCCAGATACCAGCTGGAGAGTCATCGTGTCACAAAGGCAACATGCAGGGATCCTTCTCAGCTAAAACCAAAGCTCTTATTACATTGGCTGCTTCACATGGGCATGACTGCTTCGCTGATGTTTGAAAGGTTCTGGAAGATTCCTGGTTTTCTTTCCCCTACTCTGTTTCTCCTCCCTCACACAGACACACATACAAACATTATGACTGCATTATTTATGGGGCTCATATGAGTTTCACAATGTGTTCTTCACAAATTCCCTGTGCAAAGAGCAAAACCAGTGTCACATTTTAAGCACTCTACTTAACTATTACAGCAAATTGGTCCCTAAGGCATTTTGAGAAAGATACCATAATATCTCCTCACGTCATTTGTATTTTTGGAAGACTTTGCTGCAGTGAGACAAATCTGACTGTGCGCTAAAGACGACTACTTCACTGCGAGTCCAACATTATGACAAAATCTGCATATAGCAGCTTAAACTCATCATTCAATACAAAGAGACATGGTAATGCAAAGTGTAGCAGTGAAAGAATATCAATAAAATGAGGTCAAAGCCTTCAAAAGCGTTACATTTAGTAACTGCTGAGTGAAGTCAATGTAAGATCACCTTAGTAACCGGCAGAGACCATTATCACAGTCACAAAGAGAGTTCTTGTGTAAGTGTCTTTGAGATAAAGAGGGACTCATAGCGTGTGTGTGTGTGTGTGTGTGTGTGTGCACGTGTGTGTGTGTGTGTGTGTACGCTCAGACTCAGTCTGCATTGTAAGAACTACATAAAAAAAAGTCTTTGTCTATGTTCATGAGCAGGGTGTATGGGCGCATACAGGCACGCACACGTGCGCGCGCGCACACACACACACACACACACACACACACACACACACACACACACACACACACACACACACACACACACACACACACACACACCTTGTTCAACCTTTTCCAGAGTGGCTTGGTCCTCCACTGTGTGAAGCATCCCTAGGGACAGAACAGAAATGACACAGTGGATTTAAAGAGCACACTTCACAAACCCATTGCAGTTTTAAGAGGTATGATGAGTAAAAGGAGGCTAGATACACGAGAAAGGAATTAACTAGGTTAAGAAATGGGAGCTTGACAAAATAGAAGACACAAAGTACAAAGGAGATTCATGTTATTGAGGCTTGAGGTAGGGCTGTGCTGGTTTCAAATTTCCATACGGTATGAATTTTTCATATACCGTCATACCATAGCCATAACAACTGTTGTCGCTCTTCGGCAGGCAGCAGAATATATTGTTCACCGCTCACCGCTGAGGGCGCAGCCATCGGAGCTACTTGTCTTACGGGTATTGAGATGTAGTCATGGTTATAACTTTATAACAACAATTAATAACCCACAACTAACGCTCTTTAACAGGAAAACACCACGACACAACAGTTTGTGACACATAAACAATTTGTAACACTAATAATTGTACATTTATAAAATGACACCGCCGAACTGCATGCTGGGTACAGCTCGCCCACTATCACAACAAGAAGAAACTCCGTCGTTACATTAAAAAACAGAAAAGAGCGATGCAGGAGGAACAACAAGAGACCAGTGATGCACCAATACAACTTGAGCCCAAGAGGAGCTGTGTCTGCTGTTTGGAGCTTTTTTTGTTTTTTGTTTTTGACAAAAAAATACCGTGATATACCGTGAAACCGCCAGAATCTTACAAAATACTGTGATATGAATTTTTTTGCCATACTGTGAATTGATCATACTGTAAAGTTTGTACCCAAATGCAACCTGTGTGAGAGTCTCTAATCTACTGCATCCTGCGTTAGCGTTGCAGGATTTCCAAAACACGTAGCAGCAAAGAAAAACAATGTCATGAAGCAAGTATGTGAGAAATGCTACAACTGTTATGGCTGCATTTGTGAATACTTCCCTATAAACAAGTAAATATGAAATGAAAGGCATATTTTAAATTGGATTATGCTCTCGTTGGCACATGGTGAAACTCAGTTCAGCCCCACAAGCACCTTAATGGCTCTTTTACTGTCATATTGGCCATAGCTTTTACAGACTTCCCATTTTGCCACACATCATCTCATTGCCCTAATTTGATTAAAGCTCAAATGGCATAACACTTTACGCTGTAATAACCTGGTGAAATTCACCCCTGTGGTGGTAAGAATTTTATAAACTGTGCTTTTAACCTGCCACCCTCATAGCATGCCCTATAGAAGCCTTAGTAATCAATAGTGGTGGGGATAATGTGCTGGCCCTGGCAGAAAAGTATTTACCACAGTATAGGGATAGTAAAGCTACTCTCCCTGAACGCAAGCAGGATCTCAGAGGGTAACTGGTTTTACTCGGCGGTTGTCATAATATTGATGACTTTATATACATCCAAGATAGATGGAGGAGGGCTGCACCGATTCATTGAAGATTTTCATCAATCATTGTATGATAAAGTAATTATTGAATTGGTATGCAGTTTTATACTCTACTTATAGCTTGGTCAGCAGAGAATATGTAGACAGTACTTAGACAATCAGAAACAAGTTGTCTAAAGAATTAAACTATGCAATTGTATTACCAGACAACTTCATATATGATATAATCTAGCTGTCATTAAAGAGGACCATAAGTTATATACCCAGTACTTATTGAAGGGCCAAAGATCTGCTCGGTTCATCATCAGTAAATGTAATGTATGTATGGGTTTGATCCAGATGGCCAGTGTGTACTTTGATTATGTCTGTAACATGGAAGAAAAGCAGTGAACAGCTGGTCAACTCTATTGAATCTATTTTTAAATATAATTACGTAATATTGATTATTTCTGTAAATTACTCAGAGAGCACAGGTATTGTGATAAGATCTATTGTCTTAGTTGTTTGGTCTGACCTTGCAGAAAAGCAGTGATGTGACTGCAACACTAGCTGCGACTGTGGACTGACCCAGTGGAGATTAGTTTCAAGACGGTGGCTTTTACTGTTGATGCTTCTCGTTAAATTACCTTCCCAAACACAAACCCACATTGTGACTTATCAGCGTAATATTTGCGACAGCAGAACAGGTGAGAGATGAAAGCCCAGTGCTTCCCAGTCATTCTTGCTAGTCCTTCCTCCACATCATAATATGTATGATCCACTATTTCTCACCCAGTAGAGAAGCTGTAAAGTGCAGAGAGACTCTGTCGTCCTGTCGCAGCAGCTCTCTCAAGGCCCCCGGAGAACCCCTCAGCACCCCACTGATACCGGACAAGGCAAAGGACTTCCTCACTGACTGCAGCAGAAACAGAGGGAGGGAGGGAGAGACACGGGAGGGTCAATAAAGGGGAAATCAACAGGATAATGTATTTTCCCGTAAATATTTTGTGATCAATCCTAAAAAAGTATACAAGACAGGAAACGGTGGGGGATAACACATACATACATACACACACGCACGCACTCACACCTAGCTATGGCTTAACGAACCCTATCCAGCCAAATAATGGAATGTTTCATTTTGGCCTCGGAAGGCCTCATTTTCAAATAAGAAGAAGTAGGTGAGTCTTCCTCACCGCTACATCGTCACTGTCCATCATCTCGATGACGCAAGCCACACAGAGCAGGGGCCCGCTCCCCTCCGCTGGCCCCAGGCGGCCGCTCCACTTGGGGTCATGCCGGAAGTGGATCTTGTCATAAACAATATCCCCGCTTGTCATTGTTGCTCGTTCCACCTGTCGAAACAGAAAAAAAACGCAAACTATGGCGTCTCAACTCATGTTGCAGGTCAGACAGGTGAACGAAACGCCCTAGATACACAGCTAGACTAATTAATGCTAACTGTGACGTCAAGCTAACGGTTGCAAATTAGCAACTTGCTCTTCAAAAACCAACCGTCGGTTTTTTTAAGGAAAACTTAAAAAAAAAAAAAAAAGTAGCCTTAGTCCTGACAACGCTACCACGACCGGCGCGTCCGTGTAAGTCGGTAAACGGACCGTTACCTGGACTAGACGTTACGCGGCGGGTCGGACGGGAGTTCCACTGCGCGGTGTTCCATCAGGCGCTGGCGGTCAGGACGCGTGCGGACGGTGCGTTCAAGGTCACCTCGGAGGTCGCATTCTTCCCACTTAGAATGTCTGAAGATTTCAGAATTTCAGAGATTGTTTACCATAACCGACTAATAACACGGTTATTAATATTTAATATTTTGACATCGACTTAAATGCAAAACAGGTTTTACGAAACTTTATTAAACAATGTACTACAATGTAAGTACAAAAACAAGTAATTTTATTTCATAATATTATAAAAGTATTCAAGGTCAAATGAATAGTAGTAAAACATTGTAAATAATAAGCCTATATAAATGTATAAGGACTTCTGATTTCCTCAAATGTGTTTCGAAGAATACATGCATACAGTGAAAGCCTTTCAATTTAATCTACGATATTTCATCAAATTAATATATCTGTAGGTTAAATGTCTTGGATCTCCATTAGTTGCATCACACTTTATAGATTCAGGGAGGAGTCATCTCAATAATTATGACTGTTGAAAAATAATGCATTTGCCATGTTATCACATTTTTATATATATATTTTTTGACCTGAATTGCCTGAATTTAAGTTCCACGTTTCTTCTCAATGGTTTGTTGGTCCATCACCATTTACACAGTAGTGCTATCAAAAATGTAAGTGTATCAAAAGTCTCTGAAGTTCAACGGTATGGCTCATATCTTGAGCTGAAGGCATACACTATCTTCAAAATGATGCATCAGCATCAATGTGTCCTCTAAGGAATGTCATTGCTGAATAATATGCTGTGGGTATATAGTGGGATGCATGAGACGGTTTTGCAGTATCATTTAGCAGTGAAGGCCACAATTTGGTTATTGCCATGACAACAAAAGCCTCTCGGCAACTATCTGATGATGATGATGTGGGGGCGAGTATCAACCACTACCAACATGTCAATTTATAATCCCTCTCTACTTCTCCTGAAACAGAGTTCCCTGCACATCAAAGTAGTGCGTGACATAAAGGGAAGTTAGCTCAGCTCTGCCTCATGAGCGTGAGTGTGTGTTTCTGCGCCAGTGTGCGTGCACTCAGGCACTCTGGTAAATCTCTCACAGTGTCTCAGTGTGCAATAGTGTGTGCAGGAAGTGGTCAAAGCCTTGTTTGGCTGACTGAAAAGAGTAGCAGACCTCTGACGAGCATGCAGGTGGAAAATATTTGTTTCCAAAGTCTCCATTTGTGCATGCAGGAGCTAAATCCATCAGTCTCAGAGTCTTATTGGCCCCTGAGGGAGAGAAAAAAAAAAACAACAGAGAAAGAGACAAAGAGCCCCTCTGACTATTCAGGTGGGAGCCGATGCATATCGGTCAACTTTATTTGACAACTTTTTCACACAGGGAATTCTTCGGGGCCGATAAAGCAGAGACAAATGGATTCAGCTTCTGTCCAAGCATAAGGGGAGTCCTAACATGCAAGCATCTTCCACATTATTGCGGGGCCTTTGCGTTTCTCTCATTTTACTTGTGACATATTTTAAACCACTTCCTATGTATAACCCCTCCACACACACACACACACACACACACACACACAAAGATCAGTATGTAGTGTAAAACGATAAGTAATATATTAAGAAGCTCTCGGTCGCACGCAGCAGCCGTCACTGGGGGCGTTGAGCTATACCCTAAATATAGCCCCATACCTTTTTCCAGTCACCTGCCCACACTCTGTCACACCATCACTCAGTGCTCGCATTATGGTACCGTTTCCAGTGACAACGACATTTACGTCATGTAGCAGCCACAGCAAAGGTAACAATGACAGCTGTTCCTACTGTATCACGATGGTGATCCTCGAGGCTACATATTTTTAGTAGAGAGACTGACAAACTATTGGAGGACTGTGTTATGTTTGTTAACATCAAGCTGCTTCACTGCCCAGGTAATAGTGCTGCATTCACTGTTAATACACCAAGTACACTGCTTCGTCTCTAACTAGAGGGTCTATGTTATATCCGATCATGCATTTTAAAAGGACATCCCAAATATGTAAACTATACTGCCACTAAAAAAATACTTGTTTATTTAACGAACCCCCAACAGTCTGAAAATGCCACACTCACGGGCTGGACTTTTTAAGGTATTTAAAAATAAGTTTGAGGTTCTGAGAAATGACAACGAAATAAAGAAGGAAGAGGGCGGGACAAACAAGACGCGCTCGCGAAAGTGTGCGCGCGTGTGTTTGTGCGCGCGTGTGTTTGTGCGCGCGTGTGTTTGTGTGTAGGAGAAGCGGCAGTCACTCACTCGGGTGCAACGTTCAGGTGCGCTTCACCCTCAGAGGTGAAAACTCCTGAAGTCGATACGATGGATTATATCTGACTAACAGACAGTTATTTTATTAAAAATAATTTTAAAAAAACATGTAGAGGCACCGGTGCAGCGTTGGAGAAAAGGCCAATTAAAGAGAGAGTAACGATTTACGGTAAGAAATGAAAACTCTACTCTACTTTAACCTGTTGTGCAAATTGATTGACCCCATTGCTTGGCGCCAGACGATTAACTATGGATTTATGGTGTTTTTCCAAGTGGCTTTTTCTGACAAGAAGTAGCTACACTACTATATACATCTGTATGCTATTCCTCTTATTTGATTATTGTAGGATTACAGTTATTATAATATTAATAAAAGATCTCGTTTATAAACGCTTCTTAGTCTTTTATAGTTTGCAGTGACTTTTTATGTTGATTTAGGCTGCAGTCTGTCATTGATCTGGTCTGATGAAACATCCATTATCCACTGCTGTGCTGTTGTTGTTTTTTTCAACTATCAAAATCTATAACTGGCTTCTATATATTGACTTCATTTTGCCAGTTGCAATGTGTGGCCCTGAATAACACATAATTTAATGGAAAAATCATTTTTGGAAACAAAGTTAGATTCTGTCAGATCCCCCTTGAAGGTTGATGTCCTCTGTGGTTTATTTGCGCAAATGAATGTACTGCATTACTTCCTGTGGGATTATAAATATTAGTCATGGTATGTTTCCATGCACTACTGGACAGAAACAGAAAGCATATTTGCAAATACACAGCATACTTTACCCTCAGTGTGTTTTTTAAAACCAACACCACCACCACCTTCAGATACTGACATGCAACAAAGCCACAATGAATCTATTTTGTGTGTGTGTGTTTGTTCAAGACTCAGCATATGTTCGCTTTAAGTTACGTATTTGTCTTCTCCTCCCAGGTGTTTTGCCTTGTCTTATCTTTGTGCTGCCTCAAAAAAAACCTAAATGAAGGCAAACAACAAAGCTAATCTCCACTCTCAACTGTTCCATCAGCACTTTCCACAACTGATGTAAGACATAACAAACAAACAGGGGAAAACGGTACCAATAACAATGCCTGGTATTAGCCATATACAATACGCCAGCATCCCCACACACAGGCAGTGCGGGTACTGTACACACCAGTGAGGTATAGCAGGTACAATGGCAATGTGTCACGGAGACATGTGGCGTCATTGTGGCCAGAGTCCTCATATTCTGTCCTTAGACAGCACCAACCGGGGGAGTATTGGCTTTCACACAAGGACAGTGGACTACTCAGTACACCAGGACTTGACTTGACAGAGGTTAAACTAAAAAAGAAAAACTCTGAAATTTGAGGCTTTCTTTTGGATGGGAAAGTGGTGAGGAGAGACGACGGAGAGGATAGAGTTTGAATTTCCAAAGATGCTCTTCAGATCTGCATGCTCGGGGCATGACGTTCACTGAACAGACGTGAAAGTCTTTTTCCGAACTGTAAAAAAGAGAGATGAGAGAAGGCAGATGAGAAGAAAAGACAGTGACAAATGTAAGATGTGATGATTGAAGAGGAGGAGGGGGAGGAGGGGGAGGAGGGGGAGGGGTTATGCCAGACTGCATTTGCTCCAAGTGTTGGAGGGAAGAAAAAAAGAAAAAAAAAAAAAGACAGATTTTCAGGCTCAAAAGTGACTGATTGTAATGATGAAAGCGCGATGGAATTGATAATGAACCATCATTACTGCGGCGGTGATGATGGATTTTTATCTTCAAGCCGACGATACGAGGAGATTCATATTTATTACGAGGAAAGAATTTTGGCTCCTCTACATGAGATTGCTTTTCTTCAGTTAATTGGATTGATGGGTCGGTCGCTTTGTGCGCTGAGAGACTCCATTCAGAGCGCATAAAACCCGTGTCACATAATAGCGAGTAACAGAGGAACAAAAAGGGGGAATAGTAAGAGGCACAAAGATAAATGCTGCAAGGCATTAGACTGTGTACAGGCATTGTAACTTGTATCCATTTACCCATCAACTGTGGAGGAATCTGTGTGAGCCTGATTGTATATTCTGTTTTCTCTATTCATTCCCCGCCATGTACTCCTCCAGGTTTCTGATGACTATCACCTTTTCTCACAGTCTCCCGTTTCTTCCCCATGTTGTTATTTTTTTAATTTCTTTTCGGTTTCAAATGCCACTTTTCTCATTCCATCTTCTCTCTCTCTGGCTCTTAGGTTGGGGGTCCTAATCTTACCCCAACATCAACTAATCCATCCCTCACACTTCTCACTCGCTCTTCTTCTGTCTTCATTCCCCTCAGCTATCCTCTGGTCTCCCCGTTCTCCCTCTCCTCTCCTGTCATGTCAGTATCCATGAGCAACCCACTGCAGCGCCGGCGCTCTCTTGGCCCTGTCTCGCCCAAGCGCATCTACAGAAACCTGTCCGTCAGACTGAGGGGTGGAGAGTCATCTGTTGCCACGGAAATAAACGCACCCAAACACCAGCGCAAGTCTGCAGACACTGTAAGATATTACATGGCGTCATTTTGAAAAGGGGAGGTCTTGTCACTTTGGCTGAAATGCTCCCCTTTCATCTGGCAGGTTGTCTTTATTTAAGAATTACGAGATCTTATTTTGACATTACATGCTGACTCTGTGTAACTATGAATACATTATCCCAGGCGAGACTGCTGCTCTGATTTATGATTTGATTTATGTGTCCTCTGTTACTGCATCGTCCCATGCCTCTTTCTTTGCACAGCGACTCCCTTCCCTCTATCTCGTGAAATAAATCTCTTGTTCGATATGAATTCTCTTCTTCTGTCCCTCTCCTTCAACCCGCCCACCCGCTGTTGGCCTTTCACCCTGCTCCCCATTAGTACCAGACCCTGTGGGAGGCAGTGGAAAATGAGGACACTTTGGCCGTACAAAGCCTGCTGTCCAGAGACCACACCAACTCTGGAGGAGGAGGAGGAGGAGGAGGGGGGGGGAGCAGCACGAGGGAGCGAGGGGAGAAGAAAGACAAGGACTGGGAGAGGGAGAGGGAGAAAGGGGTGAACAGGGTGAGCGAACAGGGCCTGGTCCCCCTGGACGTGGCTGCCCTTACCCGCAATTCCCCTCTGCTCCATGTGTTGACAAAGGCGGGGGCCAGACACAACCCTGTTTGTAAGTCTTGAGTTTTGAAATATCATCAACATTCTGTTGGAAGTGGATGGGTTTAATTCAATGCAAATCCTATTCATTCTCTCTCTCTCTCTCTCTCTCTCTCTCTCTCTCTCTCTCTCTCTCTCTCTCTCTCTCTCTCTCTCTCTCTCTCTCTCTCTCTCTCTCTCTCAGTGTGCCTACCAGCAGAGTGGGCCCTTAAGCTGGATGCTCTGGTGGCACTGGCGGGCAAACGGGTGGAGGAGAGGAAGAAGGAGCTGGTGAAGGCAGGGGCAGGGCCTCAGGCACAGGCTGACGTCCACAGACACATCCGCCTCTGGAGCCTCAGGCTGCAACTGTACTGCCGCATGAGACAGAACTTCCAAAACACGGGTCAGTGGTCTTGGGTCAGCTTCTGGCATTTCGTGAAGAACTGCTTTGGACACAAACTAGGTCACAGGCCTATTTTTTCTTCTTTTTTTGTCTTTTCAGTCCCCTCTAGCTATAAATACTGGTATTCGCTCATTTCTTTTCCCCTGCCCTCTTCAAACTCAATCTCAACAAGGTAGAGCTGATTTATTTCCCACTCTCCTCTACATACCCCCCTCATCCCTTCTGACTGAGAACACCTCAGTGATCAGGTATTCAGCCCTACCTCTCGCTAAAGTTTTACTGATTTCCTGTCTGGACTCTTGTGACGACTAGCTGGCCTCTTGAAAGTCACTCCTGCCCCTCTCAAATAATCAAAAATTCAACAGACTGTCCTACACTCCGTCCACCGGCTGCCAATGGCTGCTCGTATCAAAATCAAAACCTTAGTGCTGGTGGATACATGCGAAGAAATAAACACTTTATTTCCGTCTTCTCTCTCCTTTCCCTGCACCAAGCTGCTCAAGTCGTCTTCCTGTTTTTTAGAACGATGTGACGATATCCCCTCTGCACCTATAAATGACTCTTTATAAATGTTTCTCCTTAGCTCTCATTTCGTTTATCTTTCAAACATGTTTAGTTCTCTTCCCAGGCTGTTTTATGATCACGGTGTGATTGTAAGGGTAATAAGGCGCCGACTTTTATTCTCGGTGCACTTAAATTAATAACACTCTCTGGATGAGAGTGTCAGCTAAATGCTTCAAATGTAAAATATAAATGTGTTACAATCACATGTGATCACACTGCAGGAATTCCTGTGTAACTGGTCTGGTGCTGGCGTTACGGTTGTTATAGTGATATTGTGATAGTTTCCGGATTCCTGTAGGGAAAAACTCTCACTGGCTCTATTCATAGGCAAGCAGGTCAGAGTGCACTCAGCAACCGATCAGCTCCCACAAGGCTGGTGGAGACTCAGTGTCTTGGGGCAACGCACAGCTGCAAGAGGAGAAGCTGCACATTTTATTAGCAACACTGATTGGTTAGGTTGAGGGGCAGGAATCTTGTCAAAAAAAAAAAAAAAAAAAAGATGTATTAATCTGTGGTTGTCCAGTGAGAGGTAGCTGCTCTGCTGCTCATTGTTAACACTAACCACACATGTTAGGAGCCAAATGTGTTATTACTTTTATTATCAAGAAATGAAAAAGATATATTATTAAAAACATACATTCCAACAGCACAGACTATATGTAATACCTACAATATGTATTCTGTATGGTTGTTCATCATCATTTAGCCTGAGAGCTAAGAAGCGGTCGTTTTGAACTGTGGTCTGTCTAAATGTTTTACACCAGAGCTCCCCGGGCCTCCCAGTTATGTGTCCATACTGGTGACCAGCACATCCTCTCTGTTTGTGGCGATCAAAGAGCCAGAAGGTCCCGCCATCGGGCTCATCACCCACTACAGAGGTAGGTGGTGCACAACAAGACATTAATATATTATAGATGAAGAGACACCGGATGGTTAAATAAATATAATCAAGGTCTCACACATCATTTAGGCCGATGGGTATAAAAGCCTCGTACTCATGGATCTCACTTGCCTTTTCTATTTTTGCTACTTAGCTTTACAGCTGCATAAGTTTCATACTTTGCAGCCAAGGGTAGATTAAGCTCAGGTATGAGCAAGTTCCCGAAACTGTAAACACTCAAATCCTTAGTTCTCCCCTATGGGGGCTTTGAGTA
The DNA here is from genome assembly GCA_016806645.1 of Ophiodon elongatus. Taxonomy (NCBI): domain Eukaryota; kingdom Metazoa; phylum Chordata; class Actinopteri; order Perciformes; family Hexagrammidae; genus Ophiodon; species Ophiodon elongatus. The sequence goes on from JACSYO010002147.1 coordinate 1,544,032, forward strand.
AAGCCAGAGAATAATCTGTCAGTGAGATTGTTTTGTGTTCACAGTGGAATGGAGCACCTCAGCCAGCTTCAAACGCATCCTCGGCTCAGCCCAAGTCTCAGAGACCAAGAACCCATCCTACAGCATCAAGGGACTCACAACAGTAAGTCAGACGGTGTACTCTGCGCACACACATGCGAGCGCACGGTGAAAATAGTTTCGGGACACGCAATCAGGCACACACGTTAGCTCCGGACCCGCACACAGACTGCGTTTCTTGCGCCCCAATCGCCATCGACTGCGTTGGACCACTTCCCATTAGAGAGCACTTATCCCACAGGGCGGCCTTACTTAACCCGATGAATTAATAATGACGGCAGTATGTGATTCCTTTGTCCTGGAATAAATTATTTCATAAGGTTAATGCATGGTGATGATTTGGCTGGTCTGGTGCTTCTTTCAAATGCAGGGAACGCATTACTTTGTGAGAGTGAGCTGCTACAATGTGAAAGGATGGGGCCCGCCTCAGTGCTCCACTCCGGTCAGCGCTGCCCCCTCCAGTGAGTATACCGAACTGCAAACTTTGATGAATGTGGATTTACCGCTCCGAAAGGGCTCCATTCTCTTCTCTGTCCTTGAGTAATGGAATTAGTTGGCTGACATCAAGCTTGATGTGAACAAGTGGATTCCACTCATGCCTGGTAGATTAATGAAATATTAAATCGTGGAATTAAAGATGTCAGTGCGAGTCAATGGGCCTTGTACTTGTGCTGTGAGTTTGAATTGGCCTCGTAATCTCTCTTGCATGCCATGCCATGCTCTCTCTCTCTCTCTCTCTCTCTCGCTGCATTACTCGCTATTACTTTCCACTTCGTACTGTGAAATGAAAATTGCCACACAATGTTTTTGAAATGGAGAATAAAGGGGAAAATAATTACACAAATCCAAATATAAGTCAGAGTACAACCAAAGTAGTGATATTCAACAGTGTCAGTTAGGTAACACAATTTGACCTAACTTTTAAGGAGACGTCAGCAGAGACACAGATTGTCTCTCGCGCAATCGCTCTACTGATCACAAAGATCGGAGAAAGCAGCACTCAGGATTCTCCTGGGGAAATGATTTGTCAAGAACTCATTTTTCTTGATGTCTTGAATGATTATTTCCCCTAATTGCATAAAAACTGAAAGCGATGACTTGTTTCTCTCTTTCTTCCTGTGCAGGTTGGAGAGAGTGCATCGGCGTGAAGTCACAGTTCAGGAATCACGAGGGCCTTGTGAGGAAACTGCTGGAAGACGCCAGAGAACCACATTACAGAGGATTCTGCAAAGGTAACACTTGGTGATGTAACACTGACGCAATCGCATATGCAGCTACTGTGAAGCAAGCATATATGAGTCTCAATATGAAACTAGGTGTATTTAATACCACTGTATCACTGTATTTTCTGTCACAATGAAAAGAAAAAATATATTAACCTTGTTGGCCAATTTGCATGTCCTAATTTATACACATTTAGCATTAAATGGTAGCAAAGTCCCAATTTTCTTCCATTAGTTTTCTATTACAATCTATTACTTTTAATTCCTGTGTCCATTTAACAAATGTGCTGTGCGTAACGCAGTGAATGTGCTTTGGCAGATAAAAAGTGATTCTCATCCTGACTCATCCTCCTCTGCTCCGCTCCACAGAGAGCTCTAAGCCCCAGAGTCCCAGCAAGCGGCTGTCTGTGTCTCGAGGCATCAAACAACTGTTCCAGTCCGCCACCAAGTTTGCTCGTCTCCTACAGAGGTAGCGCTCCATTCGTCTCACCTGTCCCACTGAGCCTTGAGGGTATGGGGAGTAATGGATAATGTGTGACACGATCACAACAGTGGGGACTACAGAGTCCAAACTCGTATCTGTTACGGTCATTAAGAAGAACAGTAGTCACATTAAAGCTGCTGTCGCCTCAGGATTAGTGAAGCGGTGTTTTTCCGACGGGGCGATGTTAGAAATTATTGAACTGCGGGAGGTGGCACGTGACTGATCAAGGTTTCAGCTGCCACAAGTGTTAAGTAGACCGCATTCACTACATTATTCCCAGTGGATAAACAGGGCAAGTAGGAAAGGGTGTAACTGCAGGGATAGGAACCCCAGTGTGGGTTTTAAAAAGTGGTTGAACACGACATAGATCATTCGAAAGGTGGTGGTTTGAAGGAAAACACTTTTTTGAATGAAGACACAGACATCTGCATAAGTTGCCATGAGGTGAAGCTGTCATTTACAGTTGACAGGGATGGCAGTGGGGTCTGAACATCGATTTATTTCGAAAAACATGTTTCCTACCTTCATTTGATCCGTCTTGCATTGATTGTTTTAGGGGCGTGTACTTGGCTACTGTGTTCTACCACAAGGAAAACATCCTGGTGACAGCTGAAGATCAAATCCCACTGGTGGAGATCCAGTGCTGCTCCACCTCCATCATCCACGACTTTCTTTGGTTTGCCAAGGTAAACCATCAGAAGTACACATTAATTCAACACGCACTGACGTCAACGCCGTTGGTAACTTTTAGATCCATTAATACACGGTTAATACACGTGTCGTCAGTGAATTGTTTTTTCACTGTGTCATTTATCAGTTCTACAGATGTAATTATTCAGAACGAAGGCTGTGGAATTCTCTGTGTGAATCGCAGTTGAAAAATAAGATTTTTCTTCTTCCTGTAGTTGTCCTGTGCATGGCAACAAGTGCCCTGGCTCCAGCAGGCCCTTTCCTCGGCTCATTCATCTTCCTCCTCCCTCCTTCAGAACAGGCACAACATTTTAAGAGCCGTTTCCCAGCTGCAGGTAGGAAGTTAAGCCGCATACGCACGGCGCGATGATGGGCATCAAAATGGGTTTATTGCGTTTTAAATTACCTCTAAATATCCCTCCTTTGTCCTACCCTCACTGCTATTCTCTCTGGTGCCTCGCTTCCCTATCTCAGGCTGCATACCTGTACCCCCCAGAACTTGTGTGTTAATCCCTAACATCCTCGCATTTATTCATCTGCATGTTTCTGTTTTACACCTCCTCCTCTCTCTGCCTTCAGTCTTCCCTGGGGACAATGCACCTGGGTCAGTTGTACTACGAACCTCTGAAGGACCGGCAGGGCAACGTCTTACTGGTGACTCTGAAGGAGTTCCCAAACCCTCCCGGGTGAGACAGCGTCCTTTGTTTCATCCTGTTAACCCAATGAAACAAAGCATTTTCAATCGATGTGCTAGACTTCAGAAATAACACACATCTGAGTCTCCTTTGCCCAAGGGAGACGATATCCTAATCAGACAACAGGCTAGGCTCGCTTAGCACAAATACAGAGACACAAATCTCTTTTTTTTTTGGCGTCATACTTGGTGTTATACCAATATGAATTCATATTTTTTTTTCATTGGTGGTTCCACGTGACTACGTTTCATTTCTTGTGTCCTCCTCTCAAAGCCCTCCAGACCCTGCGCTCCACTGGATGCCCCTGGCTCGTCTGGAGAAGAACCGCAGCAGAACTCCTCGGCTGCCTGAGCCCACTGCCATGGACATGCTCTACGAGCAGCTGAAGGTGAGCCCGGGTTTGTGTAAAAGAGAGGCACGCAGAAAAAGTCTAGCATCATGGGGCGGTGGCTACGCGTAACGGAATGTAATGAGCACTGAGCGCGTGGTGTTTGAGTGCATTGACTTTCCTGATTTGATCACCGAGCCGTGGGTTTTCTCTCTTGTGCCACTCAGCCCTGTAAAAATGCAACGGAATGAATTCAACGAGCCCCGAAACAAAAACACAATTAGATACGCCAAATAAACCGCATCTGAACTCTACATCCTATTAACATCTCTTAAAATCCCTAACCCCCGCATTGGCTTCTCTCTGTCTTCCAGGAGAAACTATCCCTCCACAGGCACAGCATTCAGTGCGCCAAGCCGGGTCTGTACGTTGGCATCCTGAAACTGTGCAGCTCAGTGGAACAGATCAGGGTCCTGGTGCCCCAGAGGCTGCCCAATGTGCTCTGCCACACACGGGTCCGACACAATGCCCACGTCTCCAGGTAAGGCAGTCTGAACATGTGAGTTACTGTGCCAGCACCACGTTGTAGCTTGAACAACAAATCACACGTTGTCTTTGCTGAGCATTTTCCAAAGCATACCACAGTTGATGCTTTAAAAAAGAAAAAGAAAAAATTCTAAATGTGGTAATTCCTTTCCCTGTAATTCTACACCAACAAGGCAGCTGCACTGTGACTACATCACCTCACAACAATATCATATCTAAATCAATCCAGAACTGTGAGACGATGCTTTGGAAAAGGCTCTGCCTGAACATAAAGTAAATGCAATTAGCAGTTAATGGGCCACAACATGCAAAACTACCCAATCCTACTTACTTACTACACCTTTTAACTGCACCCTCGCTGTGTGACAGGGAGGAGTGGGCATGGCTCCAGAGTCATGTTTACACCACAGCCAATGGCAGCGTTCCGAACCTGTTGAGCGAGGATGAGAGCGCCATGGAGAGCAGCGGGCTGGCGGAGTTCATCATGTCTCTGAGAGCGGCCGTCGCACACCTCCTGACAAAGCTCAACATCCCCCTCTACAGGGTAAAGAAAAGCCACCTTCTCCTTTCTGGAGAATTATGGTATTCATTGTTTAGAACGAAGAAGATTATTCTGAACTACTTTGGTCTGTATTTAAAGTGTTTTGTCTTTATGCCGGATTGCCTTCTGGGTAGGTTTTTTCACAACATTTGGACATGTTTGTGTGTGTCTGTGACAGGCGTATCAGTACGGTGTGTACACCCGGGAGCTGCTGCAGTTTGGAGACAAGCTGTCCATGCTGCTGCTGCTGCCTCCCAGTGAGGACTTCAGCTCCAACTACTGGCCTCTGGTGGGGACAAAAGAGCCCGGGCTCACCATGCCCCTGCAGATCTTTGAGCTGGGTAGGTGGAGAATTATAGATGTCCATATTGCACCGTGTTTTCAAGCATTGCTGAGAGAGAGAGAGAGAGAGAGAGAGAGAGCCAGAGAGCCAGAGAGCCAGAGAGCCAGAGAGCCCACAACACTGCAGGCGAGCAAGGCTAACAAAATGAAAACATCCTTCATCAAACCGGGACCACGGTGGACTTTGAGGATATAATAAATACCTGGCAGGATAACCTTCATTTACAGCTTATTATTCTTTAAGATCGATATGTTGTTTCATCTTCTGTGGAACTAAAGTCAAGAATTTTAGTTAAACCCCCCAAAATAACCTGTGAAATGCACTTCAACCATTGCCAGTTTGATTGGAAAGTATAATATGCCTGTTTGGTCTTTTGAAGAAGAGTAACTTCTTTTGTTTTTCCTCATCTAATTAGTCCTTTGATCCTCCTTTTGATCCATACTTGAGAGTTTATTTCGTCCCTTACTTAAATCCATCTTTCCCGTTGAACCTTTTTGAAAATTCCCACGCCAAAGGTTTGATAAAGAAGGCTCATTAGTTCTGAGTTTTTTTTTCTCTCTATAGTGATTTGTTTTTTCCTCTCAACTCCGGCTCATCCCCAGTTCACTTCTGGACCTATGAACGCGACTTCCTTTCCCAGTACTGCCAGGCCTGGGTGAAGCTGGAGCTGGACTCTCATCTGGCCCAGCAGGCTCTGCGGGAGGCGCTGGACACCAAGGAGGTGCAGGAGGCCCGGGAGCGCCTGAACCACATCACGGAGCTTTCCCATGTAAGGGCGTCGACTCGTGAAACGTACAGTACAGGGCGGGACAACGTACCGATCCACCGGAGTTGTCTCAGAGCTTAAAAAACATTTTCTTTTTCTGAGTTTAATGAGGGAAATGAAGGTTTTTACTCGACCCATTAATGTTTTTGATTAAGTTAGGAGCCCAAATATATTATATTTTGAGAATTTCACTTAATCACCAGGAAGAAATTTATCAGAAGACTCCAAAAAAAGGGATGACTAAATCAGATTTCGGTTGTACTTTAGCAGAATTCAACTGTTCCAGTTTCTTTATTGCACATTATCACCTGTTTCTTCAGCGTCTGGATGTGGTGTGGAGGGATGCCCGCTGGATTATGGACTGTCTGCAGTGCGTTCGGTCCAAGCAGTGGGTTGGAGCGGTGCCTCTTGGCCTGGTGATGGGAGGGGACCCGCCGCCGTGTCCTGATGGTGAGGAAGAGGAGGAGAGCTTGACTGCCAGACTGACGTGGCCCCATCGCATACAGGCACAGAGAGCCATTGCAGGTACAATAATGATGTGTGTGTAAATGATATTCTCGTAATACTTCCAGGAATGAGGCAGTCAAGGAAATAAAGTACACGGTTATAATTGTAGTTAAATAACACATACAGTATGTGTACTCAGTTACCACGTTTCAACATATTCAACGACATGGTCCCCATTGTGGGTTCATTTTGTGTAAATACACACTCCTTCAACCTCCAATTCTTGTCAACATTTCCATAGATAATAAATATGTCGTGGCGCATCACAAGAAGAGACTGTATACTAAAAATAAAATAATGTATAAGAGATACTATGTACAAGGGAGATAAAACTTCTTTGATAACAAAGTTAATGTTGATGTTTAGCTTGTATAATGTTTAATGTATCTTGTTTAATGTTTAGCATGTTAGCTGCAATATTAATACATTTTAGTTTGGCGTGTTAGCTGCAATATAAATGTCTGTAACTTGTTTCAGATTGAACACTGCTGTAATTTAAGGGATCAAGATTTAAATTTTCTTTTTGTCTCCCTATTTCCCTTCCCAGAGTCTTTAGTTGGTGGGACTCCATCAAACGTCGTATCTGCTGAGATCGCCACTCCATCAGGAATCATGGTTGTCCCTGAAGAGGCCACGCTGTTGATGGAGGGTCTCGCGAAGGGAGGATACCCTGTAGACATCACCTCCCAATCAACTGTCGACTTGACAAGCCTTGGCCAGTCAGAATTAGGGTGTGCCAGCGCTTTGATCGAATCTGGACTAGAGCCTGGTGCTGTTGCACAGTTCGAAGTCGGGTACACAGTTCTGGAAACACAGGAGTCCTACAGCGAGGAACAGGACTTTCCTTCGAGCATCACCGAGGTAATCCGGCCAATGGAGATGGCAGAGTTGGTGGACATCTTGCCTACACTGAGTCTTATTGAGGAGGAGACCCCCAGTGGTCCGTCCACACCGTCAGTATTAGATATGCTGGAGAGTTTTGGACTGGGGATCGGCGAGAGCAACACCTTCTTTGACTTCGAGAATTCAGCCGGTGGTGTGTCCCAGCCCAGCCTGCTCTGTCACAGCAGCAGTAGTGTGAAAGAGACTCACTGTGAGAGTACAGACATGTCCGCCTCCGCTGCCACAGTGAAGGCCACAGGCGGTGACGTGCCTGTTTCGAGCTGGGATTTCTCTTCAGGGGATACAGAGACTCTGCAGGTTCCCAGCAATGGAGCGAGCTTTCCATCGAGAAACCAGGTGGAGTGGGACAGACCATCTGACAGTTCATCCTGATATCAACTCAAGCGCCAGCCTTTCTTCGACCTAGTATCAATTCAAAACCAAATCTGTGGGCTGCAGCACCGTTGATTTACGGACAGAGAATCCTAGTTCGACTTTTTTTTTTTGCTTGGAAATGGCATTTTTACTTGTGTGTGTCCAACTGTTCGGTTAACATTAACTGCTGCGGAGGAAAATTCAAGTGACATCTAGATACGAGTTCATCTAACACACGGTTTATGTTATTTGCACATATCTGGCCCTGTACTTTGTCTTTTCTAATGTCCATTAGAGCTTATTGTGTGGAAAACCTAAGCTACAGTAGTAAACTCCATCCCTCACTACAGCATGAAGCAACGTTGCTGCTTGATGGAGCTCGTAAACAAACTCCTTAGATGCATACATTTCAGTACAATGAAAGTGCCGTCTATGAAAAGCTGTTATACTGAACATGTCGTTAAATCGTTTCTTTTTGGTTTACCTGTGTGCACTTTTGGCATAACGAAACAGTAGCAACATTTATAATTCTGTTGATTTTACATTAACTGCTGCAGTTTGCCAGTTCTGATATCTAGATCGATATCTAGCGAGAGAAAACACGCAATTCAGACAAGGAAGAGAAGTCAGAAACAAAATGCGGGTGTTGCAAGATATCAACTTGCAGTTGTGAGAAGGATGTAGAAGAGGATTTCTTCTTCCACTTCCTCAAAAAAATTTGTCACACAAATAGTCCTTCACTACAAAAGGCCTATTCACAGGTTTTCAAAAGTACTCAGTCTTTTCCGTTATTTGCCTGTAGCATACAGTTGATCAGGGAAAATGCACAACATTCAAATTCACACATTCATGTCAGATCTTTTTTGACTTGAAGATTTGGCCTTAGATTGTTTGCATCTTTATTTACTGTATCTTTACCTCCTCCTGCACGGCATCCAGTCAACCAGAGATTGAGCTACAGCCAAGGAAACACGCGGGCTTAACAAATGTTTTGTAGTTGAACCTCTGCTGTTGTTTCTTTACTGCAGAGCAAGCATACTGAAAATACAAGAAGAGAATATCGTTTAATAGAACAGGAGAGCTTTTCCTTGCAGCTCAGTGCCTTGAAACAAAAGTCCATTAATGGCTATTTTATTTAACGAGGAGGCATTATCTTTTTTTAGGAATAAGATAAATACACGATGAATGGTTATGTATGTATTAAACTGTTAAGTGGGTTGAAACAGCCCAAACTGTTGTTGTTAAAAATTCTATTAAATACTGCCTGCGATCATGTACTGCTTCAGCATGTTTCATTTCCTAAACTTCTTCTATTTCCTATGAAAAAAAAAAAAAATCAACATCAGTACCTTTTTCAGTACCACATTTCAAGGCCCTGCTGCACAAGTAGATATACTTTGTAGTAACATTAATGTGATAAGGGAGAACGTTGTCATTGTTTTCCATCTAAAATGAACAGCCACAGTTTAGGTTTTCCCATAACTAATTATTATCACTCACCGTTATTGCTGGTGTCTCTGATGAGCCTGCTTCAATAGCTTTAATGATCGAATGGTTATATTCCGATGAAACAACCTCTGTGGCCTCTGTGTGATTCAATGTAGGTCGATATTAAAAACACAGCTGTCTCTTTTAATTGTTTTCACTGAAACATGAGCGCGCGTCTGACGCGACGCGGAGTCCAGCGCAGCGGTGAGTGTCCACTGCCCCCCAGTGGTCACAGTGAGGAACTGCAATACCAAATCAATGTCAATGTCTATTATATGGTGCAACTCATTGGTTGAGTGATTACTCCAATGACGACAGCGAGACCAGTATTGTTGGTCGCTGTATTGGTAAAGAGCCGTTTTAATAACAGTTCTAACTTTCCCTTTGTGGTGTTGTCCTCCTATGTGGGCTGCACAGCGCCTCTCTGCCCCTCCATGGACCTGCAGCTGCCCCGATGCTCTCTGCGGTTCGGTGCTGATTGAATGACAATTAAAAGCAAGAAAAACGTCTCAATCGCAGCGGAAACATACGGAACCCGTCTCCTGTATTTTCGGTCATCCCCCCCTCCAAAAAAAAGCCGGCAAGCCAAAAGGCTTTATTGTAGTTTCTCTGTCAGGATGTCGTCATCTGAAAATGCTGCGTCACATGAAGGTATGTCGATTACTGTTATTGTTACACAAGTCGCTGATCATAGCAGCACTGTGCCTATGTGCACTACAGGCTATTACTAAAACAATACTAATATATTATGTTATATATATATAAAGAAAAGAAACGAATCCATAATTAAGAGCCAGAATATGGTCTGAAATCCTCTAAGTAAAATGTTTTTTTTTTTTTAAATATCTGCTTTAAATATAATTACTATAATTATAAAATGATAATAATATACATGTACTATGATGTGTCATTTTGCCGCAGTCTGTGAAGCGTCACTCCCTGCACCAGAGGCTGAACCCCTGAGGATTGTTCTGTTGGGGAGGACGGGAACAGGCAGGAGCTCCTCAGGTAACACCATCCTGGGCAGATCTGCCTTCTGGGTCAGTGTGTCCCCCTGTTCCGTCACCACACAGTGCAAGAGGCAGACTGGGACGGTCCACGGCCGGAGCGTCTCTGTGATCGACACTCCGGGTTTCTTACACACGAGCCTGTCCCCTGAGGAGGTCATGGCAGGGGCGGGACAGAGTGTTGCCCTGTCCTCTCCGGGACCCCACGCCTTCTTGGTGACCCTGCGGCCCGGCAGGTTCACCCAGGAGGAGAGGAACGCCTTGGAGTGGATCAAGGCTACGTTTGGACCTGGAGCCACCAGGTTTACCATGGTGCTGTTCACCTGGGGAGACCAGCTGCGGGGCAAACGCATCGAGGACTTCCTCGGGGAGAGCGACGAGCTGTCGGAATTTGTCAGCGGCTGCCATGGAGGGTATCACGTCTTCGATAACAGTGAACAGGGCAAGACAACGGAGTGCTCACAACAGGTCGTACACCTCCTGAAGAAGATAGACAGGACTGTGGCGAGCAACGGAGGCGGTTGCTATAGCAATGAGATGTTCAAGGAGGCCGAGAGGGCCATCAGGGAGGCGCAAGAGAGGATTCTGGGAGAGAGAGGACATGATGCGGAGTCCCCTAAGAAGGCGGCTCAAAGCAAAGAGGAGCACAGACCCGAGTTGAGGAGGAGGGAGGAAGAGGACAGGAGGAGGGAGGAAGAGGAGGCCAGGAAACGGGCGGAGAGGCTCTTCTGGTGCGAGCTGGTGACTGCGGTGGGGAAAGGCGCTGCAGAGGGGGCAGGGATCATGGGGAAGGACGACGACGGGAAAGGGAAGGTTGTGAAGAAGGTGAAGGTGGTGGAGAGGGCAGCGGCTCTGGCAGCATCGCCGCTCTCCATCACTTCAGCCGCCAAAGCGGTGGGAGGAGCTGTGAGAGAAGGGAGCAAGGTGTTGTATAAGCACAGGAAAACCTTCCTGAAAACACCTCACTGAACAAAGTCAAGTATCCCTCATTAAGACCTGTGATCAATGGCGAGGGGGTGATGTGTCAAAGTCACTCAGCTGTATTTTTCTTTTTTACATTGTGCATCTAATGTTATCAATCTCTGTTTTACATCCGCACAATGTGCCAGCACTTTATAACCATACTGTTAAATAAGAATGCGTGTTTATCTGTGTGTGTGTGTGTGTGTGTGTGTGTACCCTACAGAAAGGTAAACATCCTGGTGTGATGTGGCCTGTGTGGATTGGTAACAAAGAACATAGCCACAGCTTTGAATTGAGAGAATTCACATGTTATAATAAAGGTCATGTCATAAAAATGGTGAGCAATTCAACTTACTGTACTAAAACATTTGCAAGTGTAAAAAACAGATTTATCTTTTACAAAAGTTCAACACCCTCTACTGCTTTTTTCCTCCCAATTTCTTCTTTTTTTCATATATATATATATATATATATATATATATATATATATATATATATATATATATATCCCTGACATAAAAAGACAGTTTGGTCAAAGAAACAACCCAGGAGAGACAACAGCATTGCAGGAGTTATCTGTTACATCTTTGGCTTCATTTAAGACACAACACAGTGTTTAGCCCTTTTTCCTCCCACGAAGAAACACATTGAAATTTAAAAGACGACCATTGAGAGGAAATACAAAAATGAACATACTTGGCAATAGGGAAATAAATTGTCTGCATATAATGCAGTTAGCTATTCAGGGTGTGTCTAACATTACACAACCAAAGAGGAAGACACTTTATGGAAGATGTACAGATTGTGAAGCCCCAAGAGGAAAACGTGCGATTAGTGATATTGTGCTACATAAATAAAATGAACTTGACTTAAAGAGTACATATTTGAAAGAAAAAAAAAGAAGAAAAAACTACAATATTTGTCACTGTTGTAAATCAGTGAAGACTACGTTTGTCAAACGTGGCGGTGATTGGATAAATTGTAGGAAGCTTTGACATGAAACTCTGGGACCTTTTACAGCTTTAACTCAGCAAACTCAGACGCTACACACAATCTACCTGAAGCACAATATCGTGGATTCAACATCGTAACAGTCTCCAGAGCCAAAGTCCCAAAGTAAAGAGAAACTGTTTCCATCCTGTTAATCACTCGCCTCAATTTAAGGTTCCACGTGCACATCGGTGACATTTGGGATCTTATGAAGAAAAAAAAAACAAGAAAAAAAAACCAAACATACGTCCCAAACCTCTGACCACAACAGCGCATGTATGCGTACAGACTCGCGCACCGAGTACCAATCACAGCACACACGAATCTGATGCACACGTGTTGGCCTCCAGGATGACGTCGGACCGTTTAGTCCCTCTGCGAGAGAAACAGATGCGGAGCTGCAGCGGGGCACAGGTGTCCGGGTCTAAATGGGCATCGGCAGGCCCATCTTTCCTCGTCCTCGAAGCACTGCAGACGGGCGGAGGACAAAGAGGAAGAACAGAGCAGGCTTCAGAAGGGAGTTTGCTGTTCAGGTTTAACTGCTGCCAAGAAGGATACTCATCCCCCTCAACTGGAAAAGCAGGATGAACAACGAACAACACAGCAGACAATATAATTAACAGAATACTATTAATGTCTCGTAATCACAACACACGGCCCAGTTGTCTGACTAATACGTCTACAGTGTACTAATCAGTTGTACTGTGGATGTTATTGTCAATTAACTTTCTTTGTCATTTATCAAGGAAAGATGTGTTCTTTACGGAGCTATAATTTAAATTCCCTCCGTTTATAATCAGAGGAAACATTTTCTTTTGGTAATTTGGGCTTTGACAATACATTTTGGGGTCTGGTACATTATAATGAGCATTTGTCATTATTTTTGATATTTCATAGATGAGGTGATTGAGTTGAGTACTCAAGAAAAGTCAAAATACTCGCTGCAGCTCTCCCCAGCTGATCTCAAGAGATCAGAGCTGAAGTCGTGTCTCCATGGCCAGTAGTTTGTAGTTACTAAATCATCCCCTTTGCCGTAGTCTCGACTCACCCCTTGTGACGTAAAGGTAGAAGAAATCGCAGTAGAAAATGGTCTGCACCACGCCGGACACCACGGCGATCTGGTCGAAGAAGCCCTCGGTGTGGTAGCGCCACACCCAGTTGGCTATGTAGAGGGCTCGGTAGAGGCCGAGGAAGAACAGGTAGTGGGTGGTGATGGACTCGGCCTCGCCGGTCTTTGTGATCATGAAGAGCTGCGGCATTATGGCCACCGACTCCAAGAAGATGGAGAAGGTCCACAGGATCTGGACGGGATCAGAGGGAGGGAGACGCGTGAGTAGACTCTTAAATCGGAGGTGTTGACAGTACAAATGAGAGGAAGTGTGTCATCTGGGCGATCCTGGAACATTACATGACAAGCTGTGTGAGTGATCTGAACTTTTCTACACCTGGACCCAAATGTATTGAGGACACAGACTGAGCGCTGATATACCTCCAGTGGGGTGAACGCGTAGTTCTCCAGGAAGGACAGCCCGATGACCGGCACCAACAGGAACTCCACGCGGAACGTGTCGTTCTCGGAGTCGTACGTGTTCCTGAAGCGCATGTAGATCAGGTGCACGGTAGCATAGGCCAGAGCCAGGAACACCACCTGAGAGCAGAGTCCAATATTGATTATATATATATATATATATATATATATATATATATATATATATATCGGCCATAAAAGTCCACGTAAAACACTGTGAAACCCTATTATTAATACTGACATACTGCGAGATTTGCATAGTAACTACATACAGTATGTGTGTGAACCTGGATTGAGATGCAGTGCGTGTGCGTGTGTGTGTGTGTGTCCTAAGTAACATTTTGAAACAAACTTTAGACTTGAGAGTAGTTTCCAGTAACTGAGGATAAAATGAATCACCCTAACTTGATCTGTGACCTTTTGGGGGGAAAAAAACAATTGTGTTTTTATTGGGGGGCCAGTGTGCGTCTTACCTTCATGACCGTGTTGTAAGGAGAGATGAAGACAGTGAACAAGTCAAGGTACCTGGTGGTGAAGACCAGTGCAAACAGCACCTGAGACTTCCCAGAGATGCCTGCAGAGATAACGAGAGACACAATAAGTTGAAACCCTGTCCAATGTGTCCACCTCACTTCCTGGTCCAGGACAGAAAATAGCATGATTCCCCCCATGTTATGATTTAACAGCAAAAGGCGACATCTATATGCAGATTTTGGTTAGTTAATAAAGATGCAGGCTGCTCTGGAATAGGTGGAGCATGCAGCAGATTTCTCTGTCAACATGCCACGTCGCTTCCACTCCTACAGAACCACCCGGCATTACCCACAAGCCCCTCCACGGTCAACGGAACTGATCAACAACAACAACAACAACAACAACCCTTCACTGTGTATTTGTGAACTACTGATGTATCCGCACTGCACTGCCGCGTGCACATCGCTATAGTTAGTTCGGCTGCACGACCTCACGCGCAGTGACGTCAGCGGTGTTCGCCTACCAGCACAGGATTTGGACCTCCATATCTTCAGGAGCAGGATGATGATGGCCACCAGATGTGACACGTCTCCCGCCAGACGAAAGATATTCATGTTGTTTGTGTTCAGATAACAACCACTAGGCACGACACTCCTCACGGGCCTGACGCGTCCTGCAGAGGGATGTTCAGCCGCAAAAGTGCACAAAGTGACAAGACGAGTTACTAGAGAGGAGAAGCTCGCAGCTGCGCAGTGACCTCCGAGTGTGTCGACGAACAGAGAGACCCCTCATTAACTCAGAGGTGTCCGCTTGTTGCTTCGGAGGAAAGTTGTTTCAGAGGAGGTGACGTGGCTGACAGTTCAGGCTGCAGGAACCCGCGTCAAGCTGCCGGAAAACAAACAAATGCATCCTCTTCCGGTTCTGACCTTTTCAAAGTAAAACCCACATTAGTTAACACGCACGTCTGGTGAGGAGAGAATCACTATACTGTGTGCAATTCACCTGTTTCACCTGAGTATGTCAACAGGTATTTAACACAGGTATTATACGACAATCCGTTATTTTAAAAGATGTTACCGTTTTACTTTAAAGGGCAAAAGCCCATATGTTCCGGTGTCGCTTGATGGTGACGTGACAGAAATAGTTTGACTGGTTCACGAGCCGTCCTCAGGAGGCAGAGCCCTGGTTAAACAGCAGATGGCGACAGGCTGCAGGCAATACATGGTCAGCATCTTAACCCAGGAGCGAAGGAGTGGTGTCTCATACACTGTAGCTCTTTTCTCCTGTGCCTCTCTGTCTGAATCTTAAACATGCATTATGATCCATGTAGCACTTACATCTTTACCTGTCTTCTATACATTTAGCGGTTTTTATCTTTCATTTTTTTAATTGTTGCCATCCTTTTCATTTGTGTATCAATGTTGTATTTGTATTTCCTGTTAAATAATAAAAAAAAAACATAATGTGGAACACTTTGAATTGCCTTTGTATGTGAAATGTGCTTTACAAATAAATTGCCTTATCTTACCTACTTCCTTGATCAACTCTGTAGGAGTGGAGTTTCACAGTAGATGATGAATTATTATTTGTGACAGATTGTAATTTCAAAATATCCCATCCCACACAGGGAAGAGTGTTTTTAATCTTCTCCTGCTGTGTGACGAGCTGTTTCTATTTGCGTTATTCTTATTTAAATTGGGTCTTTAGAATTAATATAATAGTTTCTGTCTTATGCAATAGAATGCCGTCTCTCAAGATCTTTCTTTTACCCAGTGAGGGCTTGTAGCATTGTACTCATTCTTTTCAGTGTTTTAAAATACTCTTCACCCTCTCTGTCTTCCCTGTCTTCTGGCACATCCGCTCCACCGGCCTCCCTTTCCTCCTAATTCTGCTATCTGAGTCACAGTCAAAACCTAAAACCACTCAGTGTCTCCCTTCATATCAAATCCCACCGTCTCCACCGCCTCCTTCGTCCTCCCTCTTAATCCACAAATTGCAGCTGGGTTCTGGCATCGCACACATCCTGCTCCCCTACATCCTACTCTTGTGTTTGATGCAGTGAAATCAGCACCGGGCACCAGAGGAAATGCTTTCAGCTTACATAGGCTGCATCCGTGGTGGTGCAGAGAAGTGAGGGGGCACCGCGTACCAACTGAGAGTTTACGCAGCTTCTTTGTACACCCCTGAAGCATCCTGCACTGAGCCTGGTCCTGTTCTCTGTCAACAGGTTGTTCAAGTTGAGTATCATTCATAAGCAGACCTGTTCGTATTATGTGAAATGTATAAATCAGACATTAAGAGTGTTAAAAGAGCAATGAAGAGGGACGCAAGAAGAAGAAACATACATTTTTTATACAAAATATGCAATAAAGAGATGCATCATTAGTCTCCATATGGTTGATTTAATCCAGACAAATGTACTGTAGAGGACATCCTCTGGACCGAGCTGCCCCATACATAGGCTACCTTAATGAGTGTCTGCTGAGCAAAAGGTTATGGGAACTAATCTGACACCCAGGCCTGATTAGTAGCTATTTATACATCCACATAGTCCAGTCTGCCTGGTCATCTCCTCTTCAGATGCTGATCTGAGTGACTGTCTGATCAGTCTGTCTGCAAACCTCGACCTCCTCCTTTTCTCCATCATACACAGCCCAACTTTCTTTTTTTTACTGCTATGGTCCACAGTCATTTAGTGTCTTTTCAAAACCACCAACACTCTATGGCGAAGGCTCCCCTCAGCTGTGAGCGCTGACACTACTATCTGCGATTATCATTAAAACAAGGCTAAAGGTAATTAATATGATATAACCATTTTTATAGTCATAAAGAGTTTAAGTTAATCACCTGGAGTCTCCTTGTAAAGCTTGAGCATTATCCCAATTTTCTAAGCCTACATATTTTATTCAATCTAAATCGTATTTAAGGCTTTAAAACATCTCAGTTTGACTTTTGGATTTATATTAGAAACCTATTTAACAATGACAAATTGCCTTTATTAAACTGGTAGCAGGATAATAAAAAACGTCTAACATGTTAAAAAATTCCAGAAATAAGAGCTCAATAACACGGCCTTCTGTTTGTATTGGCTGACGTGTACTAGACTGCTGTACCCGTCATTCATATTATGTCTTTTGGTGGTCTGACCTGGTGTGTGGTCGCAGTCCTTGAGTGTTGCTATTGCTTTATTCTCTCCCATTATGTGTGTGAAAGGCTCAAACTAAAAGTCTCCAGTATTTCACACTCACACAGCCCCTGTCATGTTTCTCGTCATGCCCTCCTCAACAGCAGGACTCCAACAGACTTCTTTCACAAGACTCGTTTCCTTCGTAGTGTACATGTTGCCATCAGAAGCTCCTTCTGTCCGTATGGTTTCTGTTTGCCTCACTGTTGCCGTTACTGTGCTGTGTGTCCGTCCGCCCCCTCCTTCCTCCTCTGTGAATTTGTCATATGGGCAGATGCACACCCACATCCCTATTTAGAGAGAGAGATTTTGAAAAGAGGTACCCCCTCTGCTCTATAATTTAGAGAGGGAAGGAAGGAGCGCATGAGGGAGGGAGCATTGAGGGGGCAAAAGGGGAGCTGTGGGTGAGGGCTGGAGGGGATGGGGGCGGTTTCCATAGAAACTGTTTTGCTCAATTCATATTTCATAATAGTTATGTGGATTCTGGATGAAGGAATCCTAAATTAAACTAGAAAATGTCTCTTGGGGTCTCTCTATTGAGAATAGGGAGCCTGTGTCAATCTTCAGAACGGCTGTGAGAGCACCAGAAGTTAATTTGAGATTGTTGAGGGGGTTTCGAGGTACCTCTGATGGTAATAGAAAGAAAAATAATTCATATGTGTTAGTTTCAGAGCCAAAAAGCCGAAATGTACTCCCATACTGGCATGTAAGTGACAGTCAATGCCCCCGGCTTGCATATGGCCCAGTACCTCGGTTTCATGTCACTCCCATCTTTCTGACTCCCCTCGCTTCCTGTCATCTCTCTGCTGTCCCGAAAGCCATAAAATGTACAACAACCATTCAGCCCAACAGCAAATGCAGTTATGGTCTACAGACTCCTTCTCTCCTTCTCTCCTTCTCTCCTTCTCCATCATCAGGTTGAATGAGCTGAAACCACGAGGTCGACTCAAAGACACTTCAACCGCATAGTCGTAACACGTTGTTCCCCGTCCAGAAGATCTGCACAGTCCCAGGTCACATTGACACTGTGCAACTCAAAGGATAACCAGAGAATGACCTTCCCACTTTTCATCCATCATGGAACGACCACAGTATGTGAGAGGTAGCCTATACTGCAACACCACAGCACTTCAAGTTGAAGAGCAATTCAGCACACAATGACAGGGCAGAAAAACCGCTGCTGCGCCGCTTGAACCATTCTAACCAGCACTTTTCTTCCCCTTGTGTCGATGTGGCATCTCACGTGTGTCGACAGGACTGTGGAGAGTTGACTGTGTTGGAGTAAACGTAGAAGGGATTGCGTTTACAGTAACAGGCCTTTGTCACTGTGTGCTTGGTGATTCACAGTTTTAAACCATGACGGCAACTCAAACCGCTTTATTTCCGAGCCCCCGTCTTCCTTTTGTCTCTCACCTGTTACTGTATCATCTCTGTTGTTCCTCGAAGAGAGTCAGCCTAGAAATCATGACTCAAACGAGCTCTCGCTTGCTTACATGGGCACATCAGGCATTATCCGACACCTACACATGCCGAGAGTGCCCAGACAAAGTGGCAGCCCCCCTGTAGGCTCCTCTCCTTTGCTCTCTTTGCCTTTCTTTTATCTATTGCTCTTCTTTTTTCCTCTCCTCCTTCATCCCTCCCTCCCTCCCTCCTTCTCTCCCTCCCTTCCAAACCCATGCTCTGCAGAGGGGAGATTGACACAGCATTTTCTGCCCCGGGTGTACGAGTACACAGAGAGCGCGGCACAGACAGGATTATAGTCAGCGGAGGAGGCGGCAGAGGACAATAACGGATTCAATGAGGGAAACAACGGGGATAAGAGAACGAACAAGCGATGAAGAGGAAACTGAGAGAGAGGAAGAGTGAAGAAAGGAGGGAGAATCTCACGAACCGTGAATCTAAGGATGTGGGACCTTTTTGCCTTGGACAGTGAAAGTGGGATTGTTGGGAAGTGAAGTTCAAGGGCAACCAAGTGACAGAACACAACAACTAACTTGCAGGGTGAGTGGCATTTGTGTTCATATCGTATTTCATTGTGTCAGGAGACGAGCACAATAATACCTCGCTGGATTAAGTTTTTTTTATTGGTCACAAATTTGCACTACAGATGACAGACATTAAGAGCAGTTCTAATTTTACCTTCAAAAAGTACTATGTCACAGTTATCATATATAAGCACTGTGTCAGACAGTGTGTGTGTGTGTGTGTGTGTGTGTGTGTGTGTGTGTGTGTGTGGGTGGGAGGGTTGGGGGTTCAAGTGAACAGTCACTCTTCTCCATCCTTGAGTCTCCATACCTTGACGAAATGGTGTGCACCTGTTGATCAACTTCATAAGTTTTTTTTTTTTTTTTTTTTTAACATGTTACATGTCTTTACATGCCTTGAGAACTCTCCTTGGTTTTCAACTTTTGGACAATTTTGTGGGTTAGTTTTGTTTTTGTGCATCTTAAAGTCAAATTGGAAAGAAATCTCTGCTTCAGCAGCCTTAAGAAAGGAAAGGAAAGGCCTCACGAATGAGTAAAGGGAGAGAGGGAACACAGATAGTATACATGATCATCTTGTGGGTTTTACAATAACAAAAAAAAAAGGAATCACAATGAAAACCTTAACAAAAACCTTTAATTCACAAATAAAAGCAAAATGTCTCGTACATAAGTCTATCACAGGGGAACCTGAGTATGAAATTATCTTTTTGGTTAGAATAAAGATGGTTGAGGAGAAAGTAATTGATCTATCTTACATTAATCACATGGCTCTGACCTAAACTTGTCTTTGATACAACCTCATTAAAACAGCATCGACCAGGACTGTTATGATAAATAAATACATTTCACCCCAAATGTTGACCAGCAGCAACACTGTGTACCTACAGTTAACAGGTAGGTATTGGCTGACCAACTGTAGACATTGAAAAGACAACTTAGTGTGCTGATGATGGTTAGCTGTAATTGTGACGGCCTTTCTCTGTCTGTGTGTCCAGTAAACAAACATTCAGGGTCACGGTCAGATCATGTTAGTTCATTAACTTTGCTTGAGTGTCATAAATATTCCCTTTCACTGGATAATTTACAGTTGGACATATTGCACCTGATCTATCACATGAACTGGGAAGTACAATATGTTTTGCAAAAATTAAAAATGGACAACATGGGAAAAATAAAAACCTGAAATGAGGCCAACACGGAGGTTGTCTGGGATGCGATGTTAGCGTGGGAACCTTTCTTCTCTGTGGGCTGGCTCGTGACAAGCAGAGGTGAAACCAGGGTTATGTATTGCTTAGTGTTCACGTCATGCAAAGCAGTTCTACAAAAGAAAATAAGGAGGAATTAAAGTGAACCTGCTCAGTGGAATGATTGGACCAGTCACACACAGTCCCAGTATCCCAACACAAAGGCCTGAGTCACTTTAGAGACGGACTCAGCAGGTCCTCCACTTGGGTGAATTATACCACTAATGTTTTGCAAACATGTGCTTCCATTGATAGACTGAATTTATATAACAAGATTATTCTGCCGGTAGTTTTAAACAATCATCTTGACAATCAGATTCAGAAGAAAAAAAACTAAAACATGTTACGGTTACATAATTCGCCTTTGACTGCATCAGGTAATTTCATACAAACCTTTCATACACAGTCAGGTTTTTTTTCTCTTCTATTTTCTATGACCAGTTACATCCAGCATATGATAAAAAATGACTCAGACCACTTTGCATAGTTACTCCACTACAGCTGCCATATCTGCCAGAACATAACGTTCAGGTATTCACACTTGAAGTATTATTAATTTTTTAGCGGCAGATGTAATATTGCGTCTCCTGAGGGGTTATTACTGGAGGCTTTAGGGGAAGTGGACACTGCATCTTAATCCCCACCCAACCTTCTTTTCTTTGTCTTCCATCTCTCTTGGGATTAACAGTCATGAAATCTCCAGGGAGTGACTCCACCTTTCTTATTTCAGTGCAACAGATTATGACTATTAATCTGTGAATTTATTAGATTAGGGAGGAATTAGTCAGTGACGCAGGGACACAGTGACGTACTTCCACACACACTAATGTATGCACAGTATTGTTGCAAAGGCAGGACATGAGAAAGTACATTTTAAACAGAGACACAGAAATAGTGCTGCAACTAACGATTATACTTCTTCAATCAATAGAAACATTATTTAGTCTTTAGTTATTAAAATCTTAGGCGACATCTTAAAGTTGCCTGTTTTGTTTGAGCAACAGTTGAAATTTGATTTTGGAAGAAGCAAGCCACTAAACTCTCAGAATTATTTTTCTTGTCAATCCACGAACAATATCAAGACACAATGCTGTATATTTGCTACATCTCAACATACTTTATCTTTCTATTCATTTCTACCGCTCTCCATATCCCCAAGTCCAAGACAAAAATAATAACATAAATAAAATCTCAAATCTGAACTAGATTTACAACCAAACGTAATGATTACAGAGATGTAAACTGTGTCAAAAATGATTCAGTTCTTTCTGTAATTAATGAACTCCTCTTTCCCTCAGTGTCCTCGATCAAATCATTAGGAAGATAATTAGGATAGAGCAAAACATAAAAGCTTTTTGAGAATGCTTTTTTGACCCAAGTCTTTGACTACGGATCCTCATCTACGTTGTCACTCGGTTATATGGATCAAGAAAGTCCCCACTTAGAGTCATCTCTTGCCCCTCATTTAGAATCTACTTAAAGTTGAATGCAGATGTTGCACTGATGCACTTTCTCTCATCCCCTCTCTCCCTCCCTTTCTGACTCATGTTGTAAGAGCACTTAATACTGTATACTCGCCCTCTTTTCACCACAATGTTTCTGGTGACTCTCTCCACTGCTCTCCGTCCCCCAAATGCCAAGGGAGACGTGTTCCTATGGAAACCGGCTTCACTGAAAAGTCCCAGTTCTACCTGCATGGTGACCATTAACTGGGTTGTATTGTGTGTGTGTGTCTCATATACCTGCGCTCTGCCTCTCCTGGGCTCATTAAAGCTGATAAAATCTTTGCACCGAGAGGCAGACGCCATTGATGATGGATGGTGAGCTGGTTGCATTTTCCTTTTATAGATACAGCTTGGCGGTGGGGGATATTATTCCACAGCTGCTTAGCTGGGGGCATCTGTATGGAGACAGACCAAAAATCAAAGATGAAAATATAATCCTCATATACATGTATAAATACAGATATGGCTGTGTCATTGCAGAGACATAAAGATACAGATCCTCCTTTCTTTATGATGTTCAGTCATTTTACATTGAGCTTAAAACGCATTTAATACATAGAGAAAAGAAAAAACACTGCAGGCTTCCACTTGGATTTACTATCTGCTTTACAACACAGGTTTTATGGAGGAAAGATTATGTGACAGGATTTTCTTTGTATTTCTAGACAGACAGTTTTTGTAATCAGAAAAAACCTTAAGCTGTGCTCATGTTGAAGATTTAAGGTCTTCCTGGAGAAAAGTTGTTGAGTTTCTACTTTGTCACAGAAAAGCATTTTTTTTGCTGTTTATACAAGGATCAAATGATATCTGAACACATTTCTAGGTTTTTGGGCCTATGAAATCACAAAGAACCTAACTTACATACGGTTGCAATGTTTTCCATAAATATAAAAGTAAGACGATCATTGCTAAAATCTGGGAACGACATCAAAAGTTGTCTTTACATAAAGAAGCTCACGTGATTAAAATTGATCACACGTCTTGATAGGTGACTGTATGGTACTCAAACTGTCAGTGATCAATAATTCTCCAACTTGCTGTTCACACAAAATATATTTTTCCAACCACTTTTAAGTCAATTTGATTTACAGACTGCGCAGGCATACCCTTCAGAATTGACTATATCTCAATAGTATCATACTAATATCCCAGATTTATAGGAAATAAAATCCCATGTGAACAGCATCTAAATGAGTTTGAATGTGATGCTGTTTCTGTGTGCGTGAGTGTGAGTGAGTGTTGGAGAGGTGCACATATATGCTTAATCTTTTGGTTTAAGCATAATATACTGCTTGAGATGTTTCCTTACGGTGTAACCAAAGAAAACACTTTGGTTTATCTATAATTACACGTACCAGATGTGTCCATCGTGTAGATGCAATGTAAAACAGCCACTTACACCCACATACAACATTACAACTCTGTTGTCAAGAGTGCGGTCGCTGTTGCTCAAGACCCTCATCTAGAATCTAATCATCCACATCTTTAGCTCACATAAAGCAGACTAGAAACACAGAGCCACAGTATATAAAGAGATGAAATGCGATTAAACCGTGTACGGTTAGGTTTTTATAGAAGTTAAATAAGGTAATGTTTTGCAGTTATTAAAGTGTGCCTCCCTCATTTTACATGAACCGATACGGACTGATTCTGTTACTCTCTGTCTCTCTCCTGCAGTGATCTTCTCAGGGGTACAAGCGCCACCTCCATGGTGGTGACCTGACGTTTGGGAGCAGGACAAAGTCTGGCCTCCCACCCGGGCCCCGTACCAGAGACCACTGGTGCCATGGGAACAAGTAGGTTCAACAGGTGAACGATTCAATCCTCAACTGCCAATTGTGCTATTAATTCTTCATTTTATTTAGTGGTCCTTGTGAGTTTTTGTAAAGGTCTGAATCTGCTCTTGAATTGATTATTACTATTTCTTTGCGACCTAGATCACTGAAGTCAGTTTAACATCTGTCCCAAACAACAAAGAAATGAGAAAAAAAAAGGTGGCAAAGTGCCAATTCACAGCAGAGCGGGAATCTTGTGTTTAGTGTTACTGCACAATCTATTAGAATTATTCCAGGAACTGCTGTTGTTTTAAACAATGGCTCTGATTGGACATGATGCCTTTATTTTATCTTTGTCATATATATTAATCAATTTCATTTGTGTGGGAGTTACAGTGCCGAAGGGCGTCACAACAGATGCTTTACAGAAACTATTTGTTCCTTTTGCAATGTTCTCCTAACACGGCCGGTAAGAATGGGTTTGCTAATTTGGTGATCTAGTCGGGGTGAGTCAGGTCCGGCTCAGGGATATTTACAGCGAGCACATCCTTAGAAAGGCCAAGGCCGTCCAACACTGTCCCTACCGGCTCCTGCCTTCAGGCAGCTGCAACAGATCGCCTGATAAGAGAACAAGAGGACTGAAGGTTGTTGTATTAATGGTCATCAATACGCTGAACATTGAATCATATGCACATCATTAGCCTGCCACATTAACATAGTATTTTCATTTTATACCATCTCTGTTGTCAGGGTTTAGATGTCTCATAGTTTGGGTTTCCTTTTGTCTTACAGCTTTGTGCAGTTGTTCCAACTGTCTTATTGTCTTCTTTCTTTGTGTGGTGTTTTGAAGCCCACGTCAAATTTTCCCTTCGAGGAACAATAAAGATTGACTTCATGTAGAAAATGTATGCAAGACAAAAACTCTCAAACATCTTCAAATATCTGATCTCTTCTTATGAGTGAGTTAATGAATGATTAAATGAGGGTGTTAACATTCATCTATATATAACAGGTAACACATATGTTGGTCCATCTCAAAACGGGCTGTCTGACTGACACTGACTCAGATATAATCCTGTAATCTGTAATGACCGGCAATCCTTCTCACGTAGCTAAACTGAACTCACCTTCCCAGCTGGTACATCCTCCATGTAAAGGAGAGAGACAGGTGAGGTTGATCGATACACTCAGGTGACCGGGAGTTTGGTCAATTTGATTGGGATTGGGATTAAAATATATTTTATATCCCTGTGTTCGTTGAGGAGTTTCCACCTAAACTGTGAGGCAGTTTCCTATTTGATACTGCTGCCGACCCTTGTATCCCTGATGAGTCAGGTATTATCTTCTTGTCACTGTCAATGAGAAGGTGCATTGTGTCTTTCCATTCCATTCCATTATCCAAACCGCTTATCCTATTTAGGGTCGCAGGGGCGCTGGAGCCGGTCCCAGCTGACATTGGGCGAAGGCAGGGTTCACCCTGGAGAGGTCGCCAGTGTATCGCAGGGCACATATAGAGACAGACAACCATTCACGCTCACATTCACACCTACAGGCAATTTAGAGTCTCCGATTAACCTGAGCTGCATGTCTTTGGACTGTGGGAGTAAGCCAGAGAACCCGGAGGGAACCCACGCTGCGACGGGGAGAACGTGCAAACTCCACACAGAAGGACCGCCCAGGATTGGGAATCGAACCCTGGCCCCTCCTGCTGTGAAGTGACAGTGCTAGACACTACACTCCCGTGCAGCCTGGATTGTGTCTTTGTGTGCTTTAAATGGTACACTAGGAAGTACACAGGGATGAATGAGATTACTGGTTCAATAAATTGTTCCTAAATTTTGTGCACACTACAATTTGAATGATACAGATACCAACTTTTTGAATCCCAATCTCCCCCTCTCTGTTGGCCTGACAGGTACGGCATTGTGTCAGACATTTTACCAGAGGAGGCACGCCAGAAGATCGCCAGCTCAGGACTCCATAACGGCCACAGTTCCCTCAACCTCCGACAGCACTCGCCCTGCCACGCAGAAACAGAAGACAGTAGGAAGAGCTCGGGAGCCTCTGCTGCCGTGCCCAGTACAAGGGGACAAGGAGGGATGAACAACTACAACGGGAAGATTCTGACAAGGGGCTCCAGCCAAGTACGGAGCCGGTTTGTAAAGAAGAATGGACAATGTAATGTTCTGTTCACCAACATGGATGAAAAGAGGCAGCGCTACCTAGCTGACATCTTCACCACCTGTGTGGACATCCGCTGGAGATACCTGCTGCTCATATTCTGCGCCAGCTTCCTGGTCTCGTGGCTTTTCTTCGGCATCATCTTCTTCAGTGTCTCCCTGGTTCATGGGGACTTTGAGGAGCAACCGACGGTGAAGGGCGACGGGCTGGCGGTGGCGGGGCTGCACGGTCCCACCTCTGGACACTCACCTGGAGGGCCGACACAAAGGATGCCCTGCATACTCCATGTTCACGGCTTTGTCGGGGCGCTCCTGTTCTCCATGGAGACCCAGACTACCATTGGTTACGGCTGGCGCTGCGTTACCGAGGAGTGCCCCGTCGCTGTGATGACGGTGGTGGTCCAGTCCATTGTGGGTTGCATCATTGACTCTTTCATGATTGGCACCATCATGGCCAAGATGGCGCGGCCAAAGAAGAGGAACCAGACCCTTGTGTTCTCCAAAAATGCTGTCATCGCCCTGCGCGATGGCAAGCTGTGCCTCATGTGGAGGGTCGGCAACCTGCGGAAGAGCCACATCGTGGAGGCTCATGTCCGGGCCCAGCTCATACGTTCTTACGTCACAGCTGAGGGAGAGTTCATCCCCTTGGAGCAGATGGACCTCAATGTGGGCTACGATGAGGGCACGGACAGATTGTTTCTAGTATCCCCGCTGGTTATAATCCACGAGATAGATAAAGACAGCCCCTTGTACACTTTAAGCCGAGCTGATCTTGAGGCAGATGACTTTGAGATTGTCGTGATCTTGGAGGGGATGGTGGAGGCCACGGCCATGACCACCCAGTTCCGTAGCTCCTACGTTGCCAGAGAGGTCTTCTGGGGTCACAGGTTTGAGCCTGTGATCTATGAGGACCAGGACCGCTACAAGGTAGACTACTCTCGCTTCCACAAGACCTACGAGGTGCCGTCAACGCCCCATGTCAGCGCTAAAGAGCTCGACACGGTCGCCAGCCGGGCCTCTTCTGCCACTTCTCCCGTCCCGGGCTATAGATCCACCCAAGACTTGATCCCCAGATCGCTGAGCGCCTTTTGTTATGAGAACGAGGTGGCACTGAGCTGCGGGGAGGAAGAGGATGACATCTTCGACTCCCAGATTGTGGGGAAGGAGAGGGCAGAGGAGAGGAGAACTTCAGTGTCTGTAGACTTCCAAAATATGTTCCAGGACACAGCGACCATGACATCCGGCAGTCACAGCGTCATGTGTGTTCTGGACATGGACAACAACCAGATGGAGTTTGACATCCTACAGACTGCCATCCCTCTTGATCCAGTGTCCTATAAGAGTGAGCAAGACATCTAAAGATTGTTTTGTGTCCCTCTTATATTTCCCCCACAAATCCTTTCAACTTCTTCTACAGTGAGTTGGACCTGAGTAGAGTATGCTTGGTGAAATTTGCATTTGCATGTCCAGAAATGAAAACCCCCTATGCCTTGTCTGTGTTCTTTTACATTTATATTTGTTTGGTTTTTCCTCTCAATGAGATTAGAAATTACGAAACAGAGCACACATTTCTAAATAACTTTTGGCCCACCTTGAAGAGCCGTAACGATCAACCAGACTAATTTTGCAGGAGGACAAAGGATCTCCGACAAAGTGCTGACAGGCTTTCATAAGACTTCATGACCAAAGGAAAGCACAATAGCAGAAGAAACTTAAGTCGTGTTTTGGACTGTTTGTTCATTTGCATATAAAGAATCTACTTTATTTCAGAATTTCATTTTTTTTTTGTGGATGTAAACAAGATATTTTATGAAAGCAATAGCAGTTTGGAGGTGATTCTCTTCTTTTTCGAAGAGGACTGAAAGGGTGAATTTTTAAATGTATGCTTGACAATCTCCGTGTTGTTCATGCCTGCAATAGTCCTCTGCAAAGTCATCTTTTTGCACATTTATAGTTCAAAGATCTTAAGAAGAGTATAACTAATATTACTTTACTAATATTTATCAATGTAGAGCAAAGTAGACCCTTTGTTCACTTTATGGATCACTTTTTTCTTGATTTGTTTCTTGTGGAGGATGCAGCCGGTGATCACAAAAACAATACTGGGAGCGCCTCCGATGTATCACTTGGAAAGGATGCATGCGGCCTAAAGTGTACTCATTGTCTTTGATAGCAGAAAGGTGTGAAGCCACTGTAAAGCACAACAGGAAACAAAGGGATGAAGGCTGAGGAGTGTATTGGGGCAGTGGGGATAAAGTCAAGTATATGTCAGGTAAATTACAGTGAAGTAAACAGTAGACATTTAAAAAACTGTTTCCCTTCTTTTTGTGGGTGCAGCAAACCAGCAGGTTCAGCATACAAGAAGAAGCACATGGTACCTATAATGTTACATAATTATACTGATAGTATAATCAAATGTCGCACTTTCTCCCATCTGGTATTTCAAACTGAACTGAAACCAACGAACATTTAACTTCTGTTAGACCATTAAGTATGAAAGTGTCTCCTTTAGCTAGAGTCACGCAGCTATCAGAATAGTCGACGTGCTGCACCGGGTGATACTGCAACTCTTATTCTTGACTTTTATTGTTAGTTTTTTTCTGGTTTTATTGCTTTAAGTGTTGTGGGCTTTCAATCAATCAATATGGCCGTGAGAGACTGACTGTAGTAAGAAGTTTTCATTGTGATACTTGCTAAAGATCTAGGAGCACATTAGGTATAACATACACTGCCAGCCAAAAGAAAATTAGCATATGACATTTACAGTTTTCTCTAAGGCAATGTATTCATAAATGTGATGTAAATAACTGTTATAAGTACTTTTAAGTAATATAGATAACTCTAAGGAGGCACCTGTAACAGACAGCTGTACTGTATGAATATGTACTATAAAATGTATTTGTAAGTATTTTGTAAGTTCATAAATGTTTAACTGTTCAAAGATACAATCGATTTTTTTTTTACTGAGTGCTCTGAACTTTAAAGTTTATATTTGAAGCTCCCAAAAACTTGGTTTTGAATCTTAAGCATTTCTTGAAATGTCTGCATGCCCTGTGCGTAGGTAACGGCTCACTGCTACATGTTTTACTGCCACACCTAAAGGAGCCATCGTTAAGGTCATTAGTTCCACCTATGCGATTTCTGCTGGGACAAGGACCTATGGCTCGGATCCTAATTAGTGCTTTATTAGACGCAGCTGTTAAAACGTATGTAGACAGCTTCAGAATTAAAAGTAACAAATAGCAGGAAGTTTAATTGACCTAATTCCCCCCAAAAAATAAAAAGGTACACTACAGCTGACTATCTTTCTTACTTTTATTATCTAATTTGGGGTTATTCATAATGAAATTAACATCAAATTGCTTGGGATCAATCCCAAAATTGGGATAAAAAATACCATACTCAAAACGTTTTGACTGGCGGTGTATAACAGTCTTTCTGTAATGTTGGTTTTGGATTGTATAAGTAGTTCATATGTTAACATGGGTACAGAAGAGAAGCCAACTTGAGTGCAGGAAAACACCCACTGTCAATGCCATTTTGTGTAACGGAAAGATTATTTTGTTATCTTTGCTTGCTGCTTTGTATAATTCTAGGGATAAAAATGCACTTAGCAAACTATTGTCCGAGAAGAAAAAAACCTCACGTACAAAGCACTTTATTCTTCCTTGTATACCTTTTGATGTCGCAAATAAATATTTATATCATTCTGGTTGTTTCTCCTTTTGGAAACCTGGTAAAAGACACATGAAATTCATGCAATGCAAAATAAATACTCTTTTCTGAGGCAGCTATGAGTGCTGAAGCTCCACAGCCACTAGATGCCTCTGCAGCCATTTCTATTGGAGAGAAGTTCAGCAGAACACACTGAACCACGTGTTCCCTCTAGCGGTGTACCATGGAAGCAGCATAGGATTTCAAACCTGCATCATTAAGTCTAAACTCAAGAATGTTTCGAGAAAAAAGAAGAAGTTGGATTAGTTTTTGCCTGCAGTTGTATGTGTTAGTATGAAAAGCTAAAGAACATTGTGAATGAGGAGGGAGGGCTGACTGCTGACACTCGGGGGGCATTGCTGTGGCTGTGGCCGCTCACAAGACACAGCATAATGGTGCCCTGATGAATTCTCAATAAACACTGCAAATAGCTGATGCTGAACTGATCTGATTCATATTTGTAAAAGTAGCTCAGAATTTATTAAAACGCCACACCTGGTGCCAATTAGCCGATCATGTATAGGTAGAAAAACAGGTGTGCTCTACTTACTTTTAGAAAAATTATATTTTATATATAAATTATTGCATTTGATTCTAGCGAGGTGCTGCCTTTCCTATGGTATTTAAAAAAATTATAATATTAACTCCACATCCCTGAAAGAAGCCATTTTGTGCACGATACAAACGATGTAAACCATCCCTGCCTGGGACATGTAAGACATCTCTTTTGGACTCTAGTCTTCCAAACTGTGCAGATCTGATGACTTTATGATTAACTGGCCAACAAGGCTATGACCGAGGTCTGCAAAAATGAATGTAGCAAACTGTTTGTGCAGTGGAGGTCTGTGACCCCCTGCTGGCCGGTTTCATTAATAAAGTCATAATTTCTTTGTGGTACAGTCACTTCTTGATCTGTTGACGAAGAGGCCCGAGTTTCAAGCCTAAATGGTTCATGACAGAACGAAGGCCACTGAAGAAACCACCAAACCGCTAGGTGTGCCCAGATGTGGAAACATTATCAGTCAATAGTTTTATAGGAGTATGTTAAAAAAAACAATGATTTAAAATAGCAGAAAATCGAATAGGACACAAGCAAACTACAGTAGGTAGATATGAAATCTATGAAAACAAATGTTTGTGTGTGTGTTTTAAGTCTGAGAGGATTGCCAGAAGAGAATATTTTTAAGTTATGGTTTATGTACATTTTGTTTCATGAAAAGTAGCTGATTCTCGCTCTGTTTTTTTTTTAGCTTTAGTTACTTTGAGCAGAAGAAGCAAAAGAAGAAGGGGAAGAATTTGAGAGAGACACTGAAGACACCAAACCTCCGAACATTAGACCTGTTGACAGGTGGATCAGAAGTATCTATCAGGGGAATTTGGCTCGTGTGCAGTAATTCCACTGCAAATCTCAGGTGCTGCTTGAAATAAAGACTCCTAAGGAATTTGACAGAGGGTTCAGTGAGGCTTAACCTCAATGCAGACAGAACCAGGTTCATTGCAGCTTATATGAAATGTGCTTTGGGGAGCATCCACATACGGAGCAGCTCATTGCATGTCCTGACCTCTGACATCGTGAGGATATCAGCACTGCGTTTTGACAAAAAGCACCCACAGCTGTGTTTGCTGGGGTACTTTCCTGACATCAATATGTCATTATGTAAGTATCTCCATTTTCCCCCATAATTAAATAATTTCTGTCCAGATTTTAATCAAGTTAAAATCACCCTCTCTAACAAGAGACTTCCCCCCTTCAGGTCGTCCTGTCTTGATCTTCCTTTAATTACATATCCTCCATCCCTGTCTTGTCAGCGCGTCGCTGTTCCCATGCCCACACATTGGACCTCTGAACCTCAGGAGAACTGGAGAGGCATTTCTGTCAGTGGAGGAAAAGATGAAAAGAGGGAAATGAGGAGGAAGGGGCAAGCTGCTCAGTGACCGCAGGCCTGGAGGCTATCGGCTTTTCATTAGCCGGTAAGTGAGTGAGTGAATGACTGTGATCGGTGGAATGGTAAAATAGGAGAAGCCATGCTGGGCCACGTCGGCTATTAGGGTGATTTGGGGGCTCCCACTGACTCCCATTGTGCATTGTCTCCGAAGTGAGCAACCAAGGCTCAACAGTGAGCCTTTGTGTGGGGCATTTAACTGCCTGTTAGCATGCTAATTATGGGATGTGTGTGTGTGTGTGTGTGTGTGTGTGTATGTGTGTGTGTGTGTGTGTGTGTGTGTGTGTGTGTGTGTGTGTGTGTGTGTGCGCCAGTGTGCGTCCATCATCTTCCCGACCTTTCCATCCCTCCGTCTCTCTCCTGGGATTTAAACTCCTCCAATTCCTCTTCCCATGTAGAACCTTTACTATCTGTCCCCGAGGCATTAGTGCACCACTGATCTCTGCGTTACTGTTTTACAGCCTTTTTAAGCTTGGTCCTTTTGTTTCCATTTTCTTCTGTCTTTATTTCTAAATCTGTGTGCTCCCAGTGTTTTATTTTTATTTTTATTTTTTTATTAATCAGCTGCCTCTGATTCTGCTACGCTTGAATCCGCTCCGCTCTCACTCCGACATTTAAACAAGCCTCTCTCACAGTCAGTGTGGGACATTATACTCACATTTAGCTGTGGAAAAACCCCATTTCAGACATGCCCCTCTTTCATAAGTGACAACTTCTCCTGCACCCTTTTCGGCCATCTGTGCTACGTTCTCACCTGTCTCCCTGCCGTTGTATCAGGGGTGTACGATTACAGATTCCAAAAATATTTTGAGAGAGCCTTCCTCGTAGGGAGAAGAACGAGGCTGGCAGCGCGCTTTCCAAGAGTTGGACACAACAACATGAAAACCGTTCAAACGCGTCACAATGAATCCAAAAGAAATAGTGGAGGGTGTTTCTGTTATTTTGTACACCACTGTGTTGGCATGCGTTGTGTTACACAGGTGTTTATTTTATTGTGTCCAGGTCTTGATTGGTAGCCAGGTAGCACTGTGCATACATTGTGCATCCATTAAGATTAAGATAATCTTTCTTTATTGGACTCCTGCTTTGGGGACATTTACAGAGGTCTTCAGAAAACCATTTGGACCCTCCCCTCTAACGACTACTTTTGATGTTGTCCTTTTGCTTCTCTAGAAGCAAAAGGACAACATATTCAGTCGATCTTATACAGATCTTATACAGTTTCTCCACCTAGAAAAGAAAAAAAGGTGCTCTTAGAGGCTCAACTGACATGTTCTCTTATGTAGACGGACTAAAACCGCACTCCCATAGCATCAGGGCCTCCTGACTGCTGGACTGTATACACACGCCATTAATCCTGGACTTATCATTTGGATAGATGTTTTTATTATTGTTGTTTTTAAAGATGATGACATGATTTGTAATGCTCTCTGAAAAGATACACTTTTTGTTTTTTTCTCTTTCTTTCTGCCTGTTGTGCACCATCTTGTGTTTTAAATAAAGTGATTTATTTTCTTTTTTGGCCAAAGAATTAAAGCTGAGATGGGAAGCCATCCAATAACACACACACACACACACACACACACGCATGCACGTGCGCGCGCGCGCACGCACGCACGCACGCACGCACGCACACACGCACACAGAATATAAAGGTCAGGTTCAGCCTTTGTGCTGCATACTTGCAATAAAAGCTAAGTCAAATATGCAAAGATAGATTCATGCCAAAATACATTAAATATCTCACATTTTTATTCCCAACCTTTAACAAGTTTCCCTTTTGCTACAAAAACATTCCACAACCCGAAGAACACAAACTCTGCATGTCTCGTCATCCGGACATCCACTCTAACTGAATCCTATCACTGAATTTTATTTTTAGGGAGTTGTTCTTAATAGTCTCTTGCATTTTAATATGAACAACAATCACATTCAAAGTGTTTAAACACCGTTAGAGACCACTTAGCTAAAACTGTAAGAAGGCGTCTCCATCTCAAGTCTCTATCTCTCCTCTATTGAATGTCGATGGAGATCCACATCCCATTCCGATGAATGGTGTACACCATTGGTGTCCATGTAGGTTAGTATGTCAACCAAACGAATGCAACAGGCTCTGATGTCACTTGATGTCGTTTAAATAGAATTATTGTAACTGATCAGAATGAAATACAATTGAACAGACACAACACTGATCGGTAACAAGCGTCTCTCACTGACCACAACAAGGGCGGCTTTGTTTGTTGGGCCCGATAACTTGAACCCTTACACTGATGTTATTTCTGATCTAGATGCTCGATTCGAGTTAATGTGAGTAACTGAGTTACAGGTGCTAAAAATAAAAAAAGGTCCGTTGATCAAACAGTAAAGTCGTGCTTCATTTTTTTCATGTAGATATGTATTTATGTATATATTTGCTGTGTCTATCCATGCAAATTCATGCACTGTGTATCATAAACGTAAAAGAGCATTTGTTCACATTGTTCGCTTCCTCAGCTTAACTGCAATGGACTTGCCTAATCACAATTTTTCAATTTCAATGGCTGTTTGTCAGGAACTTTTTGAATGTATGATCTCTGTAAATTATCTTGTGGTATTGCACGAGGTGATTTGTCATGTTTATTACAAGTACTCTCGTTGAAGTGAGTCAATAATCTTCACATTTTGTACTCTCTTCCTAAACAGATATTTTTTGTTCTTGGATTTGTTGTCCTCGAATATACACCCAATCTGAAATTAATGTTCATTATTGTCAGCTTTAATGGGCAATAAACTTATTTAATTGTCTAGTGTCATCTCTTGATTTGTTGCCCACATTATGTTTGATCTTTCTGTGTGTGAACGACTTTTGTTTTTTCAGTGTGCACCGAAAGGCACTGCATGCACATGTGACTGTTTGCTTGTTTGTGTGGCTGTGTGTGTGTTTGTGTGTTTGCCTGTCAACTGTTGGGTACGCAGAGTTTGAGTAGTTTGTGTGTCTGCCTGTATATTGTAGTTATGTGTGTGTGTGTGTGTGTGTGTGTGTGTGTGTGTGTGTGTGTGTGTGTGTGTGTGTGAGCAGCTGTGGGCCCTGTGTTTGAACTCTAGCTCACATGGGCAGAGCGAGGGAAGGCCGCAGGGTGAGAAGGCAATGGGAGAGGGGACTGATGTCCGACAAACTCGCCATCTCCCTCTCCCCTTTCATCTCCCTCTCCCAGCACCGAACAACGAACTCTTTCATTCAGGCATCTTTGCGGCCAGCCGCCCCCAGACCCTCGAGGCCCCCACCCGTTCACGCTGCTTAATTCAATGTTCCGAGAAAAACTCATGATTGGAAAGTGACTCTGTTATCCTCCTCCTTTTTCCATATCTCCTCCAAAGAAGCATCACCCCTCTTCCTGTCCCCCCCCCCTCCTCGCATCAAAACAGCTTCTGTCCTGTAAACACAAAGGAAGTAAAACCCAGGTCAATCCACTCTCAGAGATGGACGATACAGTGACGGTGAAGGGCACCCCCAGTGAGAATTCGATGATTGGTACAATTAAGATGGCAGAGCATTAAATTACTGGCATGAAAATTATGTTACAGTACGTATTGTAGTACTCTGAATGCAATTTTGGTCCCTTTCTAAGGACCAGCATTCACCCATCCTGATGCAAGACACTAGTTTCTCAGAAACAAGAGTTTATCCATTGAGGGACGGATATGAATGACTCAAAGCAGCTCTCCATCTGCACAATGACATAACTGAGGGACAAAAATGACCTACTTTAGCTCCTTCAGTGCAACATCAACTGTAAAGTGATTTCATTCCAGCTGTCTATGTTTCTACTCCACTTGCATGACTCATCAGTCTTAAAACAACAATGATTATATCGACAATAAATAGACAAAATACATGTAGACATTTAGTGTATAGACAAAGTAACAATACCGTCTAAGAAACAAAGCACAAAGCATGTAAAAATATACACAACACATACTGTAGCAACTTCATTGCACAATATGTCTGATTCAAAACTATAATCAATACAGCCAGATACAAGTCTAACATGAGCCATTATCATGACCAAAGCTGGCAATCTGTTTACTTTTCTGAGAAAGTTCTTCCATGAACAAAATATTTTCACTCCGTGCCACTTTATTAGGTACAGCTATCTTAAATTAATGCAGACTAATGCAACAGTCCTGCAATAAATCCAGCTTTCATAAAGGTTATAATGTTTTTTTTGTAGAAACAGTTTAATTGAGGTAATTATTCGACTTTACGGTCCTTTTGGAGGCTGATAAGTGTTTATTTGCCCACCCTATTGATTTAAATGAGGGTGGACTGACAACAATGTCAAACAATTATCTTACTTGAGTAAAACTGATCTGATCTGATCTCCGTCTGCAACAGTTAAATATTTAATATTTAATATTTATTTTAAAATTTTGGTGAAAGACGTTTTCATATCAACAAGTAAATGTAGCAATACCACACAACAGATGTGCTCCATTACAACTTCAGGTCCTGCCTTCAAGAATTTACACAAGTGTTAACTAAAGTATTGGGACTGGAAATGCTCATCCTGCATTATTGTATACTGTTATATAATTGGTGTATTAATAGTGATGAATTATAACGTGGAAGCTGCATTTAATGTTGAATTACAGTTTGAATTACAATTATATTTACTGTCAGGTAGTTTATAGGAATGCATAACGTTTTATAAAATGATCAGGTGTTAGGAATAGGTATTAGTTGTTAGGCAAACAATGTTCCTGTGAGTGGTATATCTTATTGCATTATTATTATCACTCATGCATGCATTCATTACTTTTTGTGCTTTGAACTCACTTTGCTAGGAACAATCAAACGAAACATAATATGCATACATTATGTTTCGTTTGATTGCTCCTAGCAAAGTGAGTTCAAAGCACAAAAAAATCCCTCTTAAGCGTAGTAAGTACGCAGAAATATAAAGAAGCATGAAAAGGAAATTTTCTAGTGAAGCACAAAACTCAAAGCAGCATAAGGTACAGTACTTGAGTGAATGTACTTTCCACCACTGTTTGCAAGTATCTGAAAAGCATATTTTTGTTCTCAGCTAGCAGGACGTCAAGCTAAATTAGATATTTAATGAGAATTTTGTTTTGTGTCCCGGGGGGAGATTGATTCAAATCGGACATTTTTAGAGAGGCACATCAATGCTGTGTGATGATGTCCCAAACAGCAACCAGTCAGACAGACATGCAGCAGAAACATCCCAACAAAGGACACCCTTGTTCCCAGCTGAATTCTTGAACATCATTTTCTGCATTTTCCTGCAAATGACTCAATCTCCACGTCCCTCGCCTCTCATTCCGCCCAATTATCATTTTTCAAGCATGTCCCCTCGTCCTACAGAGAATGGTTGTTTGGGGGTTTCCAAATCTTGCCATGAAATCTGCTTACATGTGTCGGGGTGTGCGAGGGCTTTTACAGACAAAATCACAAACGCATGAAGAGAGGTGGACTTAAAAGAATAACGTGACTGATTTTTCTCCGAGAGGGGGACAGGAGACACTTGTGAGGGACACAAGGCCACATTGAGGATTCTCTTATTCTTCCTGAATCGCCCCCTTTTTTCTCTTTACCCTCTTGTTGCCGTCACAGCTGCAGCAGGGCTCCGCAACCGCACAGCTTTAAGGGCTGGTCCTATTTGGTGCAAAAAGGGTGGGATGCTTATCAGTGTGTTAATGGCTGCTCAGTGCATCTGTGGCTGAGTATGTGTGTATAAAAAGTTGGCAACGTAAACCTGAATTGAAGGTCAAAAGGCCATGTGTCTCGACAGAGCATCAACACCTGCTTGGCCAACTATGAAAGTAAAAACCTTTCATTCACATCATCCTTTTTACCAAACTAAAATGTCTAGTATGTCAGTTGTTGTGTTGTTATCGTACAATGCCACCTAACAGACAGCGAGATTTGTACTCTATAATGTTAATCCACAAATCTTAACAGCACCATTACTGTTCTATCACGGACATTTTGTCATGCTTGAACTTCAACTTACTGCAATTAAGATGCATGAAACCTTTCACTTAATCGCAAGGGGTGACACACTGTGCAGTCTTTTGTAAGTCACTCCCATATAACCAAAATGCATCAGTGTGGTTCAGACCAAACACCAGCGTCAACAAGTGAGTCAGATTATCACAGCAGTGCTTTGAGCTAAATGCTAACGTCAGTGTACGAACACTTTCACAATGACAGTGCTAACATGCTGATGTTTAGCAGGTATAATGTCTACCATGTTCGGCATCTTAGTTTAGCGTGTTAGCATGGTGACACTTGCTGATTTACGCAAAACACAAAGTCCAGCTGTGGCTGACGGGAACGTCATTAGTTTTGCAGGTATGCAGTAATAAACCAGAGTATCGGGCGAATTGCAAATGCGACTAGATGTTGGTTCTGGGTAAAAAATCAGGGCATTACCAAAGTGATGACAATTCTTCCTGAGCAGGAAGAGTCCGAGAGTCATTAGGACACATCCTCTGAGCATCATTGATATCTGTACCAAATTTCATAGCAATCCATCCAATGGTTGTTGAGATATTTTACTAAAATATTGCAATGTCAACCTGCTGGTGGGGCTAAAGGTAAAGTCAGAGGACCAACAAAGTTGGGAGGAGTATACTCTGGGAAATTTCTGCAAAAAAAGAATAAGGGCAATCAATCTGACAGAAGAGATATTTTAGTCTGGACCAAAGTGGTGGAAAACCATCAGCCATGCAGCAATATTGAATGGCTAAAGAATACTGCATTACGCCCAGAAACCAATAATGCTTAAAATGTACCTTCCTGCAAATCTACTGAAGTAATAAAAAAATGCATCAAAACACTGCAACTCTAAACGCAGCATGATGAACAATAAATGAGCACAATACCAACTGCCTGCTGAGAGTGTGAAGAGGAAAGGCAAGTTCTCAAAAGCAAGTAGAGGGATGATTACAGAATACCGGCAGAGATCAGCAACAGGTAACTAAACTCTCCCTCTTCGTCTCACCTGGGACCCTTACCCCAAATACCCCTGCCCCTCCAACCACCAGCACCCTTCCCCACACCCCCCACCTCAACCCCCATATATCAATTTCCTTTAGATGTTCCCCCTCGCACAATTGAAGTAACTAGAGTATTTCCTTTGGCTGGCCAGTGGAGATATGGAGTACAACGCACAATGGGCTATTCATTAAGGTAGAAACACACACACACACACACACACACACACACACACACACACACACACACACACACACACACACACACACACACACACACACACGTCTTACCCCCATTCATCCCCAACCGACCAGCACCAGCACCGTCCATCACACATATTTACCAACCATGTCCCTCTGTAACATACATGCGTGCACACAGGCAGACATTCATGCATACAACGACACACACAGTATGCACACACACACACACACACACACATGCACACGCACACACAATCTCACAAAACCATACAAAAGCCCATGCAAATACATTCAAATACACACATATAGCACACACAGACACACACACACATACACACACACAACATCCACCTCACTCCCCAGCTGCAGTGAAAGCTCTTCCAAGTTCTTGCCAACCCCTCTCACACACACACGCACACACACGCACACACACACACACACACACACACACACACACACACACACACACACACACACACACACACACACACCCACACAGTTTTTACCCCTCCTCCCTAACCAGTAACTCAGAGAAAGACAAGGCGAAAACAATATAATAGGAACTTTGGTGGTATGAGCACAAAGGCCGGATTCACAGACGTTCGAGAGGGGGACCTATTTAAAAGTAACACAGCTGCATGAATTTATTAAGACAGATGGACAGAGCGACAAGCTCAGGAAGGTCTTGTGAAAGGATGGATTTTTTTTTTTATTACCCGTTTGAAGGATCCGTGACATTTTAATTGGGGATGTAACTAATATTTATGACTATTAGAGAATAATCTATAAATGATAGAAGCTCAGTTACTTTCAGTAGATGCCTTTCATTTCGGTAGGCCTCTAAAATGGAGAGATGGTCTGAAGAAGAAGACTCTGAATCCCTATCAGCTCCAGCTGGCGTTCTATCTCCGACCCTGACCTCTGACCTCCCTGTAGGGCAGGAAAATAAATGGGGATCCATCAGTATCTCATTATTACTGCCATTATTCTGGAGGAACTCAAGGTTGAATGCTGCTTTTTTTTTCAAACTATAAGACAGAGTTGATACAGGTTTGTAATAACTTAATAACTTGCAGCCCACCGGATCCCTCTGCAGGCTTGACTGATTCACTTCAATGAGCAAATTCGGACACACCTGCTCTGTCCTGCACAGGTGCATGCAGGAAGAGAGAGAGAGAGAGAGAGAGAGAGAGAGAGAGTCACAGAGGAGTCGAGGTAGACTATGTTTGTGAGCAAGAGAGGGATATAAACAGATTTCAAAAGATAGAGACTTTTCACAACCCCACACTAACGTCATTCCCCGGTCAGTTGAGCAGATCGCTGCCTCTTGTGAGTGTTTGTGTGAAACAGGCACAAAGGGACGACAGCGATGTGCTGAAGAACGGCGTCTCTTTTTTCACTACACACAACACAACACAAGTTTGGGATTTGGATTCTAGATTCCACGCAGTGGGAACACTACTTTTGTTCTTCTTAACTTAAAACATCATACCAGCAACATAACTAGATACAATATACAAAACAACTTTATATAGTTCAAAGGAAACAAGTAGCATACGTCATAAAAAGTGTTGTTGAAACACGTTAGATTTATCTTTTTGATGTGGCTGCGAAATCAGTTTGGATTCCATTTTAATGTTATTAAATCACAACAAATAAATACAAAATATACAACTTTTTTTGTATTTTTATCTGGCTGAAACTTTCTGCAGTTCCAGTGTGCCAGTTTGTTAAATTCTGACAAATTTGTACATTTATTGCATATTTGTGTTTTGGTCCTTATACATGTTTAATAGAGAATGACATCAGCTGGCTCCAAAGATCAGCCAATAGCAGACATTCAGAACCTCTCTTTAGATGACTGGGCTCACACGGGTTTGGATTACAATTTAGAGCTCCATATATTACGTTTTTTAATTGGTTTGTTTTGGAGTCGGACTATGTAAAGTCAGGTAGAGTAGTGTGTGTCTGTGTGTGTGTATCTGAGGTGATTCTGGCCCGGGCCGACAGGGGTGTAGACTCCCGGGCCAAAGGTCAAAGGACCGCGTGGCCTGTTTAGGCCCCTGCTTTGACGCCGCCGACTCATAGCCTGCTGACCTTTAACTGTCACCCTCCATGTGCTGTGTGTGCGTGTGTGTGCCTCACAACAAATTGCATCATCTCTGTCACATGACAGGTCGAGGCTGTATCCTTTTCACTGCCTGTCCGTTTCTTCTCTGGGTTCTTTGTTTATGTTGTTGCAAAATAATTCACTCCATTATAATTATCCTCTCGTTTCTTCGACGCAGCAAAGTATTTACTTTGAAAACAAAAAATATTTTTAATCTGCAGAGTGAGTCTCAATAGTTGCATGTGTCTGTGCAGTGAAATCAAATGCAGAAGAATCAAAGCTTTAATGTTGTGAGTTTTCAATTTTTTGTGGGTTATTTTATTACTTGTTAACGTACATTTTGTGTAATCATGATTTCTCAAAAACCTAATAAGTTTATTAATACCAATAATCTAAAAGATGCAACTATTGTTCTGGGAGCTGGTTCGATCATTAACTGCCTATTATTCCTGAAGGTCGCAGGCCTTGTTTCATTTCACTGAGAAAAACTTATTTTAGGTTTTGTATCATTTAGCATTTTAGTATTTTGAAAGTTAGGTTTTTCTCTTTGAAAAAATGTAAAACTACTTAAGTAAAATTGTATTTTAATTATTTAAGCACAAGTGCACTTTTTATAAGGAGTATCAGCCAGCTTTAAGACAAGGCTTTTCTTACTGAATACATTGTTTCCCTATAATACACGACAGAAGAAATAACGATTTTAAATAACAGACGCATTTATAATATTTTAGCTCATGAGAATTTCTATATGGCAGCCTTAAAAAAACACTTTTCTATCAACATTTGTAGCACTTGTGCATTACCAGTAGCATTATCCTATAAACACATTACACTTTTTTTTTTAAACGCTTCATCAATCTTTATTTGCTTTATTAAATTTCTCTCATTCTGACCAAAGTCAG
The DNA here is from genome assembly GCA_016806645.1 of Ophiodon elongatus. Classification (NCBI taxonomy): domain Eukaryota; kingdom Metazoa; phylum Chordata; class Actinopteri; order Perciformes; family Hexagrammidae; genus Ophiodon; species Ophiodon elongatus. The sequence goes on from JACSYO010002147.1 coordinate 1,585,685, forward strand.
CAGACTGTCAAGTCATCCATCATTTCTCGGAAAAAGGTTATCTAGGAAATGACCGAGCCAGAATAGAGGCTTCTTCTCTTTTCTCAGGCCTGTAACTGCTTGAGGTTCTCACTGATAATTCTCACAAATAACAATAATAAGAGGTTCGTTAGAAAACATATAAGCTATTTTTGAAGCGTTTAGAATCGACCCGGTCCATGCCTAATTTAATCAACCAGCACCTTGTGGCCATAGAAGCATGTGTAGAGCATTAATTGACATTTTTAGTCCAAACGGCATCATTTCAGGTAGCAATGTATTTGTTGGGCCTGTTCACTTCTCTCCATCTTCATTATTTACGCACAAACACACGCGCGCACACACACACACACACACACACACACACACACACACGCGCCAAAACAAGCACTCACGTCAAACCGAGGCCGGGGCCGCAAATCCTCCGCCGCCCAGCGGGACAGAAATCCCCGGAGTGTCTGTCTGAAGATCCCGGGTCTAAAGCTCCAGGAGCCGGACAGTCCCGCCACAGCTCACCCGGGGCTGATCGCCGCTCCTGGAGCATTTTTGTCTATATGTCAGAGTTTGCTGAGACGCGGACAAAGAGTGGCGGTAGAAGGGAAGACACAAGCTATTCCCTTCTCTTCTTTTCTTTTTTCACATGCACAAAACTGCTTTTTGTTCCCCACTTCTTTCTCTTTTCTTTTTTTTTTTTTCATTTAAGGGGGAAGGGGGTGCTCGTTTTGATCACATGATTACAATTCACCTGAGATAAAACAAAGGGCGCAAAGAAAGGAGGGGAGAGGAGGAATCGGACAAAGAGATGCACTCATGGTTGCAGGATTCCCTTATCGCCGTCAACATTAACTGATAATGGAAAAAAAAAAAGTGGCGATTTCTGGATTGGGTGCCAGTGTGTCGCATGGCGGGGATACAAGGGGTCATTGTTGTGAAGAACAGCGCTTGTGTTTGTGTCCGTGCGGCCCATAACGTCCCCGCTCGGCTCTCCTTTCTGCCTCACACTGTTGGGTTTTAAACGCGCTCCGCGGATCTCACTCAGAGGCGCTAATGTAATTGGAAAACTCACATGAGATTCGTTTCAGCTTTACTCATTTTCTTCATGACGTTTGGCACAGTGTGTGCGCGAGAGAGAGGGAGAGAGAGAGAGAGAGAGAGAGAGAGAGAGAGAGAGAGAGATGTTCATTATTCCCCTATACCTATAGATCATCACATCCAAGTCATGACAACACACACCTATCCTCCGCAGTGGTCCCTCGTGGACTAATCATTTGTCTTATGCCCACAATATTTTTAAGGGCCTTTTAATGTTGTCTGTATCTGTGATGTGGTGATGAATATAAAAGTATATATATATATATATATATATATATATATATATATATACCCAGAATTTATATCTGAAACATGATCGGCTATTTAGGACGTGCCATCCATTGTGCATCACAAATGTGTGTTTTAGCCTAAAAAAAAGAAGAAGAAGGGAAACCCTTTTTTTCATGAGCTATGATGCAAATTCTGTAACCATGACATTTAAATGTGTTCAAATCAAACGATAATTGATTTGTCCATTTGACTGTGTTTGGAGCATCATGGTGCGCAAAGTCTGCGTAAAATCTGACGAACATTTTCTCCATTGGCTGCATGTTATTTGCGACTTGAACAGCATGAAACATGTCTCATGGGCTGCAGCCTCCGTCTGTTTGTGAGGCGCAGTTTGTCTCCATTTGCTATATGACCAGTCCTAATAAAGCTTATTTTTATTTATTTAATATGTTTGTAATGTGTGGATCAGTCAGTGAATGAAATGCCTCCGAGCATGTTCTGAAATTTAAACTGCCTCATCAAATGTTGGCCACGAGAACATTTTTCTCAGCTGATAAATTGTCCACGAAACTCCTGCAGCGGCACACTAGATTTCATTTAGTAATTATTTTTAGAATCCAATCTCCACACTATATGTTTTCGATTCGTGCACGCTTTAAGTTTTCTTCTTAAATTGCCAGAGGGAGCATGTAAATAAAATGGTCATTTGGGGTTCTGAAGAAAAAAAACCCGTCAGATTGTCTGAAGTAACACCAAAAGAAGGCCTGTTTCACCACCTCAGGTGTGGAATTCGGAGAACACAACTGTACAGTACAGAATATGTGTGGAGATAAGCGTTTCCGCAGGTAAAATAGACAAAATAGTTCATATGAACTCAACTTGTGCACACTTTCCTTTGCATAAAACTTCGCAAAAAGTACTTTCTTATAAACTTTCCTCTCCATTTTCTGAAGCATCAAGGTTTTGTTTGGATAGATGGAGAGAGAGAGAGAGAGAGAGAATGAGAGAGAGACAGAGGGAGAGATGGGGGGAGAAGGGGGGAGAGGGGGTAGCCAATCAGAGATCTCCAAGCCTGCATGCGTACGGCTCCTTTAAGACTTGTCCTCCCCATCTATCTTTTTTTTTCCTTTTTTTTTTTTCTCCCTCAGCCTCATACAAGGAGCTCTTTAAGCCCCGGTACCGACACACAGAGCAGGCATTCATACTCGGGCAGCGCGAGCGAGGGGGCTCGGGAGCGAGCGTCACTTTGGAAACTCGGGAACTCACGGATTCTCGTGCTAAACCGGCGACCTCCTTTTCTCATTACTGAAGTAAGGCGCTTAGCATTTCCAACTCTTTCCTCTCTGCTGCTGGTGGCTGCTCTGACTCTGCGATTTGCACATTTCTTCTCGTCGGGATCGGGAACCCCGACTCACATAGTCTTATAACCAAAGAATCGTTAAGGTTGCTATCGGACTGTGGTTTCAGACTGGTCCCAGATGACTGATAACTTGTTCGTCCTTTAAGCCTAGAACAATCCGCTATGAGCTTTAAGAAGCATTCTGATACTTTTGACATGGATTATTATCATACACATGATAATCGCCGTCATGGGGAATCCTGTAATGATGAATTGTGTCAGTGCAACAAGTGCTCCTGTTTTAGATTTCTGGGTTTCATTTTTGTATATCGTTGATCGTTATTAGTTTGGAGTGTCTTTTTTGACACAATTAATAACAATTAATAGTAACGGCCTGTTTCATAAGAAGAAAAGCTGCTTTAGTAGATTTATTTTAGAAGTTGAAGAGACTATGAAACAACTGTAAACGGACATTATTGACATGGACTTTGGTGCAGATGGAAAATTGGATAATAGTGGGCTTGGTTTAATTGCGACTTGTGCTGGTTTATTCTATATATACTGTTGTTTTGGAGCCGTGTGTACCAGATGCCACTTGAAATCCAAGCTGTTGTAAAACTAATTAAAAAAAAAAAAAAGACTAAACAAAAAATGGTTTCCAAACAAGCAAATTAAGGCCAACTCACTTGCAAGTCAAGCGTTGATAATGAGTTCACACAACCGGAAATCATTACGCACAGTAAATGTGCTCAGTGATGTTAATTAATAACAAGCACGATTTAAGGGCTGTGTCGAAAACGCTTTAAATATTACATATCAGCAGATGATGAATCAAATGACCATATAGCAGACTCACTGTTGAGTGCATTACTCGCTTGTTTGTTCCTAATCTGAGGCGCTATCCGCTGAAGAAACAACACTTAATAATCAATGTGGTCAGTGACGAAAGGGAATTATGACCAGTAACTCGGTCAAGGGATTGTGGATCATTGCTATTTGCTTACTTTCTTTCTTTCATTCATAAGAGTAACCAAACAAGCGAACAGCGCGTCGTGCAAACACAGGCAACGCGCGTTTGGTGCCTTTTTACGCACGATGTTGCGCGGCAGGGGCCCGTTAGAGCCGCGATGACGGCTTGTGAGGAGGCCCTTGCTGAGCAGGTGGCAGACGAATACCGCTCTCAATGCGCCTCGGACAGATGGAGGAGCGGTGTGCATGCGCCTCTGCGGGGAAATGATACGACCCGTTGTGATGTTAATTACAGGTTAGCGTTCGGAACACGTCAAAACTTGTATCCACACGACGCAAAATCTTTAATTCAATTGGCTTTTTTTTTTTTTTTTTTAATCCTCGAAAGGCATATACGTACATTCACTTATGGTTATTTTCAGTGTCTTGGGCGAAACGTAAAAAAAAAAAAAAAAAAGAAGAAAAGTGGGCGAACCTTTTTCCTCAAATATAAAAGTGAAGTAATCCCCCCCCACACACACACACTTAACCTGCCCGTGACAAGCTATTCCGTAATGTCGCTGGACGTGAGCGAGATCGCTAATTTTCCTGCAACATGACACCGGAGTAGAAAACAAACCAGCGGGCTGTGTGTTGCTGGTTCACAGGAAGTTCGCTGATTTAGGACGTAAAGTTCGAGGCAGGGTGTTGATTTAATGGACAAAAACAAGGACACAGTTTGCTCCCGCCGATAGACCTGCCCCTGTTTCACAAACAGACTGTGTCTAATTCACACACGGGGTTTATATTTCCAGCGCCAGGCCATGTTTATCCAAGAACATGCAGAGCATCAATCCGAGGTCTGTGCTGCTGCGGCCTCATATCATTCCAACACTCCCTCTCCGGGGAGCTTGGAATAACTGCTAAACCTTAAACAGTAAGGTGTGTTTGAGGGGGTTGGGGGGAGGGGGGAGGGGGGGGGGGGCTGGCTATACAGGAGCCGGACCTCTGCAAATAAACCATACATCCTTATTTTGAGACCGAACTTTGAATTTCTACATGATTCTTTTGGCTCAGCTTTGTTTCTCAACATATGAAGTTATTTTAGTTTTGCCTTCCATGAAAAATGTCTCCAACACTCCTGACATTTAAAGAAGTCACTCGAGGATCTTCTCATATCTGTGCCAGTGTTGCAAATATAATGAGAGGTGGAGGCGATATGGGGACATGGCACACACGGGGACTATTTATTGAGGGAAAAATAGGGTGGGACAATCCTTTTTAGGCCCCAGTCTGATGTTTTATTACCGTGATGGAGAAAGAGACAAATTGTGAAAAATGAAGCCAAAATATTTTCCAAAGTGACGTCTTGACTTAACCTTGATGTAATAAAAGCACCACCATAAACCTGCCCCCTCCAGCCTGTCATACAGCGAAAGGGACGTCGTGTGTTGGTGCAGTCTGTGTTGCCTCGTGACGCATGCAGGGACATTTCCCTCTACCTCTGGCTTGTTGCTGAACTGACGCTCCACATCATTCTGCTGTTTCAGGTCCTCACATTTGGATTTCAACCGCTGGACAAACGGAGGAGAGAGAGAGTGAAGGGGAAGTCAGGAGGGAAGTGAGACCGGGTGAGTTTGGCGCACAGTTGTGCTTTAGCAGGTAAACTGGGGTCCAAGGTGCGCACTGAGCCGCCTATGATACCAACAACACGGATGGAAAGAACTTTAATGTGGAACCCTCACAGAGTTTTGCAACGGAGGCTGAGAGTAGAGACAGACTGGCAGTTCATATTATAACTTGGAGGAGGCCAGAGGGACAGATCAAACCGATCAGCAGTCAGCCGACACTCCGTGCGTCACTGTAGGGACAAACAGCAACAGGGACCCGGCAGGTAGAGCTGAGCATTTAGGATAGGACCTTGCATCCTCTGCGCACCTCTGGGGGCAATCGCAGGCTTGTGTGTGTCTAGGAAGATGTCCAGAGAGGAGCAGAGCATGTCGGACGTTGAGCTCAGTCCCGGGATGTCGGACGACAGTCGCTCCCTGTCACCGGGCCACTCCTCCGGTGCGGCTGGCGGGGGGGACTCGCCTCTCCACGGGCGGCAGCAGCCGCAGCTGGCGGGTCTGGACGACTCGGTGGCGGGCTGCTCGTCCATCAAATCCGAGGACGAGGACGACCGCTTCCCCGCGGGAATCCGTGACGCGGTGAGCCAGGTGCTCAACTGCTACGACTGGACCCTCGTGCCCATGCCCGTGCGCGTCAACGCCGGAAGCAAGAACAAGCCGCACGTGAAGAGGCCCATGAACGCCTTCATGGTGTGGGCGCAGGCGGCGCGGAGGAAACTGGCCGACCAGCACCCGCACCTGCACAACGCGGAGCTCAGCAAGACCCTGGGGAAGCTGTGGAGGTGAGGAGGCTCACAGGCCGCATGTTGTCAAATCACTGTCATGTTCATGAGGCTCACACGGTGGAGGGCAGCAGGGCGCAGCGGGGCAGTAGTGTTCTGGATAGAGCTCTAGAGCTGAGGGCCAGGGCTTATTTGTAGGGGGGGTAAATAGCTCCAGACAAAGGTCAGTGTCATGGCCAAGTGAAGGATGTCAGAATAAATGCAACTTATACTTGTTGTATATTTCCCCAAATAATCAAAAGACTTTCAAAGAAGTATCACCTCAATCAGCTGATGTCTTGCACCCTGTACTCAACAACAACAACAACAAAATCCCCCACAATGTTTTCTTCATTTCCCTTTGTTTTTCTTTTGTAGACTATCATCTCTCTTCCATGGATTTTCCTTCAGGCCAACTTAAACGAGTACACTCACATATACTGATATTAAGAAACAGGAGTTTGTGTATTTTTTAAAGAAAAAAAAACTGCTGAAGCACACTGTAGGTTATTGTGCACAAGCAGGCACCTTTCTTTATTATATGTTTTATCAATAGGATCTCTTTAGTTTTGCCTACAATTATGATAATTATCCAATGAGCTTTGGCCTTTTCCTGTGACCATTTGGTTTAAGTCATGTTTTTTTAAATTTTATTATTATTTATTTTCTTTTCTTAAGACATAGATGAGACCTTGTTCATGAGAGCATGTAGCAAGACATTCCAACATCCCCTCATATGATTTGTGGTGTTACATTTTTTGCTAAATGTTATGCTGTAATTGAGTTTCACTGTATATAAACATATATAAACTGTATATATATATATAAAAAAAAATAAGAGACGTGGTTTCAACACAGCTCACCAGTTGAGAAGTATGTGTATGTTTATTGTGAGTGTTCCACCGTCACATATTCCGGATTTCAATTACTTTCCGTGTAGCTGAAGTAAACGGCTCCTGAGGGAATCCAGGGAATGCTTTCAGCACATATTTTAGTTTACAGGTTTTCAACCTCCAAATTGAAAGGTACGGCAAGATCATTTACATTTGGAAATCTTTTATTGCGTCCGATTGAATGCCAGAGCGTCGGGCGAGTTGCCTCTTTACACTTCTTTCGGTTTAAAGTCCTGTCGGACCATCCATCCCCGAGTCTGTCTTCTCACGTACTATTCTCTGACAACAAGGTCAGAGAGGTTAAATTCATTAACCTTGTGAGGACTGAACGTTAATTAGATGAAGACTTGACCTTGGGCTCAGGCATGATTGGTTAATCGGCGCAGAAACGCGATGAACAAGGAGGCTGAGCGAGGTCAGGAGTTTCTCATGCCATTCCTGCCAGCAGTAATAAGAAGGAGCTCAGTTTTCATGTGTGCAGACAGGATGCATCTTTGGCCCGTATTATTTCATTACTGTCCAGCAGTCAAAAGCCCCTGGCAGATATGACATGAGCTGCTGCAGAAGTGGTGAATGAAGAGTAATGTATTGATGAGCACTTGAAAATTTATCACACTTTATTACTGGAAAGTATGTTGCCGAGCACATTGCTGTTATCTGTGAAAGATAAATTTGACCCATATACTGAGTGTTGATATTCTCTCATAGCCGTTAATCCAGGTCCCTGACTTCCCCCAGAATATGAAGCCATAAAGATTTAACCTTAATGTGCATTTTTTTTGTATTCATGTAACCGTTAACTTATTTAGTCAAATACCAAAGTTACCATGTGACCGAAATCTCTCCACCCTTTTTGCCTTATCGTGTAGAATACAAGTAAAAAGCAGTGTTGAGACTTTTCTTCTCTTACAAACCTATCTCTTAACAAACCTATCTACCAACATCTTTTCCTTTTACCTAAGGCTGCTTAACGAGAGCGACAAGCGACCCTTCATCGAGGAGGCGGAGAGGCTGCGCAAGCAGCACAAGAAGGACTACCCGGACTACAAATACCAGCCGCGACGCCGCAAGAGCGGAAAGCCCGGTTCTGGGTCAGGGAGCGAGGCCGATGGCCATTCGGAGGGGGAGGTCGGCCACGGCCAGCCCCACTACAAGGGCCTCCAACTGGATGTGGCCCTCATCAGAGCAGCCGGGTCCCCTCTGGCAGATGGCCACCACCCTCACGCTGCAGGTGGGCTGCAGGCTCCCCGCCACTAACTGTGGCACGGTTTCTGTCACACGGGTCCCAGATTAGTCTGGATGCAACTGGACCGTGTGGCACACCGATACATGATTGGTTGAGTCCGCCAAGAAAACTACTCTAACTACATGTCTTCTCGTGTCTCTGCAGGTCACAGTCCTCCCACACCGCCCACCACTCCCAAGACCGAGCCTCAGTCTGGGAAGGTGGGGGATGGCAAGCGGGAGGGTGCTGGGAACGGGGGCTCGCGTGGTGCAATGGGGGCGGAGGGAAGCTCCGGTGCTCCGGGATCTGGTAAACCTCACATTGACTTTGGTAATGTGGACATTGGTGAGATGAGCCACGACGTGATGGCCAACCTGGAGCCCTTTGATGTCAACGAGTTTGACCAGTACCTTCCCCCGAATGGACACCCGGGGGTTGGGCAGAGTGCCGGGGCAGGAGCGGCTGCTACACCTTCCCCGGCCTCTCCTTACACCTATGGCATCTCCTCAGCTCTGGCAGCGGCCAGTGGACACTCAGCAGCCTGGCTCTCCAAGCAGCAGCAGCAGCAGCAGCAGCAGCAGCAGCAGCAGCAGCAGCCGCTGCAACACCACGGCCCATCTCTGGGCTCGGACCCCTCCAAAGCCCAGATCAAGAGTGAGGCTGTGGGCACCGGGGGTCACTTTGCAGAGGCAGCCTCAGTAGGTTCCCATGTGACCTACACCCCCCTCAGCCTCCCTCACTACAGTTCTGCCTTCCCCTCACTGGCCTCCAGGGCTCAGTTTGCAGATTATGCTGACCACCAGGCCTCAGGGTCATATTACGCTCACTCCAGCCAGGCCTCGGGGTTGTACTCTGCCTTCTCTTACATGGGGCCCTCCCAGAGGCCCCTGTACACCGCCATCACTGACCCAGCCAGCATGCCGCAGTCACACAGCCCCACGCACTGGGAACAGCCCATCTACACGACTCTGTCGCGGCCATGACAGACAACGAGACCAGAGAGCACTGGTGCAGGTTCAGCCCCCATGTCAGACCCGAGGAGCAGCGGCTACAACAGCAGTGTTGGTGGCAACGGTGGTAAAAGTGGTCTGGGCTGGGGGGTCTGGGCAGGCACGGGGGGAGTCGGCAGGGGAGGCAGGAGGGGAGAGACCCTCTTCTGCCCCTGCCCAGATGCAGAAATGCTGTCGCAGCCCAAGGATGAGCTCGGAGCGTGGCGCTCTGAAAGCGCGGTTGATTATTCGGGGCACTCGGTGCGGTAGTGAGAAAATGCATCACTTTACACCCGCCATCGCAGAGTTTCAGCTTAGAGTCACAGCAGCCGGGCCTCCGGCGCTCCAAACTACATGATTGACAGCGTTCACAAGTGGTTACGGATCATGTCCCTGTCGGCTTTGTGTATCAGAGGAGGCCCTTTGTAGTCTACACGCCTCGCCCACAAGCCACCAGGGGTCAGTAGCAACAGAGAACGGTACACATTGAGAATTAACAAGACTTCGATCTCTATTGTCGAGGGTGTGACTGAGACGGAGCCAAATTCATTCCATATGAAATCGTTTTTTTTTTTTTTTTTTGTACCAGAAGAATGCAGTGCCAAACTATTTGGCTGTGGCCCATTCACTTCTCAGGCAAGATTGACCTTTTATAAAAACAGATGTTAAATTGTATTGCTTTTAGAAATTAATACAACAAATACTGATATCATTCTGTTGATTTCTGAGGCACATTTTGTTCTTAATTCATTAATTCAAATTATTCTGCTGTGTTCACCTAACATGCCTTTTGTACACACAATGGACGAGCATGGAAGCAAAATGCCATAAAACTATGTTGAGGTTTTTGTTCAGTAAAATGTATATTTAGTAAAAAAAAAAAAAAAACAACATTTTTTATGATTACTGATTATTATCAGGATAGTTTCTACGATGTACTTGAAATTACAAATGTACGTTTACTAATGCTTAAAGATTTGAGATATTTGTAAAACGACCAAAGTTTTGAGACCAAAACTTTAAGAAAAGAAACCGATCATACAGACGTTTCTCCCAACGTGACATTCAAAACTACCTTACATTACATAGGTGACTAGTTTTCTCTTAGCTGTCAACATTTTTTTCCAATGTGACTTATTGTAAATGCCTTAAAAACATATTGGTGTCAAAAGCTACTTTTGCCTTTTTTCTCACAATGGCACTGATGAGTGTGATGCTTTTCATTAGCAGTTGACGCATTCATGAAGAACATTCATGAAAGAAGACAATTATATTTATGCCTGCATGACTCATTTTCATTGACCACGGTCGCAATTAGGGATGCACAATATGTCTCAGCCGATAAATTATCAGCCGATAATGGTACATTTATATAATTATGTATTACTCTGCTCATAAAATTCAATTTTATATATATATATATATATATATATATATATATATATAAATATATATATATATATAGCTGATATTACGTAGCCAAATTGCTTTTATTGACTTAACAGGCACAGCATCTACACACCATTAAAGTAGGTTTGTGACCTGTGAGGACGTTTTGCACAGCTACAGGGGAAGACGACACAAGTTTTTTTTTTTAATGTACTTTACTCGAAAAAAAATGAAAGAACAATTGAAGAGTCAGAAGTGTTCTTTGTTTTGTGTGAACTGACCAGCGTTGACAGTTAGATTTGGTTACGTCAGCGCTTTGGAATATTAAATCATCCATCTTTGCTAAGTACATCTTAGCCTTTCTTTCACTCAGGTGTGCAAAATAAAAAATACAGGTGATGAACTTCCTTTTAAAAATACAAAAATGTGAAATTATCGGTTGATCTCATTGGTGTTGGCCTTCAGAAACAGGTAATTATCGGTTATCGTATGAGCTGTCAAAACAAAATCCACATTGTGTATCCCTCCTCGCAATGTGTCATAGAATACATGGTAGAAGCTTTTTTCATTGTTTTAACTATTAACTGTATTAATATTGTTTTAATTATTTTTGCTGGTATTATCTTCACTGAAAATCTGCACCCTGCCTTTTCTCTACCTTTGTGTGTCATTTAAAATGTGTATCAATATTCAATATGAAGTGTCAGATCTTTTGATCGTAGTTTTGTTTTGTTTTGTTTTGTTTTGCATTTTGAGGATTTTCCATGTGGGAGATGCCAATACTGAGAAACAGTTGCCAGAGATTGAGCGATTAAAGCTTGCAGGAGAAATATGTTTTATCCCAGCATAATATTAAATCCAAAATGTGCCTGGTCCTTAAAAATACCTGCTGCTCACACATGAAACAGAGAAGTATTTTTATCTTAAATCATGTTTGTGTCTTTCCCAATTTTTTGACTGTTAGTTCATTTAGTTTTTCATGATGTGTTTTTCCCTCATCTCTCTTTGATCTTTATAGTCTCCTGTCTTTCCACATCTCATTTCCTAAACAGAACTCTGTCTTAAGAATCTTATATTCCATCTGCGAAAGTGAAAAAAAAACAACAACCGCTCATTTATTTTTACTTTGTTATTATGTATATCACTCAAATATTCTTTATCACAACTGGACGCAGATCCGAACCATATGCATGCAGCACTGCTTGTTTTAATTCATAGTCCATCGACGCTTAAAGCCCATTTCTATTTAACCATTTACCTCCAGTTCATTTACATCCTTGTTGCTATGTGTGAAATATGTGTTACATTGCTACGAATTTTACATTTCTTATTTATATTTGTTTTATGCTCGTGTTTGCGCCGTTGGTTGTTCCTCTCCAACATGAGGACAACGTTTGACCGGTACTGCCATTTTAGTATTTCATAGTTTCCATCCTTGTATAACTGTTGCCAGCACAGCACAGCAACACGACTTCTAAGTAACAGCGGGAGCGAAAGCCTAAACATGTGATGATGACTAATGACCTTTTACGCTCACTTGAAATAAAGCTCTATTATTTCTGCTTTGATAAAAATCTGCCTCCTGGATTTATTTAATTTATTTTTCATTTTCTTACAACGCTACAAATAATCAGAAATAAAGCACAACACACATCAGTCAACAACAAATCGTCCCCCAGACTCAATATATATATATATATATATATATATTTATACATGTTCCTGTTATGAAGTTGAAAAAATATATATAAAAAAATCAACAAAAGCTGGTCTTCATGGCATCGAATGACTTGACCACTAGCTAATAATGGATGATTGGGACTCCCAGCTACAGCGATCTACAACCATCAACAGAGGTAAGGTGGACACGAGTGACGGTGCTTTGCACGCAGTGGGTGAGACTGGCGATGGTGTGTAGCACTCGTCACGCGTACATCCGTGCACTGCAGGTTGTAGGTGTTTACTGCGGCCGCACTTGAACTAATGCAGCCCCAGATGAGGGTGCGATCGGTTGTGCATGCCTGTATGCATGTTTCATTATAGTGTGCATGTGTGTTTCTCTGTGTGCTGCGGGTTAAGCCTGACTCTTAATTCCCTCTCTTTAATCAGCTGTGTGATACTTTGGAAAGACAAAGAGGGCCATTGAAGGGGAGCTAAGGGGGGGGGCAGGGAACCGGGGCAATGAGGGAGCCTTACCCATAACTGCCTGGCCTGTAGCTTCACCGGGATACAATGGGACTCTCATACTCTCTGCACATAGACCCTGCAACCCCCCTCAAGCCACCCTCCTCCTCCTCCTCCTCCTCCTCCTCTCACCCCCCCCCCCCTCCATTTTCAGGTTGGAGCTGTAATGGGATTAAAACATTCCCAAAATCAAGATGGTTAACCAGAAATAAGACGTAGGTCGAGTTAGTTATTTGTTTCACTGCTTTTTGAGCACCAGACTGTCAAAGAAGGTGTCGGCTCGCAGCAGCACACCCAGGAACCCTGCCAACGTACGGATCAGGCCTATTGTTGGTCGGGCGGAAGGGTTGCGTTTGCGTCTCAAGAGTTGTGCGGAAACATTTGAAGGTGTCATAAAATTTCACTCCGGTATTGCAGAGCTAATCTCATTCTGTTGAGCAGCACAGGTCCTCATTCACAGAAGTGCTGGAGTAATCATGAGGAGTACATGGAACTGGTACAAAACCGGGGCTGCCTATGAGCACGAAACTCTGAAAACACGGAGAGACATTTTGCTGAGGGAAGTCGGGAGACCTGAAGAACTCAAGTAAGACGCTATCTGAACCGACATAAGTCATCATCACTAGATCCAATAATCAAATCTACAAACCCAGCACACAAATGCCAGGATCAGTAGACTATTTAGTCCAGCGTGCAGCGTGATCACAGGGTTGGACAGAGACAGATCAGCAGAACAGAGGAATAAAGACATAAGAGAGACAGAGACTAATGAGCAAAAAGAAAAAGTCAGAAGATATTAGTCGCACCCTAAACTGGGTTGAGGACGACCTGATGGTGGCCTCGCTGTGGTTGGTGCTGCTGAGTGTCACATGGGCTGCCCCGTCCGACTCATGAAAGGACTGCAGCGTCCCCCTGAGGCACTGTCTCTTCCAATCAAAAGGCCCACAGATTAGAGCAGTTTTTCAGAAATCACCAGCATGACCGTGGCTACACACAATTATAGATACCAGTCCAAACTGGATTCTCCCCCCAGATGACGTTTGAATGCTTGAGAGATAGACGGCGCACACCTCTTGGCTTTGCGTTCGCCCCGGGAAGACCTTCTATACTCTACGCCGAACATATAATCCACCCGTCCGTCTACCAGAGGCTGGAGTATCACCGTGCAGCTTCTTCTACAACAAAGCTGTTAATCCCCTCATTCTCACAGACTCTCAGCCCCCTCCATCTTCCTGCATGCACTGGCCCTCTTTCTGAGCAACCCATTTTGGCTAAACAATACAGTGACTGTTTGGCTGCTTTGTGCGTATGTGTTTGAATGGGGGAAGAGGGGAAGAGGAGGGGGAGGAGGGGGGGGGGGGCATCACGACATTTACACTTCTCCATCAGCTGCAGGAGTAACCCGCCTTCACCTCTTTAACGCGGCTCCTGATCATTAGGGCGGTGGCGAATCTGTCAGGCTTCCAAGCTAGTTGTCAACAACAGCGTGGAAAAACACCACCTGATGAAGATCATTAGTGAAACTGTCAGAGGTTCGACTTGATTGCCACTTTTGAAGAAGTGTTCTATGTGCTGGATGCATCAGAAATCTGCCAAGGAATCTCAAAAATCTGTAAAAATTGTGAATTCTTTTTGTTTTTGTTGCACAATCTTCAGGTGGAAACAGTGTGAATTTGTTTCATGTTGCAGCAGTAATCATAACCTTTGCCACACTAAAGAAAACTGCAGTAGCCCAGTAGAAATATGTGAACTCTTAATTAAGAGGAAATTTAGTCTACTAAAAACTAAAGCTGCGCCAACGACACCTAAATATAATTTAGCAGTATCATGACATACTATAGGTTCAGGGCAACTTAATATATCTTTTGCAACTCTTTAAGTTTACCTGAACATCACTTGTCCAGGTGGCTTACTGCATTATTACACTGTTAAGTCCCTGTGACATTGTGATATTAACCCATAGTATAACTTCAAACTCATTACATACATCTCTGATGGCTCAGTGTCATGTGTTATGAATGTGACACAGTCATTTATACAAAAGACTTTATTAATAATAAAACAGTTCTTGTACACTAATCACCTCTCTCCTTCGGAACAAAACATGGAAAAATACAACATAGGTTTATTTTGTAAAACAAAGTAAAAGTTAGACTTAAGTTACATTTCCCCCTTGTGGCTCTTCGTTATAATGCAACTGTTAAAGAAGAACTGTGGATTCTTTACACAACACAATGAAACTGAAAATGTCACAAGTCAGATCACAAGATCATGAACCTGCAAGTGTTTTGATTTGAATTATTCTTCAAGTGTCAACTCAGCACATTTAATATATTCATATTTCACAGACTCACAGAGTCACCTGATGCGATGGATGTTTGCGGCTCAAAATGAGGTCTGAACAGGTGGGCGGTGCTGGGATCGGCCTTCGGAATCTTCCGGGTTTGTGTGGCTGACTGACCTGATATGATGGTGGGGGGGACCAGCATATATTAAATGAATCCGTTCAGACCGGATAAGTGGTTTAATCAGTTATGATGAGCTCATCACAGCCCCAGTCCTCATAACTCCCATCAGGAAGGTACCTGCGGATGATGATCGGGATCTTTCTGCCCCTGTTGGACGGGGTCAAACAATATTCACGGTGAGACACTGGACAGTAGAGACGCTCTTCATCACAGAATATTGACCTACATACTCTCTAAATATTGACAGAAGGAAACTACATATGCAGTCATTTTACAATCTCACAAAGCATTACTGACAATTCAAACTATACAGTTAGCACCTACTTGAGCTCTTTCATAGCTATTTGCAAGGGGTCTGTTTCTCCCTCCAGCTCCACCATGACTGGAGCGCACATCCTGTTGGAAGGAAACAGACACGTGAAGTAAATGCTGAAAAACAGACAATTCAAAAAGAGCCTAACTAATAAAAGTGGCCTCCAAACACCCAAACCCCCCTAGAATGTATTAAGAGCTGGGTGATGGTGCTCATCACATTAAAAAGGTACTGACTGCTATTTAAATAAAGTTTGATTCGCTGATTGCTTTGGAGTTTTATTTAAATCTCGTAGTTCTGCTCACAAGAGGTCATCTAACAGAGGGGACCTCATTGGATCCAATCCGTTACCGTTGTCGAGTCGACAATATCGATGCACAACATATTCAACTAAATATTATCATTACGAACATAAACATGGGCAATCACAGGTGCCCCATCTTTTACTAAAAATCACAGTTTAGTGTTACAACTCATCTATACAACGAATGACAGCGTTGGTGTTCGTAGGTTTTTGTCCTGACAGAAAGCCCCCTCCCCCCCCACACACTTCCCTCCCCCCCACCTCCATGTGATGTGAGGACCCAGGACATTGGTGTCCCATCGCCTGAACACAGTGTACAGGTCAACATACATAAAACCACTCACGCTATCTGGAGAGCTCGTGTCCCGAGCACTCTGGCTCTCTCGTACTTGGTCATGTAAGGCGTTGTGATCCTCTTCAGGTTGGCCTGCGGCCCCACTCCTGCGGGCAAGATCTGCACGTTCTCCCGGTCCTCCTGCACGCGAGCAAATGATTCATGAACACGAAATAACAAACGGCTTGATGGGTCACGCACAAGCTAAATGCTAGTTCGAACAGCCAGTAATCAGATAATTAAACCGCGAACTTACATCTTCGGCGTTTTCCAGGTCATCTAATCCCTCATCTTCTTCGCCTTCATCAAAATCTCCGTCGTCGAAGCTACAGAAACGACATCAAAACGATAAGCACAAAGACCACACGTCCACAAACACAACCAGCTCAACGATAGTTAGCTCTGACGTGAGCCCACGTTGTTTCGTAAACACGCGGCTCGACACGTCACGTTCACGCGACGTGTGGACACTTACTTATCCTCGTTGTCCGACATGTTTTATGCTGAAGCTCGTACGTGTTCTCCGTGAATAACTGCTAATAACAACGTTCAGAAACACTTTTTTTTTGTTGTCAACATGGATTACACATGAACGCCGAGAACGTTTAACTTCCGGTATCTCGGTCCGTCGGAGAACATTCCGGGTGCTCCGGGGGAAGGCCTGCTCTTCGTTCCGCTTGTGTCGTTTGATGAAAAGGCTCGTGAGAAAAAGCTCGAGCTGTTTGGTCTAATGTAATTACAAATAAAACGATTACTGTACGAATCCGATTTAATTGGTCTGTTTCGTAATGGGGCGACATATAGACGATTGCAAACGTGTGCACATTGGGGACACACCTGCCTGATTTCTAAACTATTGGGAATAAGTATGTCTTTTCTTCATAACATAAATGTGTATGGAAGAACACAACTCTCAATTATTAAGGACAATTCACACATAAAGGAAATAGACATTATTACATGACTTTTTACAGTTCTTTGAGGATTTCTGAGCTCTGCTCTCCATTTAAAAACCGAAACATTAAAGCAAAAACAATTGAACTGATTCTGAAATCAAAACAAGTTGGTTTTAACTGGCTCGTTTGAGTGAGTTTAAATGCATTTTTTCAGCATTGTGGATAACTACCATGTCAAATGTTATTTGAACATTAAATATACAATTCACCATAAAAAAAGACCACTTTCCCAAAT
The DNA here is from genome assembly GCA_016806645.1 of Ophiodon elongatus. Classification (NCBI taxonomy): domain Eukaryota; kingdom Metazoa; phylum Chordata; class Actinopteri; order Perciformes; family Hexagrammidae; genus Ophiodon; species Ophiodon elongatus. The sequence goes on from JACSYO010002147.1 coordinate 1,602,992, forward strand.
CCATATTTATATCATACTTCATCAATTACAAGCAAGTAATACAAATTTAAAAAGATTGTAAAACAGGAGACAGGGCAAGTAAAGACACATGGAAGATAAAATGTACATTGATAATACTGTAACATTTGCACTAAGAGAATATTTCATTTAGGCAATGCTACAGAGCTGCTCTTCAACATAAAATTAATAAACTATTTCATATTGTGATCAGATTCCACAACACTCATCTTTATTATCTCAAAATATGGGTTTTCGGCAGGCAGGTTGGTACTTCAGCTCTTTTTGTCCGTGGAGTCTTTGTTGCTCTCAGCTTTATGGTTCAGCATCTTAAAAAATTTTGCGGGCTTGAACTTTGTTTTTGACTTTTTTAGCTCTTTTAATCCTTCTTTCTGGATCTCTGTGGAGAGATATAGAGACAGTTAGGGGCAGCAGAACATGAGTCAGCATTTTAAAACTTTTTGTAGGTGTTCAAAAAAGTGTTTTATAGAACACTGTGTGTTTCAGAGAATCCAAGGCTACATCTGCTGGGCCTTCTTCACAAGCAGAGAGGAGATTAAGACATTGACAGGAGAAGTCACATCACAGTATGACATTTTTTATTTTTTTTCCAATGGGGACTTTGATATAAAAAGTTTCTTTTCACCTTTGTTCGTCATCATGGCTTCCAAAAGCACGTCTTCTCCGCTTTCCCTAAATCAGAAAAAAACGAAAAGTTGCATTTTGTATTTTAAACATGAATATCTATGAAAGCCCGATGTATAGTTTGTTTTCCTTCTTCTGCTCACCTCTGCCTGTCCTGATCCAGGCTGCTGACGATCTGGTTCCTCCGTTCGATGACGGCGACCAGCTCATCCATCAGCTGCTGCTCTCGACCGCGATCCTCCCGACTCCAGTCGCTCACTGAGTGTTGAAGATGACGAGTGTAACATTTAACCAAACAAAGCGCAGTGCGTCACGTCTTTGCACTGCATCACATTCAGTAAACTGAACCCAGTGAGGTTTGGTATTTATTTCTTGTTCCCCTTTACACAAAGGCAGTTTCAGGTCAGAAGGCAAAACTCACAGACCAGGATCATTTAAACCTCTGGAACAATTTGCTTCTAGAAATATACTTATTTATAGCGGATGTGTGATTTTCATCAGGGTAACAACTAGAAACGTTGATTATACGGTTATAACAGCCCCAATTATGATGATTATCAATTCCCTGAATCATGACAGAGTTTCCTCTCAGCTATGTTTTTGAGATAAATAATTGGGATTATTGTCGGATATGTTGGCTGGAAAAAAGTGGCAAAGTAATGCACACAGACCTGGTTTATTAAGGAGACATCTGAGCTCGTACTCCACATCTGCCTGTCTCTCCTCTAACTTCTGCTGCTTGGTCCTGGGAAAAAAGGCACGACACACAACAACAACAACAACAACAACAACAACAAAAACCTCGGTAAAATTCAAGAAACCTCCCGTCACAACACTCGCCGAACATTTTGGACGCAGAGCGGACTGCAGTGGGTGTGACAAATAATGGCACATGCTGTACAACTCATATGCAGAGCAAAATCCTTGTGCTGGTCTGGTCTACTTACAGATGAACCAGCTCCGTGTCTCTGCGCATCAGAACGTGTCTCTCATGAATCAGAGAGAACCACTCCATGAGCATTTGTTCCTCATCTTCATCTGAAACAAAAAGAACGGGTCATTGGAACAAACATATGTTACATAGTAATGTAACTATTACATAGTTAGCATTTATACACTACAGTCACAAAAGCAGTGATTTGGTGCCGGTAAATTATTTGGGTCAGAACCGTTTGCCGAACCGTTCTTGTGGTCTCTCAGATTTCTCTCCAGTTCGACTCCTTTTTGTTCCAGTGCCTCCAGATGTTTCTCCAGTTCTCTCATCTCCACCTGCAGGTCTTCTGTGGACACATTCTGGTCCGTCTGCACCTGTCCAGCCACATAAAAGTCTCAGTAATATCTCGCATTCCAAAAAATTATGCAGAATTTCTGCAAAACCAAGCGTGAATAATTGCCACAAGGATATAATTACACTCCCCAATGACTGAACCATAGGATGAGGACAAAATAATGTGTCTGTGTGTTTTCATCCAATCCTTCTGTTAAGGTGGAATACGATGACGCGGAGGTAAACCTTTGGGCAGTAATGTGTATTTAGAATATTAATTATATGAATAAGTATAATTCATTGCGTTGTTGTTATTATTAGTCGTCTTTGGAGTTCTAAATCCAGCCATTGTACCTTCCTCTTGATGAGTGGGAAGCCATGTCCGGGGGCGGGGGCCCGCGTCGAGGGGAGGTCCTGAAAGGTCTTTGATTTGGGCATCGCAGGTTTTCGATCAAAGGGATTCTCTTTGCAGGCCGGCTAAAAGTAAAGACAATAACATTGCTGTCTTGAAGTATTTAGTCTGCGACTGCAGGAGAAAACGTTCACATTAGATTTCATTATCAACAGTTAATCTCTTTCCATACCTTACTTCGACATGACACGACCTGGTCAGACTCAGTAGCCTCCGTCAAGTCCAAAGACAAAAGTGAGCTTTGAGAGCGGGCGGATGTGACAGCTGGCACAGACAGACTCCTGGGTAAAACGTGACTCTGTGCTTCTGCTGCTGCTTCAGTCACATCCGGTGGGGAACCTTTAGCGTTTCCAGTCTCATCCAAATCAGAAACAAGTTTACTTGTTTCTCTAGCTGGTTCACTTGAAGCGCCCGCATCATCGGGTGTAGATTTAATAGCAGAATCTTCACGTGAACAAACCAGAGCATCCGCGTCCCCCGGTGTATTTCTCCGGGTGCCACCATTCCCTGAGCGGATAGCTGCCGCTGAGGGCTCAGTTTGGTCGGCAGGCTCAGGTTTAGTGCCCTCCTTCGGAGTGTCCTCATCCACCTCCTCTTCGAATGGACTGGGAGGAGGCACTCTGGGACTGTTCCAGGACCTCCGCGTGTTGGAGACCAATTTGGATCGAGGAGCGGGTACCGGAGGAGGAGCGGGGGGCAGTTGTGTCCAGGGTCCCGGGTGGATGATGTTTATCCATGGATGGTTGGTTTGCACTTTAGGGCCATCTCTTGTTGGGCTGGTGCTACAAGGGGAGAGGCAAGAGGGGCTTTAAGAGACGACTCCAAAAGTGAGGAAGAGCTTCAGAGGAAATCAGTGATCATTATTATATTATTATAAATCAAATCACAGTTTTATAAAGCTCCTTTTATGTGATGTTTAAGATTTTTTCCAAAGTCCATTTGATTGAGGTTTAAACTTTTTTAAATAATTTGTAATCAAGAGAACTACATACTATAATAAAGTACACTCACATGTGAGATGGGTTTGATGAACATTTCTTTTGGCTGGATAAATTGCCTGCATGGAGAAACAGAGAGAAAAACAAAAATGTCTTCCCTCATTTTTTAAAAAAAATGCAGAGAGTGGTTAAAACAAAAAAAGGATCCGCTACAGTAAAAAGAAGATGGTGCCTTTTTTTTTTTTTTACCTTTTGCAGGGGAGCTGTTCATGGCAGCTTTGGTTCTAGGAACAGGAACAGGAACAGGAACAGGGGCCGCAGAAGGGTCCAACATTCGCCTGGGTGCTGGAACCGGCCGACTGCTTCCTCCCGTCACCCGTGCACACGGTGAAGAGAGCTCAGAGGCCCCTCGGGTCTTTGTCTTCTCCTGCTGTGTCTTACTTTCTGCCAGAAGGGAAGCAGGTCCAGCTTTTTCGGCTCCCTTGACGTCCCCGCCGCCCTCGACGCCGGGTGGAGGAAGACGAGGAGGCACCGGCTTCTTCGCCGTGCACTTCAGTCCAACAGTCCTCTGCTGCCTTTCTCTCCCCTCCGTCTCCGGTGTCTTACAAACCAGTCTGTCCTGTGACTCTGTTGGCTCGGTGTAATGAGGGACGCTGGAGATGGCCAATCCACCCAGAGAGAAATAACCTGCCTGAAACTTAGATTTGGGCAGATTGTCAGCCGGGCCAACTTGCTTATTGAGGTCAACACTTGTACTTTTACCGTCCGTAACGTGGTGAGTGCAGATCAAGGAGCCGTCGTCACCTCCCCGGGTGTAAGACTCCGGTAAAAGAATGCTGCGGCACACTTTGCACCTGGAAGACAAACGTGAAATGTGTTGCTGTGAAAGCACTCTTAATGTATATCAACAGAAAAAAAAGGGTAATCCTATAATTTACCTGCTTTGATGTCTAAATAACGCACATTTATTAGAATTATTATATTATAAGAACATTCTTATAATATAATACCATATAAACCACTCAGTTCTCTTCTTATGCTGTATGGCCATGTATATAGGTTCCCTCAGCTATACCCATATGTGAGCAGGGATGCCCAATATGATCACAGTGGTCACTTGAAACCCATTCTTGCGTGTGAACTGCAGCCCGACTCCAACCGGATCGACACACAGTGTCTGGATGAATCTGGATCCAGACGCTGGCCGGAGCAACAACTAAAAACAAAAGCCCCAAACAAACGGCTGTTACCTTGTGAACTGTGCTGTTACCTGAAACAGCTGCGATGGTAGACCTTCCCCTCAGTCAGATGTCTCTGTATGAGGTGGACCGGCTTAAAACACACGTTGCACACCGTCCGTGGCTTTCTGTTGTATAAGCGATCTCCTCTGCTGGTTTCCAGATCGGTCTGGCTCTGAAAGGAGAAGAGAAACCAGCGACTGAGACCGATAACCCGGCGGCTGAGATGAAGAAGAAAAGAAAAAAAGGTGTGTTCACAACGCAAACATATGTGCGTTTAATTTACCTTCAGGCGCTTCAGACCGTCAGGAGGTTTACTCTTTGCGAGGCTGTTCAGGAAAGTGACGTGTGATGACCTCGAACTGGCAAGACCGGCTGCAGAGTCAAGAGAAGACGTGCAAATGGAGCGCAGTTTGGAAAAAGAGAGCTTGAAGATGAAAATGTAATTGCTTTGAGATGAGCAGACGTGTGTGTGTGTTGGTCTTAACATTCCACTGAAGAGTAAGAGAAAAATAGAGAACCGAAATACTGGTTGTAAAACAAGCAAAAAAAAAAAAGAGGCTCTGCAAATTCCTCGAGGGGCATGAATTTGCATGTCGGAAAAGATAATCATTTTCTGTAAGTAGCTGTGAACACAAGCATCTAATGGAGAGCTGTACAAACAGAACAGAGACGTTGTACTCAGCGCACCATAAGACTTCCTGTTGAAGAAGTAGTAGTACTGGGAAAGGTAGGTGATGACGCTCAAACAGTCGGGCGCCTTGGTGGAAACCATGTCCTTCGGTTCCAGCAACGCAGGGATGCCCAGCTTCCTCTCTGCAACCTCAAACGCCTGCAGGAAGCCAGGAAAGATGAAGGTGGAATACAGATTACCCAGAAGGCTTTTTTGCACGTGTCATGGTAAACAAAGGCCAAACACAGAGTTGAGAGACGCACGCTCGCATTGTGGCTCGAGTGCAACCATAGATGTAAATGACTCACCGTCTTGTTATTGTGATAAACATTAGCTTTGCAGAGGGAGCTGAAATCTCTGGAGCGAGGTGAGGAAAATAGAGAGACTGATTAAGTGACGAGACAAATAAATCACAAACAAACAAACAAACAAACAAACAAACAACAGTTGCCTATTGGTGAATGAGGGTTAACCAAGAGACCCCAAAACCACACGAAGAAGCACTGACAAAAAGCTAAATGCAGTTCAAGATCACAGATTAAAATTAGGTGACTCAGGTTCAATCGTTGTGTGTAAAAAAAAAAGGTAGAAACAAACCAACTAATCCCATTAAACTGGACAAGAAGAGAGACGGTGAAGAGATTAAGGAGAGCAGATTAGACAGTGTGCAGGTCCCGCGCTGCTCCAGATTAGACAGCACGTTAGTCAATCCGGTGCAGCCTCAGACAAGAAGACAAAACAAGTCCTCTGGACAGGACAGGACAGGACAGGGCAGGGCAGGGCAGGGCAGGACCCCCCGTCCCCCCCAAATGTGTTTACAATGTTAGAAATGTCCTAAACTTGCAGCACACCTGCAGATCAGACCAGTGCCTATAATGTTTGCACATGAAACTGCTGGTCTACTCACATCAGGTCGGGCCGGTGGTTGTGGATGATGGCACAGAAAGCCAGTCCGTCCCTGAACGAGGTGGACATGTCCCTGATCTGCACATCGGGGTAGTCGGCGCACGTGACGCGGCACCACTCTCGCACGGCCTTCGGCGATGCCATGTCTTGCGTGAGATCCGACATGTGGGCCGGCTGAACATCGCGCTTTAGAAGTTAGAGAGGATCAAAGAAAGCTGGGCAGGTCGAGGCTCCGAGGAGGAGGAGGAGGAGTAAACAGGAAACGAGCATCCACCACCCGTGCAACTTCTTCTTGCAGAAAACCTGCAGACGAGCAGATGAAGTGGCAGGGAAGGAAGGAAGTTGTATTTGTTACCGCGACGTTGCACAAACCGAGGTGTCCGCGCGTCAACGCTAATGACGCGACTCCACCGCGGTGACCCTCACTCACAACAACGCAACGTCACTTTACACCAATCACCACAAAGGAGCTTCTGAATGTGGCGAGCTGTCGTTAAATACAGACATCTCCGCGGACTCCTGGGTGGTTTAATAAATATAAAAGAAGGAGAATATACTTTTAAAAATCAAATCCCGTTACTTGCTGGAGTCCGTGTTGTTGTGCTCCACGTTCAGTGAAATGCACACGAGCTGTCGCTGGAGGGCGACACAGAGCTGCTGCCTCTATAATTAGGAAGACGAGGTTTCTGGTTACAAGTTTAACGTTAGTTCTCTTTTTTTTTCTATTCTCTGCGTGGCGGACAAATATAATACATCTAAATAAAAGGAAATCAATGAATCGTTTTAACTTCTGTAAAATAAAATAAAAAGAATCATAACGTAGATGCATTACAGCTTCATTAAAACATGCCATTCGTTCATTTCGACCCTTCTTCTCAGATCTTGCAATTAATGATCAATGAATGGATCTCTTGATGTAAACACAAATCAGCTTTAGGCTACAATGTTATTTTGTGACAACACGTCCAGTCGTCATTTCAAAAAAATTTCGAAAGAAACGTCAGTAAAGTTTTTTAAAAGTATTTCCGGTCAAACCCAAATCTAAATAACCCAAATGTCGTGCTTTAATTTTGAAAGACTTGTGCTCCGGTATGACTCCGTCTGTGCGTTTGAATCCGCTCTCTGAGCATAGAAATGCATTTGCTAGAATGGTTGTCATTATTATGGCCTATTTACACTTATGAATAAATGAACAAATAGTCTAATTTGGGGACTAAAATGCAATATTTGGTCACTGTGTTGACTTTAGCATATTACAATCAAAATAACACAATAATGCAAATATCACAAAGTGATCCACTGTTTATTATAGAAATATCTGAAAAAAATACATGTTCTAAATATAGAGCAAGTAGTCTGAGTGTGACGTTTGTATGAGCGGTTGTCAAGAAAGCTGAAGCAGCAACAGCTCCGTCTGAACCGCCGTGTTTTCAACAGGCACCCCACCAGCGTCCAGATGTCTCTTCTCGGCACCCCACCAGCGTCTCTCCTTCCAGATGTCTCTTCTATGCGCCGCAGCTCTGTGTCTCCTCGGCCGCTACGTGCCCGCGCGTCCCTCGCGAGACCGACGCATCGCATAAATCTCGCAGTGATGGCTGCGCCGCCCGACACGGAGAGTTTGGAGTCTCGTATCAGTGAGTGTTTTTAAACTTATTGTACCGGAGCAGGTGCGGGTCCGGGGAGCCGGACGCTTGCACATTGTGGTCCTCGAGGTGTCGCGGACGGGATGACAGCCCGGCAGAGCCGTGCGCGGCCCCGCGAGAGGGGACTCGGACCCCGTGGCCACGTCCAGGATGCTAACCGAGCTCCGGAGCTGCTAGCTGTCAACACACACGATACAGCCGGGCGGAGCTCGGGCTCTGCGGCTCGATAGCTCAACTAGTTGGGGGGCGACCAGATCACAGGGGGCCCGTTTCTCGTCCCCGAGGTTAGGTTATGATCGGGGCGAAGCTCCGGCCTCGGGGGAAAGTTCTAGACGAGACAATGACACAGTGCGACGAGGACAGACGGACCGACAGCTAGCGGGCTGGTAGCTCCATCCTGTGCTGCTCCGCTCCGTGGCTGCTGGGGTTTGGTGACCAGAGACTTAATGCACTTTAAATCACGAGGGTCACGAGGACCTCTTGGACTCTCTTTGGTGCTAAGCTAAAATCTATTTTTTAAGAGAAACGCTAAAGCATTTTGACTCAACGTCTGTATCTATAAAGGTGAAGGTATTTGGGGTATGAATATTAAAGCTCTCATTACATTTTATTATAAATGAGAAACTTGACAGGCACTCAGTTGCCAGTTAAAATAACATAACATGAAACAGTAATATACAAGCTGTGCAATAAACCCTCATGTAGCCTATACAGTTATTTGTTGTGGTATTGTGTTAGGTGTCTCAAATCTACAATAAAATTGGAAAATAAACCTATAACAACATATTGATACGAAAAACTTTATACAAAATAGTTTTCGATCGGTGTACCTACTAAAGTGGCAGCTGACTGTAGAAACTATAACTGAACAGGTAGAAATGTTCACACTTAATTTCACACTAATATCGAGTCGATTCGGAAATATATAGTTTTCGTTAATGCAACCTTGAACACTCGGTAACTGTGAATGACGATATTGATACAACGCAGTGACGCTGAAGTAACCTGCATCGCCTCTGATGTCCCATTTTGCTAACGTTTCAGACCGAGCCACGAACCCACTGAACAGAGACACGGACTGGAGCAGCATCCATGCCTTCTGTGACCAGCTCAACAGTGACCTGGAGGGGTAAGAGGAGAGGACATCGTTTGAGCTTCACATCTTAATTTGTCTGGTTGAGGCTGAATCCAGGTTACCCATCCTGGAAACCCTAGCTGTGGTAGCGGACAGATTTTCTACCAAAGAAGGATTCCCTGTTGAATTTAAAAATTAAAAATAAATTGATGAAATCCTTCATTTTTGTTAACAAAACTGATCTGTCAATGCAAATGAACACACATTTCATTCAGTACCTGCATGCATACTTTACCGCGGTGCCCTGGACATTCAGTTTGGTTGGTGACTTGTGTTACAGGCCTCAGCTTGCCACCAGGCTCCTGGCCCACAAGGTCCAATCCCCACAGGAGTGGGAGGCCATGCAGGCCCTGCTGGTGAGTTCAGATCTGACCCGGGATCTGCTTGTCCGAATCCGCTGCCTCAGTACTGATGATGAATGGTTTTCAGTGCAAATGTTTTGTGTCTCGTCAGTGTTTCCTAATCCACTAAGACTCTATGAATGTTCTACCCTGCTAATTATTATATGTGATTTTTATATGTTTACATTTTCTAATTCTAAGATGTTTCACTGCTAGAATATAGCAACTTTTGAGCAGATTTCACCTCAAATGTTTTATAGGTGGCAAATGAATGAATTTTCAAATGAGTCTGTGTTCCTGAATGTGTCTCAGGAATGTAACAGAAAGAAACGCTCCTCAAACCTAGATTCACCTTAAGTGTTTGTTCAATGTGGCATTCCTTTTAGAGCATGGTGTATCCGTTTTTCTATTTAGTTTAAACATTGCATTAGGGTTAATGCATCGTAATTCTTGCCTAGGTTCTGGAGACGTGTATGAAAAACTGCGGGAAAAGGTTTCACAGTGAAGTTGGCAAGTTCCGTTTTCTCAATGAACTCATCAAAGTAGTTTCTCCAAAGGTAAGATTCCCCAAGTGTTCCTCTGAGTGCATCTATGTCTTTCCGTTTTGTTTTTGTTTTTAAATACACGTGTTGTATGTAATTCACTCATTGTTGTCCTCAATGCCCCACTCAGTACCTGGGCTCACGGTCACCAGAGCCAGTAAAAAAGAAGGTTTTGGAGTTGATCTTTAGCTGGACTTTGGGGTTACCTGATGAAGCCAAGATCTCAGATGCCTATCAGATGCTGAAGAAACAAGGTAAGATATCATCAGATTAATGCAAACTATAACTCCTAAAGTTGTGAGACGGCACTAACGGTTTCAGCCGAAGTTCATTTTTTAAGATTAGTTTTGAACAAATTCTTGACATGGTAATAACGGCTAAAGCAATTAATAATTCCGGTGATAAATACTAATTGGAAGCATTTACCTCTGTTCTTTTTGATATTCTGTGTTTGTAAATCAGGTATTATTAAACAAGACCCGGAGCTGCCACCTGACCAACTGCTGAACCTTCCTCCACCCAGACCCAAGAATGCCATTTTTGAGGACGAGGAGAAGTCAAAAGTGAGGAATTGTCTGTTTTTAATAATCGCAGTTCTTTGAAAAGATGCTTTCCAACATGAGAGTAAATGTGACCTGAGCCACTTTCTTACACACTGCGCATGCTGTCACGATTGTGCTCGCCCTCCCCCAAAGGGGATTTATGAAGCCTGTTCACTCATTTCTCACCACGGGAACTCTGGCTGTCTGCTTTGTCAGATGTTGTCTCGGCTGTTGAATAGCTCGCACCCCGAGGACCTGAAAGCTGCCAACAAACTCATCAAGGAAATGGTGCAAGAGGTAAACCTGTCTCCTACTCCTTTTTTATACATCGCATTTTTCTGTTCTACATTAACTGCACCTCTAGTGTGTGTGTGTGTGTGTGTGTGTGTGTGTGTGTGTGTGTGTGTGTGTGTGTGTGTGTGTGTGTGTGTGTGTGTGTGTGTGTGTGTGTGTGAGACTAAGAAAAGGAGTAAAAGAGTGCTGCACTCAGGGCAGGAACATTAACGGAATGAGGAAAATGGGTTGTTGCTTTGGAGGGTTTTGTGTCACTGGCAGAATGACTCAGCAGGCGCTCAGAGTAAACGCGTCCTGATTTCAGGGTAATAGGAACTGCTCTTTGTGCTCCTGAGACTTTTCTAATGGCCTCTCGCTGAACTTGCTGTACTTCCTTTTTTTTTTTTCTTTTTTTTTTCTCCATTCATGCTTCTGCAGCTTGCTTCATGTATGATCATTTTCTTTTCTTGTACTTGCTGTGTGTGTGCCGTTTTGTGAAACGATCTCTTTTTCTGCTGCAGGATCAGAAGCGAGCCGAGAAGGTGTCGAAGCGGGTGAACGCCATTCAGGAAGTGAAGGAGAGCGTCGCTCTGCTGACTCAGCTTCTGCAGGACTATGACGGCACCGCTGACAATCAGAGCAACGCTGAACTCTTACAGGTGAACTGACAGATGCTTTTGATCAGAGGGAGATTTAGACTCTCGTACAAAACTATTAATATGCTCTTCTCAAAGCCACCAGACCCAATTTAGAAAAGTTATTTTACCTTCGCTGGTCGTCGTAAAACACACTTCATTCAAAAATATAACACATTACTGTCTTTGTTGGCCTTTCCACTGTTACAACAATTACTAACTCTGGTGTGAGAGTTTGAAAGAGATTGAATAAGTAACAGATATCAAGAGAAGTTACCAGTGTAACGTTTTCATTGTTTACTTTGGTGGGAAAAGGGTACAATATGTTGTTTTGTGTGATCAGGATCTGTACCAGCGCTGTGAGAAAATGAGACCTACACTGTTCAGACTGGCAAGCGATACGGAGGACAACGACGAGGCTCTGGGTGAGCTTTATTCTCATTCATCCGGCATTAAACATCAAGAAAAGAAAGGCACGATCACTCCTTGTTTATTTGCGGCAGCAAGCACAATGCACAGTTAATTTGTTCAACTGAACCCAGCCGTTATGCATGGTAAGCGCACCAGAGACACGCCCACAATATAAACATTGGGGCTAATCATTGAAAGCTGGTGCTGATCGGAGTTAAATCCCCGTGACCGCTGTACTCTTTACCGTGTGCGTCCTGCAGAAATCTTTGGTATCCAGGACTACCATTTTCTTTTCTGGAGACGTTTGCAATTCATTGGAAAATATTGGATAAACACCATACGTGGGTAAAATACACATTATCAACTAGCCTTGATAATTACAATTTGCTGTCTTACTTTTGAGCATTGCCCCTTAACTTAAGCTGGAAAGATGTATTGTGGCTTCTGAGCTAAATTGGTAGCCGCCCACAGACGACACAATACACAGTCATGTTGTTACTCACTGTTTGATAATCTGTGACGGTTCTATGGACTGTATTCATAAACAAAATAAAAAGGCCGTTACAAAAGGTTCAAATCGGTAGCGAAATACACAAATTCATCAAACCAAACTAAGATTAAACCGACCAAAATAATCAAAACATGCAGCGGTTGAAAACTGTTTCCTCACAGCGTCTTCACCTAATTTTCAGCACACCTGCCTTCAATAATGTGATGTGAGGTCAGGTGACACACCAAAACTACCACTGGGTGCTGCTATACTATTTATATTGAGGTAAATAAAAACAATATGAAATTGTAAAAGCTCACTAGAAATGGCTCTAACGAGGTGCTTGCGTCTTTCTAAGATCTCGTCCACTTCTAGAGACATTACTTCTGACCGTTATCGTATCACTGTGAAATCAATGCAGAGCATTTTCTCCTCTCGCTCCACAGCCGAGATCCTGCAGGCGAACGACAGCCTGACTCAGGTCATCAACCAGTACAAACAGCAGGTGAAGGGGGAGATAGTGAACGGCAACAACACATTAAACACACAGAGGACAACAGGTGGGTGAAACCTTGAGCGCAGAAATACATGAAGGGTAATTAGTCGATTGGTTATAGAATTATCAGTTAGAAAAATGTTAAATGCAGAAACTTCTTTTATCCATATCTCTCAGGAGGAGGGACGGCGCTGCTCGATCTGTCGGGACTGGACACATCGCCACAGTCGCCTTCGTCCTTCCCAGAGTTCCCCACTCCAACAGACAGCCTCAACGCCCCTTCGCAAGAGATGGGGATCAGTCTCCTGGACGACGAGCTCATGTCACTCGGTAACAGCACATCAGACACCAATAAGTTGTATGCCAGTTATTGATTGTGATTATTCTTTTTGGAGTTCTCTAGGAGTTGAAACACAGTCCTAAATAGTAGCGCCACTCTTTGTGCATCCCACAGGTTTAAGTGAAGGAACACACACCTCCAACCCTCCCTCGCATCCTGAGGACTCCACCGCCTGGGACTCCTTCCAGGTTTATTATTATTATTATTATTATTATTATTATTATTATTATTCATCTGGCAAACACGCACAACTTCTTTTTTTTTTTTTTTTAAATTCATCACCACATTCGATACAGCTCCAGTATAATCAATACACCCATAACACTATTTGTCCTCATACTTTCTCCTTCCAGTCCTCCGACAGCATAGACGCAGACATCCCGGCAGCACCGAGTCTCCTCCTGAGTCCAGACCCCCCCTCCCACTCTCAGCCCCTCTCGTCTGGCTCCACACCTGGGAACTCGGCTCTGGATGAGCTGGACCTGCTGGGAAAGACCCTGATGCAGCAGTCCCTGCCTCCAGAGGGCCTGCAGGTCAAATGGTATTTAACTAACACCACTCTGTCACATTACTGTGGGAAATGGTCTGTGAGGTTTAGTTTGAGATGCGCGTCTGCCTGGTGCACTTTGCTATACATAAAGTAGAGCAGTGCAGTAGCAGCCGCTGTTGGATTTCTGTCTAGTTTTCAAACATTAGCCACTCCCAGAACACAGCCACTGCTCTCATACTGATCAGAGAAACCACAGCTATATGCTTTGTCCTTTTACTCCTTGTAAAAGGACATGCTATTACCATATATTACAGGCTATTGTTTTTGTTTACTCTCTGTTGCCGGCTTGGCTCAAAATGCTCCTCAGAAGTTTTGCGCAGAGTTGGTAAAAGGGGAATATTTGAAATTGTATAAAATAATACAATTAACCACCAAAGCAAACAAAGATGAATTGTTCATTTATCCGCTAACAGGGACAAGCAGCAGTGCAAACCCACTCTGAGGGATCTCCAGAGCAAGTCTGGGTGCAACATCACCCCAAACCCCATACCAACCTTCGCCGCTGAACATCCCACGCCACTCAACTCTCAGCCCGTCCTTGCAGCGACATTGCTGGATATGTCCCCGACTCACACGGAGACGCCGCCTGCAGACGTCACCCTGACTGATGTTTTTGTACCGCTAGAATCCATCAAGCCCAGTAAGTGAACCTAATGGCTTAATGCGTCTGTCTACCTGGAAGAACGGATGATAAACTCTCCTCCTCTCTCCAGGTAGTCTGTTGCCCGTGACGGTGTTTGACGGACACAGCCTGCGGGTTCTCTTTCACTTTGCTCGGGACTCGCCCCCCTCTCGCCCTGATGTGCTGGTGGTGATCATCTCCATGTTGTCATCCGCTCCCATCCCCGTCAGCAACATAAACTTCCAGACCACAGCCCCAAAGGTAGTAAGAAAGTTCAAGGCCTTCGCCTCCCATTAGATGCAGTCGACTATACGCATACATGGTTATTCTTGTAGAGGACATTGTTACTGAACCACTGCAACCGATTTACTGTCTGAGTTGGAATGTTTGTTTTCATTTATCAACTGTAGTCTATGGCAGTGAAGCTTCAGCCCCCATCAGGAACAGAGCTCCCAGCTTTCAACCCCATCCTTCCCCCTGCTGCGGTCACACAGATCCTGCTGCTGGCAAACCCAAACAAGGTAAGCCGAGACTTTTACCGGTCTACCCTTTTTAAAAGAAACCATTAAGCTACCTTTGTGACTAAAACATATGATAATCCTCATCCACTTGACTGAAATCCCTCATGGTACGATCGTAACTATAAAGTCTTACATTGATTTTGTGAAGCACCTGTTTAAATGTCAGGTGAATAGCAGAAACTCTGAAAGGAAATAATCCCTTGAAAAACATAGAAGAAGTTAAATTGCATACAACTTGAACACCTTCTTCGTCGTTTTGGTCTTAGTCGACTCCTTACAAAACAATTTTAAAGGCAAAAATGACACTTTTAGTATACCGTGTAAGTCAGACTGTTTATAGCTGTGATGAGTCTGGAGTTATCCCTGTTCTATCTCTGACTAGTTCTTCTGACTCAAGACAATACAAGTACAGAGGCTGTAAGCTCTCTGGATGTTAAAACTATAATTCAATCCACCTCTCTCATCGTGTGTGTGCCTCAGGACAAAGTGCAGCTGCAGTACAGCTTAACCTTCACCATGGACGAGCAGGAGCACAGTGAGAGCGGCAGTCTAGAACAGTTTCCTCCTCCAGAGACGTGGGGGAACCTATAGCATTGAAGCACGGCCACAACCCGACAGACTCTCTGCTTACAGACTCCGCTTCCTTTCCGAAAAACCAACTCCACACTCTGCATTTTCCTTTTTTGTAAACGCATTGTACTTTCTTTGATCGGTATCGATTTAATTTCCTTGGATTACGCTCCGTCTGGCGTATGTATGCTTTTGCTCTAAATGAGTCGCGTGTCACGGTCTAGTCTGCTGTATGTGGGTGCTTTTAAAACAAACCTGCAACACGCTTCCCCACAGAGCTGTTGCAGTCTTGTCATATTGTTCTCAACAGACGACATCAACTGTGTGCGCGTACTTTTCGGTGTGCTTGATGTTTTTCACTTCACAAAGTCCGTCTGAATCACTTGTCGGTTGCGTTTACCTTCACCTCTGCATGCTCTTCCAACACGGGATACCATGCCTGCAAAATCCATCACACCGAGAGAGGGGCCGTTTTTTTTTTCATTACATTGACGCAGTTCATCTTTAGTTTTCAAAACGAAGCTATACTTAATCAACGTTTTGTGGTGTGTCTTTTGTAATGACAGAGTCCACTTTTTGATTTGCACAGAGAATGATGTTTATTTTTGTTGTTGATTGTACTGTTTTCATGTCTTTCTCATCTTGTGTAAAGAACAAAATTAACTCTAACAACAGAATTGTGTGTCATCTGCCATATGTGCCTATTTTGCAGTTTTAACATTTATTCAACTTTTCGTGTGTTTGGATGGATTTGTTTTTCTCATCTGTTACGTCAGTCATATTAGGTCTGTCTGAGATGCAGCTCGGCTACATGATATTCTTAATATATTCGGAGCATTTTCAGTAGGGTAAGTTACAATTTGACTTCTTTATTTAGCTTGTGATTTAATTTTTATTCAGCATTTATTGGGTAAAACCAAAGTATCACGCAACTTGAGGCGAAGCCAGGAGCTCCGAGCACACCGTCCGCCTCAAACGGGTTCAACTAGTTTCTACAGTGTGCGATGCATGTCGGCCACACTCAACACGTCCTCCTCCCCACAGGCTCTCAATCACATTCCGCTGCACTAATCTCCAATACGACTGCTTTGTAAATACCAATGATGGCGGTCCTGTTATGTACATTTGACTTGTGCAAGAGCATAATTCTGGTAAAATATTCTAAATGGGTAATAAAGGATTTTTCTTGGTGACCTGAAGGCCTGTTCATTTGTGTTGTGGGGGACTGAGTTAATCATACCGTCAGCCTCCATGATTTTAGGGGCACGGATTTAAAGACCACACTTTGAAACATTGAAGAGCTTTATTAAACCGTAAAAATGGTTAGTATTTGCTAGGAAACTCTCAACATCACTGCTGCAAAGACCCACATTGGTGATCAACTGAATGAGGGAATCGATGGAGTGTCGGTAAACAAAAGCTCATTTCTATGCATCTGGCTACTCAAAGCTGCCTCTATCAGGCCAAAATGAATATAAAATAGAAAGAAATCCCTTTAGTGGAAATCAGTTTGTAACCCTCACTGCTCAAGGAACACCAGGAGCTCCAGATTTATCGTTAAATCTATCCAAACTGATCTTGTGGCTTGCAAACTTTTAAACACAAAAATAAGGATATTGAACCTAAAACAGAAACAAGCCTTTATACAAAAATGTACTTCAACACCTACCGTGTACACCTAAAAAGGGGAAAATCAGCTTACAGTACAAATACAGTAAGTTTGTGCAAAGACTTTTTTTTTTTTTCAAGACAAACTTAGTCAACTGACACAGACAAGCTTCTGTCAAACTAAATAATTAATTTGACTTAAAAGAAAACGTTGACCACTTAAACAAACTGGGACTCAGTCTAAATAATTTGTCTTGACGTTAAAGAATTTGAACACAGCAAGGTGCACTGATGCGTCGCAGCTCGTAACGTTGATGTTGCAGTGGTCCCCTGCCGAGGGTTTAAACCCTGCAAAGTCAAATGTTATTGTGACCGGGTGTAGTGTGTGGGTGCGACCGACTCTCAAATGACATTACTTTCTGCCTGATGGAGGGGGTGGCAGTGGAGGAGCAAACTGGAACGGTGAGTGCCCCATCAGGCCCATCATGGGCTGGGGAGGATTGAACTGCTTGGCCATTAGAGGCTGGGGGCCCGAAGAAGAAGAGGGTGGAGCCTGCCCCACTGCAGCGACCCCCGACCCAGAGCCGCTCCTGGAGCTGCTGCTGCTGCCGTTGTTGTTGTTGTCGTATGAGCTGGAGCCACAGCTGCGCCCTCCGTCCCTGCTGCTGCGATCTCTGTAAGAGGAGGAAGATGAGGAGGAGGAGCGTTCCCCGTCCCGGCTGCTTCCTCTGCGGCCATCTCGACTGCCGCGGCTGTCCTTGGCGCTGCCGCCCCCACTCACAGAACGCATTCGCCTGTCACACTCGTCCTGGTACATCAGGTTGGGGTTGTTAGAATTGGAGCCACTGCGAAAACGAGGATGGCCACCTGGAGATAATAAAAAAGGACAAAGGAAGACTAAACACATCACACTGCTATGTTGGCCCAAACTCTCTCTCAAACAGTTGAGTGTGATTCATGTTGGGTTAAGCGGTTTCATCCCGTCTCCCACAATACCCTCATACTTAACACATTGGGACAGACAAATACTACAATTCCCCAAAAAGTCCAAACTGATTCCTCTTTGGTGGCGAGATCTCAGGAGCTAAATTATTTAGCCACCATATAAAGTACACAGTAATCTAATCCAGCGGGAAGTGTCCCTCACCTCCTCCACGGCCAGTATCAACCAGCTGCAGTAGTTTGGGATTGATGGCCTGTCGGGCCTCCTCCAGCACCCGGATCAGCTCGCGGGCCTGGCGGAGGTTCCCCGGGGTGAAGAAGGTGTAGGCGGTGCCTTTGTTGTTGCTGCGGGCCGTGCGGCCAATGCGATGGATGTAGTCCTCCGATGAGTTGGGATAGTCATAATTGATGACAAATTTGACATCCTCCACATCTTGACATTTCCAGTCAGTGGTAGTTGAGAAGGGGCGGTGTGGTGGGAAAAGACGAGGACACAAAGTCAGGACAGGACTAACACCGGAAGAGAAATTGACTCCATTCGTGATTTTTAAGTTTCGTGCTTTTGAAAAGGGAACATTCAGACAGACAATACCTGCAAGACCCATCAAACCCATCAGCACCCTCTGAAAGCTTACACCCACTTACCTGTTAAATCATCAACTACTTGTACAATACACAATTAGAAAATGAATTTACTTACCACGCTAATTACGCCACAGGGCTCACTTATCTAGCATAGCAACAAACTAGCAAATAAGCCATGTGTGGCCGAAGGTACACATCAACTGACTTAAGGGATGAAAAAGAATTTGGACGATATTAAGTGAAATTGTAAAAAGAGGCAAGTGACCCTACAGGTGATCCTTGTGTAAAAGACAGATTCTGTAATCTAAAGGGATTTCTGATCAATGCTTTAAGTACGATAACCAAATGAGAAAGTTAATTTCTTGGAGGAATTTTTCTTTTTTTCGTACTCATACTCGTCCTTATGGAGGGATTCAGCCAGTCATCAAGAGCTGGTGAGTTATTAACAGACTGGACTGGTGGTCTGGTATGACGTATACAAAGATAAATGTCCGAAGTCTTAAAGACAAAGAGGGTTTGAAAGCAGGACAAACAGTCGATTTGGGAATGGGGGAGGGGCAAAGGGACAAAAAAGGACAAAGGTCAGTAATGGTTTTAAAGGAAACAACAGGAAGATAGTACAAGACCAGGACAGGAAGTTAGGTGGTAAAAAGAGGTCGAGTAAAGAGATGAACGAGAGAAAGACGGAAACATTTAAGAAATTTGCAAAAGAGGGAGAGAAGTGACAACCAAGCGAGGAAACGACAGCAGGAGAGAGAGAGAGAGAGGAAAAGGGACAGATAGGCAGAGGAGTGAACTCGATTATAGAGCGGTGGCTCCTCTAGGCCAGGACTCCTGCCAGCCAGGACCAGACATGACGTCCGCAGAGGGAGAGGCCGGCCGGCACAGCCAGTGGTGGGGGGCGTCAGGGGCTGGCATCAGGGGGCAGTTCAGAGGGGAGCCTCCAGCATAGCCGTCCATGCCCGGCTTTGGCTGCTTTCCACCATCGCCTCCTGGCAGTTGTCTTCTCGTAACGCACCACTGTGTCTCGGCTTCACAAAACTTAAGTATGACCTATCGAACTGGATTATGTGCAGGACCAATTTAGGGGGAAAACTTTGCTCTCCAAAGATTGTTATTGGGAAGGCAAATGTGTCTCCTCAAGGACGGCCAAGAAAAGTCTTCTTAATCCATATCCCATCAGAATAAATACATGAATATTGAAAACTTTGTTAAAAAAATAAAAAGTCTCTAAGTCCGAGTCTTTGAGTTAATGCAATCAGCAAATGGTGTGGTGCGTCACTGTGATGATGGCATGGCTGAGGGGAGCCCACCCTCCTCCATACCGCCCTCTCCGCCCTCTCACCTGACAGCCGCCCCCGACCCTCGGATTAAATTTGGAAGCCCAGCAGCACCCCACGCTCGCACCCCCCTCCCCCCCTCTGTCGCCCAGGCAGCCAGTGTCCTGGAAGGGGGGGGGGGAGTTGTGTTTGTGGGCTCTGTTCTAGGTTTTCAGCGGAGATGGCTGTGTCTGGGACTGATTAATCAGGCCGTCTCTCTCCCCGAGTCAGCTTTCGATTAGTCATGCCTAGGTCCGGCTGCAGGCTCCCGAGGGCCTGTGTGCTTCTAGTTGCCGGAGGAGAGACTTGGAAAACAAAACAAAAACGAAAAAAAAAAATGAAAAGAAAAACAAATGAACATAGAATTAGGTTAAAGGTTGATAGCCATCCTGTAAGGGGCTGCTTCACTAGCACTCACCCCTTACGTCTTCACACCATTCAACATCATTCAGGAGAGCAAAGTGGCTTAAACCCTGCTTCAAATACGATACACTTCTTAGATTCACATTGTTATCCGGGAAGCATCATATGTGCTTTGGAGAAAAGCAAATCGGTTTGCGTTTGTAAATGTCTTGATCATGAATCCACTGTGAATAAACATGCAGTGAAGAGTCTGATCATCATATGATGAGCGTTGGTATTATTATACTACTGATTAAAATGGTCTCATGTCGTGCATGTGTAACATATCGGTGTGTTTGCACTTGAGCCCGCAGGACGTACCCAAACCACGCGAGGCCACGTCAGTAGCGATGAGGATGGGAGCTTTGCCGCTACGGAACTCTGCAACGCAGAACAGATGGGATCAGGAGCTGAACGCCAGAGAAGGAAAGGAAACAATGCGCGTATAAAGTCACTGTTGTTCAAATGTCAGGGTGTTTGTTGTACCCGATAGCACCCAGTCTCTCTCTGGCTGGCTCTTGTCGCCATGAATACACATCGCTGGCCACCTGGAAGAGAGACAAGCAAGCCGTAAGGTAAATGACCACGTGCAGCAGATTTAACCCGGTAGGATCACATTGATTTTACATTTCTCAATCCCCAGAGGGAACTGCACGGCCACCTGTTCCCACAAACCTCCGGGTCAGATACAGGACACGATTAACATGGTAACGCATGAGATTCTGCACCATAAAAATAGCGAAGACCAAACCGTAACGCTATTCTATTCCTATTATATATCATCATTACTCACCCATCACGCCTCATCCTGCGTGTGAGATCGTCGCATCGTTTCTTGGTCTCCACGAAGATGATGGTCTTGTTCTCTTTCTCAGCCATGATCTCCTCCATCAGCTGGATCAACCTGAGGAACCAGATTCATAACATTTACAAGGTATACATGGACATATCATAATCATCACTTCAAAACAATAAGAGGCCACGATCATTAAAGTAAGGATTAAAAAGGGACGGGAAAGAGATGAGGTAAACGGGTAAAGAGAATGAAGCGAGACGAATAAAGCAAGCAATATTACAAAGGAAGAGGGCCCTAAAACAATAGAAAACAAACTTTAATAAACCAAAGCAGGAAAAGACAGGTCTGCTATGTGTCCGGCCTCTTACTTGTTTTCCTTCTCACTCTCGATACAGACGTCGACTATCTGAAGGATGTTGTGGTTGGCGCTGAGTTCCAGAGCTCCGACATTGATTTGGACATAGTCCTTCAGGAAGTCCTCTGCCAGCTGGCGGACCTCTTTGGGCCACGTAGCACTCCACATCAGGGTCTGTCTGTCGGGCTGGGCCAGGAGCAAGCCAAGTCAACAGAGACGAGTAATGACGGATGCTAAAATCGTCTCACAAAAGCAGATCAAAACATGACACATAAGCTGTCAAAGCTGTTATTTTACCCTGATCTGGTCCACAATCTTACGAATCTGCGGTTCAAAGCCCATATCCAGCATGCGGTCCGCTTCATCCAGAACCAAGTATGTGCAGCGTCGCAGGTTGGTCTTTCCAGCCTCAAGGAAGTCAATCAGGCGACCTGGGGTGGCGATGCAGATCTCAACACCTGGAGGAGGAGACACATTTAGTATATTACAGACTAATCACATGTGGATTTCAATGGGAAACAACCGTGTCAGCTGACTCAGACAATTGTTAGGAATGTGTCACACATCGGCATTAATCCAAATAGTTAATACGCCCTACCTCTCTCCAGGTCCCTGATCTGAGGCCCCTTGGGAGCACCCCCGTACACACAGGTTCTTTTGATGCGGGATGACTTTCCGTAATCGCATGCCACCTGCTGGACCTGCTGCGCCAGTTCTCTTGTGGGGGCCAGGACCAAGCACTGCAGAGCACACATATGACGGCATAACAAAACACCGTTTAGTGCATTAGACACTTTAATGTTGTGCTAAGACGGCATGTAATATCATTCTTGTGAACTCTGACGTCTCAGAGTGGACATCCAAGTGATTAGTGTGCACGTACAATGGGCCCATCTCCACGCTCCAGGTAGGGCTGATGATTGATGTGCACAATGGCGGGCAGGAGGTACTGAAGAATTAAACAAAGGGGGAAAAGGTCAGTGGATTGTTCTGCTGCATGTTACACATCCACCTGTGCAAGAACAGTTAGAGGAAGCCATGCGTCTCACCGATAAGGTCTTCCCAGAGCCAGTCTGAGCAATGCCCACCATGTCTCTCCCGCTGAGGGCCAGAGGGAAACCTTGTGCCTGAATGGCTGTGGGCTCCTTGAAATTCTGCTGCATCAGGACATCCAATACATATTCTAGATGGAGAGGCAGAACCAAATATTCGGGTTATTTCTGTGACAACCGATTTAGTTTGGTTTAGTTTTTGTTGTGGCGGCTGTGCAGTTCCACAATGGTGCATGTGTAGGTAATATCCATGTGTGCGTGTGCTTACGGGGAAACTGTGCCTGATTGAAGTTGGTGACAGGCTTTGGGCAGCCTGAACCTCGAACAGTGATTTCTTTCTTCCTGCAAAACTCCTCAACATCATACTGAAAGCACAAGAGTGAGAGAGAGAAAGCCAACACACTAAACACCAGTGTACAGCATGGTTAATAACCGCGTTACAACGGAGTCCCTCTTTGCATGCCCATGTTCACGTGAGGGTGGGGTACCTGGCTCATTCGCTGCAGGTCCGAATGTTCAACGTAAAAGTTCTTCTCAAATTTAGGAAGCTCAGCCAGGTCCCATCTCTTCTTCCGCAAACGGTCCCCGGGGTTCCCAAACTTTTTACCCGATGGTGGGCCGCCTCTGCTGGACCCGAAGCGAGGGCTGCTGCAAAACATGACGACACACACACACACACACACACACACACACACACACATTGTGGAGCTGGCTTTGCGACACTTTGCGCGAGCTCCGACGTTACTTGACCGGGTAACGTGAGCTGCTTACCCTCGGTCACGGCCTCGGTCTCGGTCTCGGTCTCCGTACGAGCCTCTCATTTCTCGTATGAGAGGTGAAGTGGATATCTAATGGCGCCTTCGGCTCAGTGGACCCTTTTCTCGAAGAAGTTGCCTGTTAACGTTACAGGCCTTGACAAGCACTATGTCACCCGTTATTTCAGCCAAATGACAACGTGTGACGTCACCGTGGGACGTTGTAGGGGTGAAGGAATGGTCCCTTTCTTAAATACTTGAATAGTCAAATAAGTCCAATAATGCTAAGTTATACTGACACAACACCAGGGAGCAGCAGGCTGTTCTGCTGTGTTGTTGTTGTTGTTGTTAGCATCGCGCGCACGCAGCTGGAGAGCGGAAGCTACTGTGATTGGCTGACTGCTTGGGAAGCTCCGCCCCCACCTATGATTGGACGCCTCAGTCCCTTTTGGTCTGCCTAAGCGGAAAAGTAAAATCATTGTACAATGTAACACATATTTGTAATATTTGTAATCTCCTGCGATGACGTAAATGAGTCTACAAGCCGACCTGATCAAAAACCTCAACCACAAATGTCTTGTTTGCATTTTGTATTTTATTTTATTTCCTTTTCAACATCAACAGAAATCATTATAGCATCAAAACAAGAGATAATATTGCCAATATACAAATTAAAAAAGGGTACAACAGAAATAAAACAAGAGAATATGTGAAAATTAAAATATTAAACTCAAGCACTATTCCAAGCAGTGCCATTACAGTCGCCATCATGAATGTTTCGCATTGCTTCCACAGAGTTTTACTCTATTTACAACATCCCCTCCTTTCTGGTATATTTCCTGGTTTTATATTCTCACCTTTGTGATTAATATCCAGCTTTTGAATCACATAGTATCAAAACCTGTTATTTGATAGTGTTTTTAAATCAAGATGCTTGAGTTTGATATGCTGTTAACTCGGGGCAGAGTAAAAGGCAGTGAATTTAGGTGGTCGGTGGTGATATAGTTAGTTATAGCAGTCACAGCGGGAAACTTTTCAACACTTTCAATATTGCGCGAGCTGAACACGATTTTCCCATTTAGAAGATGATTGTGCTCTTTTGAGGCTACACATCAATTTGGCAGTTCATTTTTCACGTGGACTACATTCATCACAAACGAGGACCTCACTGTTTGCTCACGTTCAGTCAACAGACTTGAGCCCATCCCTAAAATCAGTTTGCACTTCACATAACGAGAGGAAAACGATGATCACACATTTAGCGCCAGCATTGGGCCTAATGTCACCTGTCAAAAGGATCTAGTCGGCATTTATATTGCCGTGCTCTGCCATCAAATATTTACGATCACGACCACAAGCAGCTTCTATACTGGCCCCCGCTAAGACGCATATTCAACATCAGCCGATCAATTAACTCTACCAACGGGGAAACGGAGGACGACGGGCGGCCCTGAAGGTTCTGACTCACTTCGGATTCCTTTTCCTATCATGCGTCACTGCTGCAGTGTGTCCCTTCACAAATCTACGTGCAGCTTGCGTACATTATATTAATTCCCATATAGTCCTTTTCCAGATGAGAGTCCAGTCTAATTTAAAGCCTTGTTTGTACCGAGACTCTTTGAATGGCCTTGTCTGTCCGTGATGACAGTCGCCCTGACTAACTCACTACTACTATAGTAGTGATGCCCTTATAAACAATACCAGCAGAGGCAGGCCTGATCTGTGCTGCCCTTAATTATGGGATTACAATCCGCTGCACATCACAGCTGGGTCAGCTCTGCAGGGAAGCGGTGCTTCTCCGGTAATCTGTAATCTGTGTGGGCGTTGTCCTTCCGTCAATCTCCCTGCCCGCACTAATATCCCGCCCACAGCTGTTCCCTCTCAGTGCTCCACAAACAATAACATTGCACGAGGAGCCAAAAGCCGGAGTCATGCAATTACACTTTAGAGTCACTGGTTCATATGAACCCATAACAAAAATGAAAACAAACACAGAATATTCATCACATTTTCTGGAATAACAATCTTCCAACAAACTACTCTTTAAATGAGTTACACCTTCAAGGTCATACAACATTTAAATAAAATTAAAAAAAGTGAATAAATTCTTATATATTAAAATTAAGCCTGGCAATTCAAAGGCTCCTTAGTTTTGCTCGACCATAAATCAATTCTGAATCTTAAGACAGTGGGTCTCCTCGACTGGAGCACATGGTACTCCTATTTGGCAATGATTCGGTAAGAGGCAGAATTGGCAGAGGGGTGAGGAGGAGTTTGTATTGAGAGTCAATATGAAAACTGGCAGATGAAGGAGGCCATGTGTTTCAGATGCAGATGGCACTTATATGCTCTGGCATACACCTTATATCGGTCATATCATAGTTTTTGCTGTGGTGTTTAAAGTGCAGCATAAGGACACTATATGCAGGCACGGCTATTTGTACCATGTTCAGGAATGGCTTCTATGACATCAACACAGATGACAACTGACCAGTTAATAACAACTTAATAAATCTAATGTCTGTCTGAACATCTCGACTTCTCTTCTCCTCCCAACTATATTTGTAACAACTTCTCCAACCTCTGTTATTACCTCTCTTCTTCCCTTGTAAAAACTCTCGATCCCTTCCCACAGTCTGGTACCTATGTTTTTATAAGTCTGAAATAAATCTGATCTTTTCATTGTTGTCTAAATGTAAAAAAAAAAAAATCTTATGTTAAGGTACCAACAAAAAGATCTGATTCATCTCAGACTGGTGATAAAAATCCGATATGGGCTACGGGAGTACAGTGGGTTTGGGTTTGTGTCTCAGAACTCGTCGTCAGAGCTGAGCAGCAGGGTCTTTTCGTTGTCCCCGCGGGTGCTGAGGTTACTGTGGCTGCGGGAGAGCGCTGGCCCCCCACTCCGCTCCAGCGTGGACTGCTGGGTGTACTGCTGATAAGCCGGGGAGAAGTTGTGGATGGCATCCTGGACCATGTCCCCTGGATTCATGGTCTCCTTCAGGCTGCTGGAGATGCTCTTCATTGGGGCACAGCGGCCTGGAGGTGGTGGGGGAGGGGAGAGGATGGAATATCAATAAAGAGACACAGAAGTGGACTGGGAGGAAGATATGAAAGTGACAGATGATGAGTGAGACAATCGCGAGGCTATGTTTCCTTCAAACTGTCAAGGGAATTTTCTAAATAGATCTTTGAAATGTTGCTGTAAAATATAATTTTGCTAAATTCAAAATCAACAGTTTGGAATAAAAAAAATCTGATCTCTGAATGCCATAGACATGCAGATTATATGATAAAGCAACAGTGGGTGGTGATTACTCGAGGTCTAGATGAATGCACATTTTATGACTTCTAAAAAGGCACTTGGCAGTAAATCACTAAGTAGGCGATGATTAAACATCAGGTTCCACTAATTTACATTGCTTCAGGCCTTATTGTTTCACGGCTGGGAGAGAGAGAATTAGAGGGGACCACTGAGGTAGGAACATAGACAAGCAAAACTGTGCCAAGCAAAATGCTCAAGGACTGAAGTCACTGGCTGCAAAATGAACATAAAGAAACTGAACAAGACCGCTGCAGACCCACGGGTTGTGAATGAGTAAACTGAACTCATGCTGAACTGAAAACGATGTTAAAATAATGGACATTTGACCACATTCAAACATCAACGGGCAAAAGAAAAAAGCACTTATGGGGGCAAACATACAGAACTGGGGTGGATACAGACGAAACACAGCTAACATCAGACCTACCGTACTGTCCATAGATAGGAAAGGAGCCTTTCAGCGCAGCACAGTGAAGAGAGAGAGAGGGAGAGAAAGGAGACAAAGAGAGACAAGGAACAAAAGAAAGTCAAGATGAAAATGAAGGAAAGGCAGAAGAGAAGAGAAAGACTCAACAGCGTCAAAGACAGGAGTCAAAGAAAAATAGGTTGGGACACAAAGAGTGAGGTCACAGACTGCAGTAATCGAGTCCATATCCAGGACCATTCACATTCAGGGCAGACCGATTATAATGCACACTGTCACACACAGACTCTCTTCTCTCATTATCTACATATTTTGCGTTAATGTTCTGACCTCACACCCATCAAAATGTCCCCAGCCACCTTAATACTGCCCTCACCATACGAGTCCAGTCTTTTATCCATGTAGACCTTGTAAGTGAAGGCGTGGCGCAAAGCAACAGCAGCAAAGAACATCTCGATGCAGATGATGAAGTTTTGGTAACCAGCGGCAACCGTTCCCTCGCCCACAGAGAAGTCCGCCGAGCTGATCTGGGGGATGGCTCCGCACTTCTCCAGGATGGCCAGCAGCATGCCTGAGCCGTACAAAGAGAGACGGCAGTGAGAGAAAACAGGAAATCGTAAACAGAGAGTAGGCACAAAAAAAACAGAGTTGAACAAACGGCCATTACAAAAAGGGGAAAGGTTGGTATATGGTTGACAGTGCGAGGCAGCAGCGTAGAACTGCAAAAAACTCTGTTAAGTACAGTATGTAATATTGCATTATTTTTTTTGCCAACCGCTTGGAAATTCACAATATTTTGATAGGAACACACCGACAGGCTGCTACGTCAACACGTTGAGAAAGGTCGGACTTCTTACCTTGCCAGAAGGAGAGGAAGATGACCGATTTCACCATTAAGAACTTGAGCATGGGGTTGTATGGGACAAGCAGTTCGCGCGTGGCGAAGTAGAAGAGGAAGAGCGCGTAGAGCGACAGGCTGACGGAGACGTTGTAGATGATGGTCACATACAGGTAGCCGCTCGCCACGCTGGAGGAGAGAGGAGAGAATGTGCTTTAGCGATGACACACATAGCCAACGTCTAAGTGAAGAAACGAAGACGACGTAAAGCCGGACTTACAATCAACTTGAACCTAGTTCGTGTTTTTGATTTGGGCAAATAGTTCAATCCCGTTAGTGTCTTAGTTCTGGTGTTGGATGAGGATTTTTACGTAAATCTTTAAAAGTTCACAAAAAGATGGAGATTTGGACTGTAGAGCAGCACTCCTGATGTTTTTTTTATTTATTTATTTTGAGCAGGCCCTCATTAGGGATGTACTCATTAATGATATGCATTCTCTGGGTAGCTGCTCAGCCATTGTGGTCCGACTAGACTTCGGTCGGTGTGACGCGACAAGTCAGAACACAATCGATCACCACTCAGGAAGAAGCCCACGCTGCGACTGTGGAAACCTACTTGAAGTCTCCATCTCTGTATTTCCCGAAGGCCTGAAGAATGACGGTGATCACTGCCATCAGGGGCTTCACCACGCAGAACTGGAGAGTAGCCTGGCGAAGCAAGAGTGAGAGGAAGAAGGAAAAATAGAGTCAGGGGAAAGCAGCGATGCTACACCAGCTTGTTTCACTTAGAAGACCCACTCGCTTACGTCTTCATCCGTCTCAACTGAGTATGAAGCTTCTGAAAACGAGCAATACTCAATGAGACATTAAGGAAACATGTATAATGTTAACATTATAATGTCTCTAATACAGCTGATCTATTAACATACACGTTGCATCTTATGTCGTATATTTGAGTATCTTAATTTGACATGTACTCTGTTGGGTACCTACAGTTATTCAAACCAGCTCTCGTAAATATGGATAGAAATATACCGAATTTACAGACATAATCTGTAAACTAATACATCGTTCTAACACCCTTTTGCGTAATATTAAACAATGTACAGTATATGAGCCAAGAGGGTGATCGGTACCTGTTTGCAAAACCGGAGGAAACCAATGGAGTATGACCTGCCCCACAGACAGCAGGTCCCGTACACACAGCTGGACCTAAAGGGAGGAGCAGGTTAAAATTGTCAGAGAAGTCGACAGGCTACTTTAACACAAAATCACTATCAACAAAGAGACTAATTAGAATGGAATCAGAAAAGGGAAGATGAGAGCAAAGAAGACTTACTCAATCGGTTTCCCTCTGATCTCAGCCATGATGGCGCTCTCTCCTCCCAGGTACTCGTAACACAGACTCAGGAAGTTGTAAATGACAAAGGCTGAAGAGTGTCACACATTGGGGAAAAAAACGAGGGTGATCATTAGTGTCTGAGAAATCACTCCCAGATTTACAGCCATAAAAAAAATGGAAAATAGAGGATGAACCAATCTTGTTTCTGGAGCAACTTGCTTTAGTAGGTGAAGACCTGAAAATAACCTCAGATTGGGAAAGCAGTAACTGAGCAGAGACCCCGAACCTAAATAAATCTATACCAAGGTTTTACAAAAATACCACGTCAACGTTGCTGATGTAGGTTTGGAAACACTGGACATTTCTAACGGCCTCCAAAAGAAACAGTTATAGCAGCAGCCGCTTGGTTGTACAGTGATGTCAGCGCTCCGCGTGTAACTGTCATAATTACAGTTATGTTTTGCTGATTTCGTTCCAGAACTGCTGAGCGAGCCACTTCCGAGGCAGAAAGGTGAGTCACCCCCCAATCGGCGGGCTTAGAGATGATGGTGTAATGTTGTGAGTGAGGCCTAAGCCTAAGCGTAATTGTACGGTATAGCTCCCCAATGCCGGGAGCAGAGGTGAAGCCGCGTGAGAGCTGGACGCCTTGTTGAATAGAGCTGGTGGTCAATGGGTCAAGATCAACAGGTCTTACACAAGCGAGCAGCACACATTTGAGGCTGTGATATTCTCTCATGTAATGCGTTGCATAACTCCGGCTAATAAAAGATAGAAATCACATTGGAGCATGTGATGGTTTTTTTGTGTTGGTCTGCCACGGTATCATGGGCCTAAGTGCGAAGCTGCACCAGGTGTGTCTCTAATCCCTTTGTATTCTATCCACTGGTCGGATCTGATATGTAATCAGCCTGATCAACGCACACCGCTACACTGTTGCTTTTGTCTGTTGTCAGCGGTGCCCATTCATAAATGCAATGACACCAACTCTCACCTTTAAAAAAAGGTGCACCTTCTTACCTTCCTATACATGTGGACAAGTAGTCCCTAAAAAGCATCGTCATATCCGGTAAAATGGTCAGTCATTTATTGGCTTATTCTGCACTTGTAATTTATTGGACATTCTTTTGAGGAGGAACATACTATTTAAATAAACCTGACTGGACCGCGTACTGATCCCAGTAATTGGAGTCCCTGAGACAGCAGAGTGGGTTTTTTTTCATCCGCTGCCGCAGGTGTTCTCCGGCTAATTTAAGGGTAACCCACAGATACCGGCTCCCCGCTGGCTCCGCTCTCGCTACCGATTAAAGTGGCTCAGCCTAAAAGTGAGCCTGTGACTGGAGCACGCCGACAACCCTGCCAGGACCAAGTCAGCACAGTGGGGGCTTTGTTAATGTTGCAGAGCTACGCATGCAGTATTATTGCACTCTAAAAGTCTACTTTCCCTGCTTCTGGCTTGAAAAGGCGCTGGCGGATGAATTTGACGCACAGTGAGAGCCTAAATATCCGAGTGTGTTACTCATGAGCGCAACAACATGTACGTGTCTTAACCGAGACGTGTAAAGCTCTCCATGTCAATACTGTGCCTCTATAGAGTTAGTGGTCTGTGACTTACATATCCAATAACCTCCGTAATATTCTAATAATATTCTGTAATATGTACTGGATTGTGACGCAATCCCAAAGAGAAGTAAGAGGAGGGATAGTACTTAGCACATCTTTCACGTAAGAGGCACATAACGGCTGATGGGCAACTTTTGATCAACCATAAAGGTGCATAGCATTTGTGCAAAGGTATAGCCATTAAGCATGAGTGTATACGAGTAGGACAGTGTGTGTATATGTTACTTTTTAGTAGTTTACTGCAGTAGATCACGGCACTAGTCGTGTCTATGCAATTAACAGCAGCAGTGATAAACATGTCCATCTCTACATTTAACAATACATTGTTAAATGTAACAAATACAGATTTTTGTTTCATATTAACCTTTCTGTCAAGTATGTTTTTGATAGAATTTTTTTTTTTATTGTTTAGTATATAAGATGATAGGAAAAATAATAACCAACAGTTTCAAGCGAATCCTCACAATGAGAGGCCTGAACCAGCTTTCTGCCTTCCTGCAGATCAACTACGAGTTTCAGCTCTAGAAGCATGCTCAGGCAATTATCCTCATAAAGCACATGTGACGATGGGACACTAAAAGCAAATTGCCTCGAACATAACCACAGTATGACATATAAATAATCGCTTGTTTTATTCGTAATTGTTCTCAAATTCTGCATGAGCACCGCGTGGGACCGGAAAAAAAAAGAACAAGCTTGCGATTTTGTCTGCTCACAAGTGAGATGCCATTTCAAAGTCTTCTCAAGGATCTGCTCGTTTTCCTGCAGTTGCTAGGAAACAGGTTTCCCCCGCCCCTGGAATCCCAAGAGGCCATGGAGACACGAGGACAAAGATGGCAACCTTTGTAAATGAAGACGCCACAAAGGCCATCTGCCTCTGGGGTATCGCAACACGTTAATCCTCACACCCTTATTTCTGCCGGGAGTCAAAAGACACATTGGAACACGACACACTCGCATCCCAACGCCGCGAACATTTTGCTGTTTGTGGAATATATCAGCGCAAAATCCAGCCTGCGGCAGAAATTGCTAGTGTGGTGGCGTATTGCGCGTTCCTCAATCCACTCACCTTCGTAGCAGTCTCGGACTGTGTCAAAGTACACATAATACTCCTCATTGGTGAAGAAAAGAAGGCTGAGCCAGGAGTCGAAGGCATAGATGGGGACTATGAAGAGGATCCTCACTATGTGCCTCTGCTCATTTGGAGAGCTGTAGTAACGCAGGTGCATGTAGATCTAAAAAGAAGAGGGCAAGAAACAGAAAAGGAAATAAGCAAAAAGGTCAGAAACCTACATACTTGATAAAGATACCATTATCTAAACACCAGTGACTTTATTTATATGCTTTAGCTAGAGAAAGGCAAATATCTATTCAATGTTATTTTACGATTCTGTCACTCCCAGAGCTGATGTCATAAGACCTCACACACCGTCCCAGTTGGTGATAATAACACTGTATGTCCATATGTGTGGATGGTGACTGAATGCAGCTTGGTCTTTAGGCGGTAAGATCGGATTCTTTGGGATAAGAGATACAAAAACAGCAGGTATCAACTTTGAACTCAAGGCAAGGCACAGATATCCCTCTAAAGGAGGACAGGAGATTTACACTGCAGGGTTTTACATGGGGCCTTGGCAACAAACACTTTCTTGGCAACGGTTGCCTCAAGTATGGGTGGGGGTTGCCCCTTTTTTTGTAACATACCTGACACGAGTCATACATGCGTTTGTTAGACGGAACCGCGTTGCCCTTGTGCTTGATGTCGTGAATGCGCTCTGTGGAAAGTTGGGGGAGGTCTTTTCTGTGGGTCTGTAGATTTCGGGACCCATGTACTCGTTCAGAAAGAGGGAAAAACGTGTCCTGCTAAATGTCCTGTAGGCTCAAGGCCAAACTGTCCACATGGCTCACTGGGTGAAACCATGTGAGGGGAAGTGGTTCTGGGTCTGTGAACTGGTTTGTATGTAAAGGTAAACGGGTGTTTCTTTATTTTTTTTTGCTTGGTGGGAGCTTGTGGGTGCATGTGGAATGTGTGCGTGAAAGTGGGAGTGTAGATGGGTGAAGGAGATGGGCTGATTTTTAGGTGATCATTTATTCATCTATTTTTTTCTCCTCCTGTTTTTTTCCTCGTGCTGGAGCCTTTCAAGTAAAATGTTTAATTAAAAAAGGACATAAAAAATCATAACGTGGGGAATGAAGGAGTTTAAACCGGAGACTAATTGCCGCCTCATGAAACCTGCACGGCAGGCCCGAGCTCGTCTGAGCGGGTCAGAGTACAGCCAGTGTACATTTGCTTAAGTTGGACATTGGAGTACTGGGAGTCTGGAGGGCGCGCGTTGCGTGCGTGCACTGACACACGGGCTGTTTCGGGTAACTGACACGGGGCTTTCATCACTCCTATTGAGAGCAGCAGACGGCAGGAAGAACAGGGTGGGCACCCGGGTCTGCTTCAGCCGGCTCCTTTCCACTTACACAATGTGGCACCTATCACCTTTCCTGGTCTGTAAACAGACACACACCTTTGGTAGCATAACAAACAGTGGGCGACAATACACCAAGCGAGACGGCGCAGTCCGCTCACTGGGCTTGTTGCTAGGTGACCCTCCTCCCTTCTCAACTCCCCCCTCCCCCCTCTGCTCTTTCATGTCGAAGTCGAGCTCGGAGCACTTGTTGCCAGAGTGACAGAGTGCTCTTCTTTAAGCCTGCATGTGAGGAACATTCGAGGATGAATCATTAACCTGTGCCTGGAGGTACAGTTGATCTCACTTGCATAAAAAAGGGACGCTTAGTAATAAACTTCCATGTTACATGGGGGGCTGATGAACTGACACAAACAGGGCGAACAGCACTTATGCACTGTACTGCGCTTATCTGCACCACCATCACTAAACAAACACCTGCAACCCCAGAGGTTTTCAACACTCTCCTAACTCTCAAAACACAGGGAACTAAATCTGGTCCCTTTACAACTTCATTATTTTGCAGCTTTTCCTCACATCATCGACCCCGAGTTGATATTTTCTGAACTGATTGTAGATTCTTCGAGAGGCTTCAGACAAACAGCGCACACTGAGGTCTTGAGACACACTCTCCGATGGCTACGCTACCCGTGTTATCTGGCACACGTTAGCTGTGTGTCAGGGGGCCTATAACCAACCTCAGTCAATCAAACTGGGCTCGTGGGGGGCTCCATGGCGGCCTTGGGGTTGGGGCGCCAACCATCTTCTCCACCGACCATGGGCATTTGTTGCATGTCGTTCCTTATCTGTCATTTCTCTACTGTTGGCTACCAAATAAAGACATTACAAAACACAAACCGTTGCGCAACAAGTAGTGTGGACCAGCTACCGGGAAAATCTGTCAGTATTTGGAAGAAGCCTTCTCCCCACAGTTTTTTTTTTAACTGCATGCATGTGTTTAGTGTGTGAGCGTGCATCTGGCCTTAGATTAACAGGTGCTCGTGAAAAAAATGCTCCTGGGTGTGAAAGCGTCTACTGTTTTTGAAATTCTTTTTTGCCTTTGCTTAAAAAGGAGCTATTTGTACTTAACAAACCTACATGAAGGTTGAAGAAAAAGAGGCAGGACGGTGGGTAGACTTGAAAAGATCATGAGCGAGATTAGTTTTATCCAAGTGCTCAAGCTTAACCCGGGCCAAAGACATGGAAACAGAAGCTACCACACCACGCAGATCGGGGCTTTAGTGTCTTGCTTTACGATACTAATGCTGTGTGCTCCGACTGATATAGTGCAGCGTGAATTAAATTAAATAAAAAGCCTGGTTCATTTCAATGAGAAATGAGCAGCGTCCCACTGCATGCTGGCTCTTCGTGTAAACTCGTGAATATTTACCCGGGCCTCTCCTCACCTGGTGGCATGTGATCAGAAGCGCCGTCCAGACGAAAAACCCAGATATAGTTTGTGCAGTGGCGGTCATGAGGAAAATTGGCTCGTCTGGCGTGACCACCGGGGCCTCCGGTACCCAGGAGGAGTTGGACTGCTGCGGGGCCACCGTGGCTGGGGGCCCCGGGGCGAAGCCCACAGGAGAGTCGTTCCCCAACCGCTCTGACAGGGCGATGTCTCGCCGCCAAGGTTGACCCATCTGTATGAAGAAAGGATGCGCATGAGACTTAAGAAAAAAAAAAGAAAAGAAAAAAAAAAAAGATGCTCTTAAGGTTATGCAACCTAATTTTAAGCAGACATTTTGAATAAGTAGTCGCCCGTGGCCAACAACAAGCAGCTGCACAACCTAACGTTCCATGTTCCAAGCCTGAATGAATCTGTAACATGGAAATGTGTATCAACAGGCCTGAGCAGCCTAAATCCTCAAGCCAACATCCGCTGATGTTAAAAACGAGGAAACAGATACAGAGCAGTGAAAAAAGGAGGGGGCATAAGGTAGGCGGGTGAAAACCACACACACCAACACATAAAAGGGTGGGGGGTTGGGGGAAATCCCTCAAACATAGCAATTCAGTGTGACAGCAATAAGCTGCTGACCCAATTTCTCTCCTTCTTTCTCTTTTTTTCCCGTGCTTCGCTGAGGAAGGAAGAAGAACAGCGTAGCTGGAAGTGATGCTCAATACAGAAACATTCCTGTCTTCTGAGTAATTAAACACTTTTCCACAAATCAGCACTGAGGCGTGTGGCCGGAGGTAGATGCTGCAGCGGCATAAGATTTCTTGACCTAAAAATGGAATAGTGGGAAACAACTGTTAAATGTATGCAACCTCATGTAAAATGTGTGCTCCCTGAAATGGATAACGGTGCTCTTCCCAGTTTCGGTTCCACACAAATCTTTGTTTTATGAAAAAAAGAGCCATTATAATCACTAGAGGGTGTGGCTGGGAAAGATTCATATAATATATGTGCATAGAAATATTTTTCTGCTCTAAATAAGTGCCCATGCAGACATGACATGTGGACCAGCCAACTTTAGCTCTTACCACCGTGGGTATGCTAGTGAATCAGAATCATTCTAGATTGACAGGCGCATGCCCGCTTTTTTCAATCAGCATACTGCCACGCCCCCATTTCTCCATATAAGGAAATATATGGAGAAATGGGGGCAAGAATAAGCAAAAAATAAGCAAAAATAATTTCACGACTGAGCATTGGCCTTTTCAACATCGATGTTCTTATGCACTCCAATGTAATCTATGACTGGGACGCTCACTTTTTAAAGGTTGACATTTGTAATCATGACAATAATTGATGAGGATATGTATTTAATACATTTGGCCAATGCATTAGTAAACTATCTGTGCTAAATGTTGTTGATTAAAGCCTTTTTTTTTAATGAATGCAGTGTTAATACGCTCTGCATTTAGTTTGGTTATCTTTCGAAGACAGCCGGGCCTTCATCCTTAATGCGTACCCACTCCGCACGGTTTCAGCACAGATGTATGCACACAGTTTGTGAACTGAGTCCGATACGTTTTTCCAGTGTCGAGTGGCTTGAAGCATATTTGTGCTTCACTTTTTCCTCGACATTAAATGTCAAAAGACTAAGCTAACTGCACTGCAGGGTGCAAAACCTGCAGAGTTGTCTGCAGGTTTTGCACTGGGTTTTGCATTGGGTTTGTACTGTATCAACCCAAACGCTAACACTGCATTTGTGCCACGTCAGCAGAATGGGAGGATTTCACTCCCACTTGGAAAATCCCCATAGCTTTGAATTTCAAAAAAGGATTTATAGGAAGGGAAAATAAAACAAGTCATCACATACATTCGCCGCACTGATTTTGGACAAATGGAAACAAGGACTGGCCAAACTGGAGCTGGCGACCTCAAAAGCATCCAGAAAGGCCGCTCCACCGCCCGCCTGATCAAATCATTGCAGACCTCTCAGTACCGTCATCGCCCTTTAACTACGCAAATGTCTTGGGGTGGATTCCAGGAAGGCGAAAATCAGATAATTCAGCGTAAACTAATTTCACGATGACTTTCAAACCCCCCCTGTGCTCCAGCTAAATATAGGTTGGCGCTCAATGTGGTTATGGATGACTCGTGCTGCTCGCCAAAGCCTCAATCAGCTCGTGGCGATGCATTCACTATAAAGCACATCCTTGTCACACACACACACACCCATAAGTATTTGGACTGACAGTTTTTCTAATTTTGCCTATTTACACAACTGCAATGGATTTTAAATAAAGCAGTCAATATGTGGTTGAAGGGTAGACTTTCAGCATTATTTCAATGGTTATAACAAAAATATGGCATTGACTGTTTAGGAATTGCAGCCATTTTTACACAGTCCCCTACATTTTCAGAGGTTCAGGAGTAATTGGACAAACTAACATAATACTGAATATAATGATCATTTTTAATATTTAGATCAGGTGACTGACTTGGCCATTGAAGAATATTTCATTTATTTGCCTTAAGAAGCTCTTTGTTGTTCTCACAGTATGCTTTGGGTCATCATCCATCTGTACTGAGAAGCACCATCCATTCATTTTTACAGCATTTGGCTGAATCTGAGTAGATAGTAGCCCTGAACACCTCAAAACTCATCCTGCTACTTCTATCAGCTGTGACATCATCAAAGAACACCAGTGACCCAGTTCCATTGGCAGCCATACAAGCCCATGCCATCGCACTGCCTCCACCATGTTAACCAGATGATGTGGTTTGCTTCGGATCAGTGGCCGTTCCTTTCCTTTCCTACACTTTTCTCTTCTCATCATTCTGGTACAAGTTCATCTTGGTTTCATCTTCCAAAGAACCTTCATCTAAAACTGATCAGCTCATTCAGATGTTTTCTGTAAAGTCTAATCTGGCCTTCCT
This sequence comes from Ophiodon elongatus, assembly GCA_016806645.1. NCBI lineage: Eukaryota > Metazoa > Chordata > Actinopteri > Perciformes > Hexagrammidae > Ophiodon > Ophiodon elongatus. Next base: position 1,640,328 of record JACSYO010002147.1, read on the forward strand.
GTTCTTCAGTGTTACTGGTGGTTTGCACCTTGTTGTAAACCTTCTGTATTCAGATTCATGAAGTCATCTCTTGATTGTAGACTTTGACAAAGACACGCCTCCCTCCTCCAGAGTATTCTTGACCTCAGTATTCATGTTATGAAGGGGTTTTTCTTCAGCAAGGAAAGAATTCTGCTCCGTCTACTTTACATGTCTTCTGTGGTCTTCTGGCCTTTTGGTGTTGGGGAGCTTGCCAGTACATTCCTTATTTTTAGGAATGTACCAAACTGTTGATTTGGTCAATCCTAATGTTTCTGCTATCTGCCCGATAGCTTTGTGTAGTTTGTCAGCCTCTTAATGGCCTCCTTCACTTGCATCGACACCTCTTTGGTCCTCATGCTGAGAGTTCCCTGGAACAGCTAGCAAATGCAAATTCAACATTTTGAATCATCTCCAGACCTTTTTATCTGCTTAATTTGTTATGAAATAACGAGGGAACAGGCCACAGCTGGCCATCAAACCATTTGTAAGACAATTGTCCAATTACTTTTGAGGCTCTGAAAATGTAGGGGACTGTGTAAAAATGGTTGTAATTCCTAAAAGGTTAATGCCATATTTTTGTTATATCCATTGAATTAAAGCTGGAAGTCTACACTTCAACCACATATTGACTGCATCATTTCAAATCCATTGGAGTCGTGTAAACAGGAAAATAAGAAAAATTGTCAGTCCAAATACTTATGGCCCTGACTGTGTATATACGGTTCTTGAGGGAAGGTTTCACCGTTTATCATGGTATTTATGCATGTACTTATGTATTTACCAACCATGGGTTGATGCACGAAAACCAGTCACGACAGGTCGACATATTAAAACTATATCTGATTAAAATGAATATGGGGTCAGGTCTGTGCTCATTGGAGCCTATACAAGCACCATTCACATCAACAATAACAGCAACAACAACAACAACAACACCACCACAGCTTGGTGCTTCCCAGTGGGCCACAGACAAGAGAGAGAGAGAGGCGACTCAATCCTGCTGACTGCACCCTGGGTAGGTATCACAACATGCATTGTACTTTGACCTCAATCGAATCCGCAGTCTGTGTGACAGGCCATCATCATGTGTCCTCAGGCCGGCCTGAAACCGTGTAGAGCATCCGGCCACTGAAGAGCTACTTCACAGTGACCACATCTCGTTTTAATTGCTCTAAGTGTAGCTATTATGGATCCCACAAAGAACGAGGGCGCAGGGTCCCCAGCTTTCAGCCTCACACACACACACACACACACACACACACACACACGTTTGCGTTACAGAAACACGGGTGACATCTTTTTTTTTCTTAAATAGAAAATCCAGCGGGGACAATATTTACCTCCGCAATGCCGATTTTGATTATTGTATTTAAAACCGTAAGAAACCTCTGCTGGAGTGAAGTAAAATGGTAGCTGTTGTCCACGGCTCCCCCCCTCCTCCCTCCTGCTGCTGCTGCTGCTTCACTCACCTCATCTGCCGTCGTCCGATCTGCGCTGGTGTGAATCAAAGCTCCGACTTAGCTCATCGTCGCAAGGCGATCGCAAACCTTTTTTGGGAGAATACAAAAAGTTAATTTGCCCAAGGCGTTAACATTCAGACGACAGACACCCACTCATCCGATCGCTACAAACTTGCCTCTTTTCTTCTTCTTCCTCCCCTACAGCTGACAGGAGTCCAGTCCGCCGAGCTAACGCCAGCTAGCCTGCTGTCTCTGTCCCTGAAGTCTCAACCAAGCGAGACGCCACGTTTTAAAGATGGACCCGCTCAACCACCCCGACGTGTCTGAGAGGCTGCGGGGTTTATCTCGACAGCTCCCCTCCGAAGCTGATGGAGACGGCGGTCCGTTATTTCCTCCACATCATCATCATCATCATCATCATCTTGCAGTTCGTTGTACCATCAGCAGCTGCCACTGGGAAAAACTCCTGTTTGGCGCATGCGCATTCGCGATGTATATTTTTCCGGGTCTCTGTGCGATTGACATGACGTAACGTAACTTTGGACTGCACTGCACTGTTATTATTATTATTATTATTATTGTGTCCAAAAATAAAAAGCAGTAAGAAGACGACGCCGAGAGAAAGAAAGGTAAACAAAAAGTTGTGAGCAACGTTATTCATTTTTATTACTTCATAAAATATACACAAATACTGTTGTAAATAAAGTGTGTTAAAGAACTGTACAAGATATCAGTACACAATACATAAAGTGAAATCCCCATCACCTCAACCTCTTCTCTATCACTCCCACCCAAAAGCGCTCACAATGCCACTGGGTCACGGTGGCCTGTACAAAGGTAATTACACACACAGTACACTGCTATTTACACATCCCTGCAATTGCATGTTATTTTTTTCTTTTGAATGACATCATCAAGGTTGCTGGAGATTAAAATCCAAAAAAGGTGACATCAAACCATTAGCATATCATTGTGCAGAAGGAATATTGAAAGCCCTATGCATTATATGAGGTGGACAACCTTTGACGCAGAAGAACAAAAAAGGGAAGGCAAAAAAAATAAAAGAAATAAACCTTGAACCAACACGCTACTTCTAAAACGATGCAGGAAGATGAAGTGAAACAAAAATAAGAGAACAAGGGATAGAAAGTTATTTCAGACAAGTAAAATATAGTTTAACATAAATAGCAGAGAAGGGGGATAAAACGATGGGCTTACAAAGACAAAATGATTATTGTATTATTAGCAGGGATTCACTGCATCACTCTTTCTCTCGCACTCACAAACACACACACAATATTGGTTGACCCAGCTGGCAAAGGAACAGTAGCCCAATCCACAATTTAGTCCTTTAAATACCTAAAATTCTGAACCCAGCCCCAATTTATGTCATTAGTATGCATTTTTCTACTTTACGCTTTAAAACAACCACATTTTGGCTTTACATTGAAATAAAAAAAAAATATTTACAGTGAAGTAAACATAAAAAAAGAAAAAGAAATTCATTGGATGTCCCATCCCCCTAAGAGTCACCCCCAACAGAGCCTGCCCACTCCCCCATGACCTCCAATAAAGAATAATTAAAAAAAGGTAACATTTAGAACTATCATAAAAATTGCAGCCACTATTTGTTAGCCAAAACGGGCAGCTATGGTCTCTGGTCAAATACACGGAGAATTTCCTGAGGAGCTTCCCTCAAGACTTGGAGTGCATCTTTGCAATATCTATGGTTATTCTTCACCTTACCCACTCACATTAAAACCAAAGAAAACACCTAAAGTCCAAACAGGCAAAGTAAGGGGAGGTGGAGGCTTTGGTGGCTGAGTTTTGAGGGACAAGTAAATCATCACAAACGTGGATGAAGGGCAAGCAAGCACCAATTGCTACTTCACCAGGAAATATTACTCTACAACAGCTAAAACACCACTTGCTTATCCTTTCCGAAGCTACCGTTCTTTTTGTCCGCTACCCTCTCACCTACCTCGCCTCATTTGTTCCATCTTTTAGCTGTTATTTCTCTTATTAAAAAAAAATTTAAATAAAAAAAAAAAGGAAAAAAGGAAAAAAAAAAAAGGAAACTCATAACAAGCTCCCAAATGTAAGATAACCTCATGAAAGATAAAAAGGTGGCATACACTGAAAAGTTTTTTCGCTGTGTTGAACTGAAAAAGGAAACTCTTTACTAAGCCTATATCAATCACTAAGTCGACCTTTGACGAGAAACATGCGCATGTCCCGGATACCTTTCTTTGCTTCTTAGACGCCAACTGCTCTTCACATGCGTCTGACAGAAGGTACCGAGGGAAATGTTTCGAGGAGTGGAGCAGGTATGAGCAACCATGGAGTAAAAATGGTGTAGGACTATTGTTCATTTGCTTTTTGTATTGTGGTGGTCCACGGTTCAGCAAAAAAGGGTTCATGAAAGAGTGCATGTTGGGGACCGCCTCGTACTTCCCTGGATCCTGAAAAATATCACTGTCCTTTTCCAAAGATCCATGTGTCCAATTGGCAATCATCTTTTCATAAGACGAGGTAAAAACAAGAAGGAAAAATAAAAATCGGAGCGATGAATATACCTTGCAGCCCTGCAACGACAAGCGATACGTTATTAGAGAGGGGGCGACGGATCGGTAGGCGGGGCATTTCTGCAGTCGGCATGGGAACTGAGTGAGTGACATAAGAGCTCACCTGTCAGTTTCATGTGCATGCAGAGCCAAAGAGTTCTACTTCCCCATGTGCTCAAACGGCACGCTGACCTGCAAGACAAGCAGAATGAAGAAGGAATGAAGACATGATATGAACTGTCGGCCAACAACACCACCATTCTGACAACTTTGCCAAATGATTTTATAAGACATCTTTAGGATTAGGATTTTATTGGGCCAAGAGTTCCTGTTATTTTATCACCATCTTATTTGATATAGATAAACTGCAGGTGGAAGAAGGGCGGGATGATAGTTCAGTTCACTATTATTTATATTCATGATGTTGAGACATTTTCACATTTAAACATTGTGGCTCACAATTCATATCTTGAACTGAACGCCACATGCAGTGCGTTACATGGCCGACCAAAAGGAGCTATAGAGTGTTTTCTCACCTGTGATGTGGAAATTCTGGATTGGTCATGGCGGGCTGTGAGGTCGGAGGACGAGACGTTGGCAGGAGCTCCGCGGTGGAGCCGCATGCTCACCTTCCTCTCCCTCTCTGCGCGAGAAATCGCGCGAGGCGACGTGTTCCCTGCAAGGATGAATACAATCGTCAACCGACCACACGTGATGCAGATATTCAAGGAGGAAAACTATTGCCGTGTCAGCGTAGTATTGTTCTGTGAAGACAGAGAGTAGGAGGAGTTTCAGACGTGGGCAATTCAGCAGAAAAACTCACCAGACTGCTGGACCCGTGAGGCAGGGTTAGAGATGGCCTGCTCTGGCCCGTTCCGGACTCTGTTGGCCGCTGCAGGGATGGGACCTGGGGGCAGGCCCCGCGACGCAGACCCCCTCGGGGCTCCTCCGATTCGCTCGTCCCTCTCCTCTCCAGTCCTCCTCTCCCGATCCCCATCTTCAGCTGTTCGACTCGCACCCTGATGGACGAGAGCGTGAACAAAACGTAGCTTTGAACAGGCTGAACTCTACTGCAAGCGCTTTGGAATCAAAGGGCTGAATGATACCGTCGATACTTCAGTGTGAAACTTCATGGGAACTTACGAATTTGAGCATGTTCCAGTCAAAGACGTAATCGTAGGAGAAACCCTGGCGGTGGAACAGATTCCTGAAGAGCTGTCGTAGGTAAGAGTAGTCTGGCTTGTCATCAAAACGGAGGGAACGGCAAAAATTCAGGTATGTGGAGAACTCAGCTGGAGGAGAACAAATAAGCAAAACAGAGCGGAGAAACTCAGTATACACACACACAAAAAAAACCCCACTAAATTATCTTTAATTCCACACTTTTGCCTCAGACAATTTCAGAACTACAGGCAAGTTGCTGCCCCAAAGTCAGAGGCACCACAGAAATCGTACTTACAAGGGTATCCTTTGCAAAGGACCTCGATGGGTGTGGACATTTTCTTCTCACTGATTCGTTCATACTTCTGTCTCTTGGTAGCGGCCTTGAGGCCCTGCCAGGGGAGGGAGCCCAGGTTGAAGTACATGAGGACATAGCCAAGAGACTCCAGGTCGTCGCGTCTGGACTGCTCTGTTAACAAAAGCGGGAGAGTGCACGCAAGAGTGAGAAACAAAGGGATCTCAGCTAAGGATCATTTACCACGGTCCTATTTAAAGTTCTGTTTCCTCCATCACCTGTGGCTTTAAGAAATTACAACAAGTCACAGTCACAGCTTATAGTGGCACTTCTTACAGAGGAACGTGTGAAGCCCGTTATTCACACAAAACATGAAAGCAAACAAATGAACTTCCTGAAGACTGCGAAGCGAGGCATGGACATCACAACACCTACTGCCATTGGTGGCTCATTAGGTTCCACTTTCAATGCATACTTTTCAAAAGTCAAAGTTATCGTACCAAAATACAGAGATAAGTAACTTGTTGGGGCTGCAGCTGTTCAGCTAGGAAACTATAATAAGTGTTTAAATGGTTAGCCATGAAAGAAAAAGCCCTGCACTACACTGAAATGACAACACCACAACAGAGCTGTTTTCCACACCAGACGTCATTTCCTTCTTTCTCTCTCATGAGCCCTCTGTACGATCTGATAGGGTGTGTATAAACAAAAAGACGATGTACGGAGGATGTCAATAAAGAACTACAGTTTGTGGTATGTAGAGCTAGAATTGGTAGCTTCCTGACTGAAAAAAGCAACAGTAAGAATTCCAGATGTAAAAAGTCAATGGGATTTTCACATTGACTTTTGGATTATTGCAGAAAATAAGATCTGTGGCAAACACAAGTTTATGATACTTACACATTTTGTTCAGCAAGATAATCTTAAAAAATGATCACCTATTTTATAAATTTTTTAAAGCATGAATGCAATCGGTGGAAGTAAGTCTGTGTTTCAGGACTCAGCCGTCTATCACTTTCTGACAGACACTAAAGCGTGGTGAAAACATTAAAAGTGTAAGGACTGATTTAAAAAGAAAAATTAAAAAGATTCCAAAAACTACTGTTTACAGGGAAAATCTGGCACGTAGTACAGTGCATGACACCTCCAGGCTAGGGATGAATGTCATGTAGAGGGAGATATCATCATTAAGCCAAGCTCTGATGAATTACATTTAACATGGTGGAGCGAGGCAGCTGTCAAAGTAGAGCGAGGGTGTGACCCTGATGAAGCAGAATGTTGGGGAGCAACATGACCACAGCTGAACGCTCATATCCATACAACGTAATGTGAATCATAAGGAAGTGAAGTAGCATACTGTCTGCTAAACATTTTCTTTCCATCTTGCTCTGTTTGCTTTCGTCAGGATTATCCACACTTTGAGACGACCGCTCTGCCATGGTAGTAGTACATAGAGCTGTGATTCATGTTTGTTTACTTTCTAACAGGGGCTTTCTAGAAACCTTCATCACATGGGTCGACAACAGAACTCCCTGACATCGTGCGTGTGGTGAATAACAGGCCAGGCGATCAAGAACCAACAGCAGTTACAATTTTCTGAGGTTTTTAATCCAATGTTCTGCATAAATAGTAACTAATCTAGCACCAATTCTTGACACCCAACACACGCCTTCATCAAAAAAGTAGGCTCCAAATGTATCTTACCAATTCCAAGATGTGTGTTGATGGAGGCGTAGCGCGCTGTGCCAGTCAGGTTCTTGTTCTCCCTGTAAGGGATGTGCTGGTGTGTGCGGGCATCGCGGTACTTTTTGGCCAGGCCAAAGTCAATGATGTACACCAGGTTACCCTTCTTGCCAAGCCCCATTAGGAAGTTGTCAGGCTTGACGTCCCGATGGATGAAATTCTTGGAGTGGATGTACTCAATGCGACTTATCTAAACACAGGCGAGACAAAGAGGTCAGGTTCCTGCAGCACAAAACACTTTGGTTCACAAAGAGCATACATTGGGCCGCGTCACGGTGGCATGAATACACGGCAACACGGTCCAATTCCTGTCAAATCAGCACTGTCCTTGTGTTGTAGTCACCGAGCAGTTGGAGGTGCACTCAATACATCTATACCTTGAGCAAACTAAGGACATAAAAAGGAGGACAGCAGGATATATGAAGACAGGACAAGGGAAGGTGATGACCCCAGGCTATAAGTGGAGAGTCAAATGCCCATATAAAAAAAGGACTGACACAGCAACCTGGCTGCAGTTGGAACAAAAGGTGAGACGAGTTGCGTTTGAACAAGTGACGTATGAAAGGAAATATATAGGCCAGCACAGTCTAAAAAGAGGAGGCCAGAATTATGGAGTACACTGGCTGCACAAGAGTAGTGGAGACCAAACATCTACAAGCTTCAAAGAAGCCTTAGGGGAATCATGTGCAATATATCTATCTATCTATCTATCTATCTATCTATCTATCTATCTATCTATCTATCTATCTATCTATCTATCTATCTATCTATCTATCTATCTATCCATCCATCTATCCATCCATCCATCCATCCATCCATCTATCTATCTAGCGAGAGAGAGAGCGCATGCACCAATAAATAAAATTCAAGTAGGTCATGCACATAACCTAATGGGATCATAAATATTGCGTCTCAGCATTCGACTCGTAAACAGAAGCGTTTCACACAGTGGGATCTTTACTGAGGGGATTGTGGAACAGTCCTAGTTCTAATGCCTGAGCTAACATGAGGGTCTGTGTCATACCATCTGGTCTGCCAAAAGCAGGACAGTCTTTAGGCTGAACTTCCGGGAGCAAAAGTTGAAAAGGTCCTCCAGACTGGGACCAAGCAGCTCCATCACCATCACGTTGTAGTCTCCCTCTGCACCACACCACTTTATCGATGGAATACCCACTAGAAAACACACAGTCAGCATGAAGTTCATTCAACCTGTTTCACTGGCAGTCTGGCACACCTACAGTTTAGATTATTTTACTCGCCATTATTTGGAATCAAATAAATGTTTTTTTTTTTTTTTTTATAAAGCAAAGTAAATTCTATACAAGATAATGAATATCTTGAAAATGCCTTAACTCATGTTTACCTCGGGTGGATTTAGATTACAAGAATTTGAAAAAGATTTTTGTTGAAAGAGAAAAGTCATTGCACAACTTCCCAGCAGGCTCAGTGGGGTATATGCATCTAGAATATCGCCAGTGACATTTGATAAGGAATGCTTGAAAAATCTTGCCACGCCTGTCAAAGCAACGGTCACTCTTTACCTCCTCCTTGCATCATCTTGTAGAACTTGCTTTCAATGTGCAACTGTGGGTGTTTGGTCTTCACACATTCCAGCTTGATGGCTACCTCCTCACCGGTGGCAATGTTGGCACCTGAGGAGACACACAAAAGTACAACTATCAGTACCATTTTTTCCCCTATTTACATATTATATTAGTATCATAATGTGTACAGTTTAGCCTTGCATTATTATATATTTCAAATGTTTCCCATTTGTGTTACTGCACTACTCTAAATAGAGGTTTGAATTGAGTTGAACTACAGCTGTAAGAGCCCTTGCAATTATGCCAGTACCAAGAAAATGAGTGATGAATATGAAGGAAAATCCGGTTTGGTGCCAAGATGAGTTAAGATGTTGCAGTATGAAAAGAGAGACTGTCCAGAAACTAATGTGGAAAGACCCTTAACAGAAGAGACCCATGGAAAGTTGGGCATGGCATGCAAACACACACAAAAAAAAGAAAACAGTGTCACACTTACCAAGGTAAATGTCGCCAAAGGAGCCGCTCCCTATCTTTCGGCCGAGCCGGTACTTGTTCCCCACTCTCAGCTCCATGTTTGCGAGTCGTCACTGTCACCAACAGACAAACAGAGATGATTATAAGAAGGCGAAGGACACGTGACACAGTGCTGGCTCATCTGCGATGTGCCACTTTTCTCTCTCACCACTAACTCAAAAAACATTACAGGATGAGCTGCCGTGCGAATCAGCTGAATATAGCGTCGGGCATTTCACCGACTTCCCCCGAGTGATAAGAGTGAAGATATCCTCAAGAGTCAGTCAGCTGCTCACGGGATGATCCGGCCTGAACGCACTGAACGGACCACGTGTTTGTGTGAGAATGTAGCCTGGGCTGGGCTAGTTGATCAGCTAACAGCTGTCTGACCTCCAGAAACACACGATTAGATTTGTATGTCCGCTGGGAGGGGGAGGTGGTTGCAGTGACATCAGCGAAAGCAGGAGAAAGAAACACGGCAGAAGTGAGGGGCAGCGTAGAAATGCCAGTTGCAACTTGGAGCAGAATCGAGTGCTGCGCGAGTACTAAAACTTGGCACACATGAGTAAATGAAGTGCGTCTTCTGAGCTGACCTGCACGTGACGCTGGAGCAGGATCATCATTTATTTAGTACGCTCTCTACCGCGCCACATTGTGCAGCCACTGCAAAAGCAAGACTAAGCTCCCCACTGTTCTGTGCGAGCACTGCCAAGGGAGAGGAGGCACGGGTGGCCGCGGAGCGCCGGCTGGCTTTATCCGTGTCGAGGCCATCGGACAATTCTGTGCGACGAACTTCAGGAAGCAAAGTGCTGCCGAGAACCTATCGACGCAGAGCATCTTTTAGCGAAGGGATCCGCTTCCTCACCACCAATTTGGGAACTTTATGTAAACAAACTGAACCCTTTACAGCAACAGCGGACTCTTGTTCCAAAATCAGCACTGCTGCACCTTCAAGTAACACTTCCGGTCATGTGACCTATTGACAAAAGGCAATATAGGAACTTGACCAGGGCTGGAAATTATGGAGAAAATGTATGACGATATTTTTGACCAAATACCTCAATATTGCAACGATATGGGTTGACCATAGGTATTTCAAAAAAATATCAGATTTTTTATAAAAGAAACGTATATATGTATACACATGCATATATCAACATATTGCCATGCTCTAAAATAGACCGTAAACATTGTTCCAGATTCCTGCCTCAATCCCCCTCCCCTATAGAAATAGTCTCAAACCAACTCCGAGATTGCAAAACAAAGCGTTCTCAGAACCCTCAGTTTTGAGGACAAGCCAATTCAAGCTCACAGAAGAAGAGTCATCAATTCTGCAGGATCAGTGCATTGCATTCTGTCTGCTTTCCTCCAGCACCTCCTTTGTCACAACATAAATTATCCCAGAAGTTACTTTGCTTGATTGTAAGCACTCGGATTAAAAAAAAAGAAAAAGAATTAAAAAAAAAAAAGCGCTGCCGACATCAGCTCTGTTCTAAAACTACTTAAAAACGATGACGGTGGCTGACTTACTGGTTTTATCTTGGCTAAACTGAGCCTCGTTTAAAACTCAAAACAAACTGCAGTGCACAGGCCTTGCGAGTAAGAAAACGTCGACTGAACCAACATATTGTAAGACGCCCTCGACCCCGTCAACTCTAGCTGATGAGAGGACAACCTGCCATCGCTGATGTGATGAGGCAGATAGATTTGGGTTAATAAAAGGGTTGGGTTTCATTACACCAAGAGGGTGTCTCATGTGCTGTAGCCATGGACCCGGTTTAGGGCGCAACATTAATCATAAGGCTACACAGTAAGTGCCATTGATTAATTGCTTGGTACTGGAACTGTGACACACAATTTTAAACCGCACAGTGCCTCGCAGCATATTCAAGACTGCGTACATGTGGCCGTCACACGCTTACACTCGTTTGTTTACTCCAAAAAGCCTCAGCCAAAGGACAACTTGCTATTGCAATGACATGGTTAGTGAAGACCTAGCAGCGGCGTGGAGAATGCATCACTTGGTGTTTGTCTATGTGGCCGTGTGTGAAGACGTGCAGCAAGTGGAATTAACACGTTGCACCTGACAACATGTGCTGTTATGGCTGTGAGGGTCTCCAGGACAGTGGGCTGTGGTTGAACCACCTATTCCTGTAAAACCACCCGAATCCCAAGTGTGATGTCATTTTGCATTTCTTCATATGAAGTAATCAGTCAGATCCACTTATGGAGAAAGTGCCATACAATGGAAGCCACAAAATAAGTCCTGTTAAAAAATATAATAATGAAGTAGTGCCAAAAGAGAGCCAGAGCCAGAGCCAGAGGATGGTCACATGAAACACAGGGAGAGCTGTGCGACGCCTCTCGCGCTCGGGCAGCTGTCACTCTACAACCAGCTCGTGTGTTACCGACTAAATGCATAAACAAACAAACAAAACAACAACAAAGTTACAGTTTAATGTGTATTCACGGGCAATGGCAGCTGTCAGACGACGTTGAGCTCGTTCGTGGTTTACGTTCGTCGAGAAGCAAGTCAGTTACGATTTGACGTTACAACTAATATGAGCCAACGTTAGCTACATTTCATTAAAACCCCACGAGCTTCGCCCTTGTAAAAGCCCCGCGGGTGTAACGTGCAGACTGTGCGCGTTACGGGAGTAAAACAACGTAACGTATGTAAATGTTAGGTTGGGACCCGTTAGCTGCTCAGAGGGAGCTACGTTAGCCGAGAGCCGTGACACGCAACGTTACTGCACCATTACCATTTTAACTGGACGGTTAATGTGCACGCGAGCGTTATATCGTCCTTCTCCACATTTCGGGGCACCCTTCTAACCGCACCCATTACGGTACCGGAGCTGCCCGTGTGGGGGTAGCCGTCCCCGCTGCTCGCCCCCTCCCCCCCCTCCTACTGTACGCCGTGAATACGAGTCTCCGGTTCGGCCGAACCAGGCCCCTTTCCCCCTGGTTTCCGCGGTCCCGCGACCCACCACTCACCCGATACTGGGTTCGTCCGAGAGCTGGTTCCGTGGAGGTTCTGCTCCGATGGTTGTCAGTCGGACAGGGGCCTGGGCTGCGGAGGATGGGCGCGGATTCTGGCGGCTCTCATACCCCCGGCTCTCAGCTCTGTCGTCGGTTGCGCTCCCTGTTGATAGTCCCCGAGAAGCTCCAGCAGCGCGGCGGCCGTCCTCCACTCGAGTCTGTCTCCCCCTCTCGTTGCTCGACGACGCGCCCGCTCACAGCGTCGATGATGTCATCCTCTGGATGTCAGGGCACAGTCATTAAAGGAGAACGTCACATCCAGCTGCTCCTTCCTCGAGACAATGTTGACCACTCACTAATTACCCCGTTTATTTGTGCTCCTCGTTTTGAGTCACGACGCAGTTTGCAAAGTGAATCCGGTCGTACTGGTTGTCTTTATGCGACCAGTAACACAGATCATGCTATAATGCCAGTAAATAATAATAATAATAATACATGTTTTTCCTGTGGTCAAAGTTAATCAGTTGGTGCATACCATCTCTCATATGACTCACATCTTGTCCACCTACATCTTCTGAGAGACACAATTTAAGGCCAATACAACTCTGGGAGTTTATTGTGTTCATGTTCATGTCTGCACATGTATAAAATGGTAATGTTGAGTGTAAATTCTTTCAACCCTTTTCAATAACGTTTTTGTTGGCAACGGTATGTTTTCACCCAAGCCAACATAAACCCAATAACTGCATCAGAAAATGTAAACTTATTTCATAGGGTATTCAGAGGCTTACCGTAGGATGACGTGGGCGTTAAATAGGATTGGTTTGTGGATGTTAATGAGGCCAACAGATGGACACTGGCTTGTTTTCATGTGGAGACTTTCGCTTGATGTAAATTCTTTGACATGCACTGTAACGTGCTCAAAACATTGTTTTTCATAGCGAATACACTGTGCATTATAGCAGAGGAACTGATGAGGGGAAGTTTCTAACTAGGATTGGTTTGTACTTTTAACCACTATCCATCAAACCTATATTCATACACAAAAAAATAAAATTACCACAAGGACATATTTAGAAGCCAATACTTTCATCTTTATTAATCTTGTTCTCATTTGTTTAAATAAATTTTTCCTTTGTAAAATCTCATAACGAAAACACTGAACAGGAGTGTTAAAGCCTGTCTTAATTTAAAACGAATACACAACAACAGAACATTAAAAACGTACGGTAACTCTTACTCTGCATCTGTAAACAACCCATCCCACCCCTCCCTCCCACTCCACACAGTTTGATAAGATTTGGCATGTCCATTTACTCAACGCATATGCCTTCAGCTCTTTGTGTCATTAAATGTTCTTTTTTATTATTGCAGGTCGGACAATAAAAAAGACAAGTATGCTAAAAAAAAAAAAACCAACAACTTCAAATGAGAGAGAAAAAAAAAGCATTAGTGCCAATATTTCTTAACACGCAGTCAGCAGTATACCGAATGCACTCAAAACATTTTTGTATAGACCTTCTGTAGAGTAAGCAGCCTTGCCCACATTATGACAGGCAGTAACATGCATACACACACACACACACACACACACACACACACACACACACACACACACACACACTATCCTCACATTCTCTCAGACACACACACACACACACAAAAACTGTGGTGGTTTAATCCACTTACTTGGTCTCAATCTCACTCATACTCATGTCCATATAGTGTGGATGACACTGCGCACAGTATCGACACATGGAGAAATGCAACATAGCCTCAAACTGCCAGCAATTTAACATTTATCACTGCAACAGTAACAAACATGTTCAAGAGAGAATAACAGAGAAAGAGTGCGTGAGATACAACAGTAGGAGGTCAGCATTTTGAAAACAGAACAATGACATTTTTCAATATTTTCACTGTTCAAAAATTAAAACCATACATACAAACAAAACAGGAAAAAAACAAACTTAACATACACAGTAAGATACAGTTCTGTTTTCAATCAGAGCTGTTTGCATGTGTTTGGATTCGGTCTCCGTTTTTTTTTTTTTTTAAGGAGACGTGAATACAAACTGCACTTTAACCTCACATCATGTAGTAGTTTTAAGTTCTCTTATACGATGAAGGTAATGCTGTTTACAGTGCCCATCTGTCTGAAGGCTTGTCTGTATTTGGTGTGTGCATGTGTATGTAAATCTGTTGAAAAGTCCCCTATTTACTAAGCACATTGCAATCCAGTCAAGTCTTTGAGACCAACTGACTTTTCATTCTTTTTCAGGTTTCAAGTCTAAGCAGTTGAAATCTTCATCTGTGGAAAAAGGCTGTATACACATCTAACAGTCCCTGCATTTGTTTATATAATAGCTTAAGTCTGGCCACGAGAATGTGTGTAAGCATGTCTCACATTTCTGCTTGATGTGTGTGCACAATAATATGCATACTATGTATATGTATGCACATGTGTGTATTACATTAATATGCATACCATGTAAAAGTGTGTGTGTGTGTGTGTGTGTGTGTGTGTGTGTGTGTGTGTGTGTGTGTGCTATATTAAGTACATATGTATCCCAGTGTATTTTGTATCAGTGTGTCCAAACCTGCACGTACAAATGGAGGGGGCCCATCAGATGGAATCAGCGCCTCCCCCCAGCAGGTCGCCAGGCAACAATGCGGCAGGGCTGTCCATTTGGTGCCTTTCCTCCATTTGCGGTGCACCCCACAGGCTGCTGCTGGGGTATCCTGCAGACATGCCCCCCCAGAGCCCAGACCTCCCCGAGTCTACACCCCCGACACCTCCTCCTTCCCCTGCCCCGTTGGTGCTCCACTGGGAAAATATCCCCAGCCCCGGTCCTTGGGCTGAAGAGGTTTCTGAAGAACTGCCTGTACCATCGAGACTCTGCCAGGCAGAGCCAGAGGACCTCACACTACCTAGAGACGCTGCTCCACTTTCCCCTCCTCCACCACCACCATTGCCATTTCCACCTGAAGTTGTGCCCGCTGCTGCCCGCTCATTCCCAGGGGAGCTACCTCCACCGCTGGCCACAGCTGTGCCTGTTCCAGAAGAACCCTGCGTCCCACCGGCTGCTGACCCTCCTGAGCTGGCCCCCTCTGCCCCTCCGGCTTGGGAATGTGCAAAATAGCGAGCAACTTCTTCTTCACTCACAAACTCCGCCAGGATTGTGGTGTTGCCCAGAACACACCTGAGAAGGATTTACAAGACAAGGTTGTTTAAGATCCACAGTAGCGTTTTCATGATGGGTACGTGTGTATCAGTGAGGTCGCAGGTTAACCTACATGTGCAGTGCACCCTGGGCCTTGGCTGCTTCCTGTCGGCTGCTGTAGCGAATCAGAGCACTGCCCTGGCCGAGGTGGAAGGTCAGCAGGGGGCCGTGCTGCATGCAGATAGTCCTCAGCGTGGAGCCATCAATCTACAGGTAAAAAAGAAAAAAAATTAAGTGTAAAAGATTGCGTGCGTGTGATGGGACAATACGCAATTCTCAATTAAAAGGGAAAGGTCAGGGAATCTAAGCGGTTATGCAACATTGGTTGTGTGTCTGAAGAACCGTGTATTAATAAATAATGTAGTGATACTGTACACTGGCTTTATCAGTCTGTAATCCTGTCACACTTATAATGAGATATACAAGTTGTGCAAGCCTGTGCACATGAGCACTGAGTTAGTAAATGCATTATGGTTTAAATATTTTTTTTTTAATATAAATCTATATTACTGAAACAAAAACTTTGTCTAGACTTCTACGCTTTCCCAGAGCAGTGTCATGCAAGTGTCGTTTGTGTAAGCCCTAATTGATTAAATGGCTCATCCAGCTCCACAATCCAATTACAGCTGGGTCACGCATCATTCCGCCTAATTTGCATAAGACGGACTGAAGGGGAATTCAGATGAATGAGCACAGTGGTTTAATGGTGTTCAATTCAAACCCCGACCAATCTATCTGGGCAACCGTTTTACTTTTTAAGCCATAAACAATTGCTGTGGTGAAGGATTGTAAGAACATTTTAATTCTCCATCGCTTGCACAGCATTCCCCGTCTCATCTTTTCCCCGCCCTTCGGCACTATCTTAGTTTATAGACCGCAGATTTACAGGCGGCAACATCGTTAATCTTTGAAATTTGTCACTTTGGTGGATTTTTATCTCTCTCAACCTCAGTCACTCCTCACCTGAGGGGTCAGGTTGCTCAGCAGCAACCAGCAGCTGCCTCTGGAGGCAACGCCATCGCTCCAAGCCGAGCCTAAGAAGAAAAAAAAAGGAGAGGAGAGACAAACAGTAATAAAGAGAAGGACAAAACAATTATCAAGGACGTCATAGCTGATGACAAACAATGAATGCGCTGACGATTACCTTATTTATAAAAAGACAAACTCTTTTTGCAAGGTTTCATAAGACTTTAGTACGACCTGAGTCATATCACTGTCAAGAAGCGCTTCCTCTATACAGTATATAGGTCAGTCATACGTTGACAAATGGTTATGAAAAACATCTAAATCTTTTCCCTGTAAACAGTACCTGGGCCAAATCTTGACTCTTGATTAATCCCGCCCCCACCCCAGCTCCGAGCCAACCGTGGGCCTCCGCTACCCCATGGGGAGGGCGAGGCCTGCTTCTGATTAGTTAAGCCAGGAGGGGGGCGTGGCAGCTGTGAGCTGTTGCGATTGGTCTTCCATAACTTGTTTTGTCCGATGGGCTCTGGGGGCCAGCTGGGCTTGTACTCCGAGTACTTTCCTGAAGAGGAAATGGGGAGGTGGGAGAAAGGGGAAAAAAATAACTTTTGGCAAACAGACCACAGAAATGGGAGAGTAGAGCACACAGTACAGCAAACTCCTTTGGTATCTTTGTGGGATAGGCATGTGTACACCAGTAAAATACAGTGCAGACACAGTTATAGTAACAGAAACAAAGAAAAGCAAACAACAACAACAACTGAGCTGATAAGATGAAGGAGACAGAAAAGGAAATCAAGTATCAAATCAAAATCAAACAAATCAAAATGTATACCTGTGCTGTGTGCATTGCTGAGGGGGCTGTCTGAGGCACTGTAGGGCCAGGCACCAGGTGAAGGCAGCGAGGTGTTGAGGGAGGGGTTTGGCCCTAGAAAACATTACAAAGTTATCTTAAAGAAACACATCCTGTGATAAACAAGACAAGGCCAGCATAGAACAGCTGGACCGCACATGGAGCCTGTGAGGAAACCTGTCAACCCTTTGCCCCGAGACTTGGTCAATAAATGCCACTGGAGCACGCTTTCAAGTAAAAACAGATATGCGCCTCAAAAAATTTGGCAAATTCACTCAGGTACCTATGTTGTCTCGCAGTAACTGGTGGTCAGAGTCATTGAGGCTCTGCGGTCCTGGGGAGCCAAGAACACTACCAGGGGTCATGTATGGATCGGACTCCGGGTCACCACTGCTCGGGATTCCCTTCCAGGGCACACCGGGCTGGAACTCTGTCATCGGAGAACAGAAAACGTATTGATCGATTGAAATGATATGCCGCTTTGCCATATTCTAAACTAAACACCAAATATGGCAATTAGTTAATTTAATTAGTCTGTAATACACCGCTCAAACACTGGACAGGTTGACAACTGTCAAACAAACGTACAGCTTCCTGCATATTTGAGCCTGACGTGACATTACATTTACTACCGTCTACTCCTCCTCTCATCCTAATTCATCATCCTTTGGTAACATGTAGCAGAGAAGGACATGCTCACCTGGAGGCCAGCTGGATGTGGCAGGTTTGTGCCCCATTTTACTCCCAGGGGTCCGGTGCCAGTTGTCTGCAGAACCTTGAGGGGGAATCCCCAAACCATCACTGCCCAGCATTTCATACTGGGAATAAGGGGATCCTCCCCTCACTTTTATAGCACTGGGTAAAGGGCCTTGGGAAGAGTCGGCAGGAGAGAAAAAAAAGTCAAACAGACTGACGAGAATAAACCTCAAATCACTTTTATTCGCGGTGGTTCATTCAGATACACTGTGAATGAAGGTGATTACAAACGCAGTTAAGACCAGATTGACAACAGCCTGGGAGGTGTGCCTTCCCCAAGTGTGAATTTTGCCTTCACAAAAATCATGTTACGAACCATCTGCTAACCTACCATTCTTGTGGAGGGCTGCGTCAGGAGAAGGAACTGGGGAGTGTCCCTCCATCATCCATTTGAAGCGGGATTGCTGTCCTCCTGTGTCCTTCATTCCTCCCATCATGGGACCGAGCTCCAGTCCCGACAGGTTACCACCAGGGGCAAGCCCTGGCAAGTGGGAAAACAAACATTCATGAGCACATCACATTCAACTAACGTTCAGTTCAACCTAAGTATATATGATTGCACCAAGACCAAGGGCCGTTAAAAATGTAGGACCTTTGTTATAGCAACAGTGACGACAAAGCTAATAGGGATGGGCATTTCAAAGCAAAAATATTATTCGATATTTGCAGGAAACTATTTGAGCATCCTTTGAAGATCTACCATTACTACCGGCGCCAGAAAAAACAAGGGGAAATATATTTTTTAAGACAATGGTCACATACACTATTCAAAAATCATGACCATACTTAAAAAGGTAACACGTCTGAGTTTACTTTAAATCAGATAGCTATAACTGGATGGTTCTTATTGGCTCACCTAGTCAAACAGACACCCCAACGGATAAAAGAGACTAGTGCAAGTGGGCAGAGCTGAATGCCATTTCCCTCACGCACACTTGATCCTAAATCCCTGTTGATTTTCTGACTTCATGTACCCTGAGATAGGCTGCCAAAGTAGCATTTTAGAACCTAACAAACACCACTGAAAACATTAAATAAAACCAGTGCAAGGTTTGAAGTTTTTACAGCTGACTGCCTCACCAGTGGAGCTTAACCCACAAACGAGTTGCCTGTTGTACTCACCAGAGTACATCCCTTGCGTTTTGGCATGAATGTCTGATAAGGGCCCCCCCATTCCAGGATGTGCAAGGGGGTCTACCATGGGCTGTTTGGACAGGCCTCCTCCCAGGTGAGAGGGGGACAGTTTAGAGCTCCCTCCTCCTGCTGCTGCTCCAACGCCACCCTGCTGATGCTGCCTCTGCTGCTGCAGAATAGCCATAATCCTTGCCAGCTAAGAAAAGGACAAGATTCAAGAGAATACAACTCACAAATCAGAAGAACTGCAAAGTACAGTTTTTGCAGCAGAAGTCCAGGTGACAGTGCATGGTACGGTATGTAACATAATCATGCTCACCTGCTGTGGGTCTGGCTGCTGCCTTAGAGGCTGAGGCTGAGGGAACTTCCTCTGGTTCTGCAGGAGCTGTTGTTGCTGCTGCTGTTGCTGCTGTTGCTGCTGCTGTTGTAGCAGGAGCTGACAAGCCTGTGGGTTGGTGGGCAGAGATGGAGGTAAACAAAGAAAACATTGGCTAGTGCTCACATACACACTCTGGGTTGGTTTATTACAAGTCACCATGTGTTTTAAGATAATCAATACAGATTAAACAAAGTCAGACCGTTGTACCAAACAGACAACGTAGGGCTGCAAATAACGATTATTTTCAATGTTGATGTATGTGACGATTATTTTCACGATTTATCAATACGTTTTTTTTTTTGTCTATAAAATGGTCAAAAATTCTGATCAGTGTTTCCCAAAGCCCAAGATGTCCTAAAAATGTCACTCAAAGATATTCAGTTTACTGTAAAACCAGAAAATAGTCACATTTAAGAAGCTGGAACCAGAGAATTTAGATTTTTTTATTATTTTTTTTTAAATCACTCAGCCCGATTAATCGAAAAAAAGTTGGCGTTTAATGCAATTGTTGACAACTAATTAATCTTTGCAGCTCTACAAAAAGGAAATCTCTCTCTCAAAGTGGTCAGTACATCAATCAGCTGATCTAAGATTTAGTCACATACCAGATGGAACTGCTGCATGTGGGGGTAAATGTTGCTGAGCATTGCGAGCTGCTGTGGGGAAATCTGATTAGGAGGGAACACTCCTCCACCAACACCGCCGACCCCTCCGACACTTCCAACGCCACTGACACCACCAACACCTCCAACCACTCCACCCACACTACCACCAGGAGAGGGCATCTGCTTCAGCATAGGACCCGGCACCTGCATGTCACAGGAATTTCTTTGTATATGGCTGTTGATACAGACACTTGATGGAGTAATATGAGAAACGGTGACAATCCATTCATCTAGCTCCACTCAAGTATGAATGACTATACAAATTTGTATTCGCAGTTAACAATTTCCAAAAGGTTCTTGCACACCATGAAGTCTTTTTGACAGGTGCATAGGATAAAAAACTATTGACGAGGAAGAAATAATCCCCAACACGGTCCATTCTTGGTGATGAGGGCTCTGTACATTACAGATGTTAATATATTTCTCTCGTTTATATATACATATTTCTTTCTTGTTTTTGTTTCTCATTTATTTCAATGTTGTTTTTAGTATTGTCACCATTAGGCTTTTTTTACATTTTAAAATTTATTTTAGTGTCTTTCTACTTTTTGAATACTATACGCTACATTGTGTAATATGGGTCGGACTTCTTATCTAATGTCCCTATAGGGCCTTATTGTGATGTGAACCTATTTTTTTTATAATATTGGAAAATTTACTCTGTATGTTGACCATTTGAAAAACGCAGCCTTGTGTTTGTTTTAATATTTAGAGAGCTAATTGACCTTAATTTGTATGGACTGAATTGTGAAAAGTGTTGCAGTATGTATGCATGCATGCATGTATGTATGCATGCATGCATGTTAATGAAGTGAGGACAAGTGATACCTAGCTTTTACAAACATAAAAGCTTTCTCCCCTAAATGAAATCAGGGCGTGATTCCCGTATTATCAGAAATGTGTAAAAAAAAGAAAAAGAAAAAAAGGATAGAATAGAACAAAATTGTGTCACGGCCTCAAGTTGCAACACCTTTACCATTACTCTCTAAGGCCAGATGAATTAGACAACTAATGTGTCATTAGTTTATCAAACATTTTGTAAAGTTGCCAGACAGCGTAGGCAAGTTGGGGAAATAAAAAAATAAAAAAACACAGTAAACATGGAATGAATATGATGAAGTAGATTATTTCATAATGGTGTTAATGGTCTCTTAAAAGTTGACTATTGTTGTTATTTATAGCTAGAACAGTAGGCGATCAGGCAGCATTGTGGGCAATATTCAAAAAGCAGGTAAAATTATACACTACCAACCAGTAGAGTTTTTCTTTGTGTGAAGTAAACATTGGCAGGACTCAGGAGACCCTCATTCTCCCCCAAATACAACATTAACCATAACTAAAACATCAGGAAAAAAAAACAAAAAACATACCTGAGCCGACAGGAACTGATGAGGCACTTGAGCACGTAAACCCTGGGAGGGATTCATTGGATGCATGCCAGGCTGGTGCATCCCTCGAGGCTGAGGCATCCCTCCGCCACTGCCGACAAACACCCCATGGCCCCCCATCTGGAGTACAATGGAAACCAAAACAACCATACCAATGCATTTGTAATGTAACTTGTGATAAGTTCTCTCACATCATAGTGCTTTCTTCCCTCGGGTCCTCAAGTTAGCACAACTCCCCCCATACAGCAGATATAGTTCATATAAAAAGGTGAAATAATACAAAATCGTAGCCAACTTTGGAAATGGAAGTTCTGTAAAATTACTCGTAAAATACTGGTTGGCACAACAGACTCGTACCTTTTCACCATAGGGCCCCTTTTCACCGTAGGGCCCCATTTCAACAGGACCCATGTCTTTGGAACTAGGCATGCGGTAACCTCCTCCGCCTCTTCCTCCCCTCCGCATCTCTCCGTTATAGTCAGTTATTCCTCTCTTGTCTCCTTCCATCTTTTTGTCAAGACTTGGGTCATCACCCTGAGAAACAACAAAGTCATGAACACACTCGTTCATAGGACAGTTACAGAGGTCTCACCGATAATCCATCCACCATCATAACATTAACATGGGTGGCAAGTTTTGATTAAGAGTTTTGATTTTATGAAAGAAAAGACATTAAAAGGTTCTCACATTCAGAAATTGATATAGCAGCAAAAAACATTTGCCATGTAAAAAGATATAGTGGAGTAATGTCTACCTGAGCAGAGAATTCAAATCACACTCCGTGTGTGTGTGTGTGTGTTAATTTGTTTACATAGCCGGTCTGGCCTTGCGTGCATGTATGTATGTGGGTCCCTGTTTGTGTGCCCCACTGACTAGCTAAGGGCCTCTGCTCTGGACTGCACTCGTGCAGCAGTTACCATTGATAACAGGTTGTAGCGGAAGCGTAGTGCCCCCCCCCGGCCTCCCCTCCCTCAGGTTAACACTGTTAGCTCTGTCAGCACTGCTGACGTTGCTTGCCCTGTTTGCGCTATGAAAGGCTGAGGCAATCCCTCAATGGGAGATTTGATCTGAGCTCTATATAGAGCTCTTTAAAAGTCAAACATCAGTAACACATTACAATTGCTGTTTCCAATAGCTAGAGTTATTGAGATTGTTTTTTTTAGTGAATTAACATCTTACCAAAAGACCCATGTTTGAAAACTGGCGTGACACTGGGTTCATCCAGCTGTCCCCTCCTCCGCTCTTTAGGAAAGAAATCCAAACATTACTCTCGGTCAAAAAACAAATTAAAAAGTTCACATGACGATATTGAGGAAAGTTACTAAACAAAACGAGTGCTTTGTGTTAATGCAATGAACCAAAAGTGGCCACGCAAATGCTTGTGTGTCCTTGAATTGCTCATTTTCCCTACCTTGATGTTGCCCCTCTTTCCTCCATGAGTCTGACCCCAGCCTCCGGAGTTGAAGGAGGAGCTGTTTCCCTGCGAGACAGAGTTGTTCCAGACCCCTCCGCTACCATCATCTTCCTCGTCCCAGCTGGGGTGACGGGAGGCCGCAACAGAGCTCTCTCCCTTCCCACCCCAGCTCTCCATTGATTTGGTGCCTGCAGGAAAATAAAAACAGATGGTTATAAAGTGGCCATGTCATTTCTCTAGATGTCCGTTTTTAACTTGTGGTTTGAAAATGCTGAACCCTTTTAAATTGAGAGATGTGCAGTGTTGCTTGATTTGAGCACCATGTCTAAAAAAGATAATGAGCATAAATAACTCTGAACACAGGACGATATTTTGAGTCACACACATTTTGTTTCTCTTCTTACCAGATTTGCCAGAGTTGGGTGAAGGGTTCCCCCAGCCAGAAGCTTTGCCGGGCTCATCTGGATCACCCCAACCTGTTGCTGCATCGGACGACTGGCCCCAAGTAGTCGTACCATTATCCACAGATTGTGCACCTCCTCCCCACATGCCTGGACATGGAGATTGATGGCAGAGTAAAGAAAATGTGCAATACTTGAACATGAACACTTCAAATGCTGATCCAGTTTGGTTGTGGTTTTCCAAGTGCACACTTATTTGCAATGGTACAACTTCTACTTACCCACTGCAGCATTGCCAGGGTTTGTGTCCCTGCTGTGTTGCATCCCCTGCTGCCTTCTAGGTGGTTGTTGGATGGGCGGTGGTGGGGCCTGCTGACCGTGGCTTTGGCCAGGCGCGGCACTCTTTTTGTCCCACAAATTCACATTCTTGCTTTTGAAGCGTGTTGGGTCTCCCCAGGCTGAAGTGCCATCATCAATTTCCATTTTGCGACTGATGGACTGAGGGGAGGGTTCTTCCCAGCCACTGGACTCCAGGGAGTCACCCCCGCTCCCGCCCCCAGAGACTTGGGGGATTGGGCCAGAGCTCCAGCCTGGGCTTTGGTTCTGATTCTTGGGTGGTGGACCTCCACCTCCAACATTAGACCGGCTGTTCCACCCTCCTTGAATGGGACCTCCTTGTGGCTGCTGGCCCTGTGATTGGTGCTGCTGTTGATTTGGGGCTTTCATTGGTGCCACTTGGCTGTTTGGTATCTGTGCTGCTGCTGCTGCTGTGTGGGGCTTTGAACTCCCCCAGTCCTGGTGGGATTTGCCTCCACCCACATCTCCTCCTCCCCAACCTCCTCGCTGAGCTCCCCCTTCATCCAAATGACCCCAGGAAGATCCCTTCTCATCAGAGTTGCTTCCACCCCTGTTTCGCCCATCTCCACACCCACCTCCAGGTATAGAGTCCCTCTGTCCCCTATCTCCTCCCCAACCACCTGCCTCTCCTCTTCCAGTCCCCTTCCATCCCCCTGTCCCTTTATCCTCTGGACCATCTGCCCAACCACTACCCTGTTCTCCAAACTCTCTCCAATTCCCCCCTCTTCCTCCTCCCCCCCCTCCTCCTCCTCCTCCTCCTCCTCCTCCTCTGTGATCACCCCATTTTTTTTCTTCAGTCCCCCATCCTTTGCCCTGGTTTTCAGGTGGGAGATCACCCCAGCCTCCAGCTGCCTTTCCCTGGTTGCCCTCTATATCTTCTTCTGGCTTTCCCGGCTTCCTTACAGTGCTACCGAGCATGTGAGGACCACAGGTGGACTGTGAAGTACCACCATCCCAGCCATCCCTCGTGGTAACAGGGCCAGGGTTCAGGCTGGTCGTGTGACTGCCAACAGATGGATCATTAGGTATTGAACTGGTGTTAGATGGGTACCCAGGGCCGCGACTAGTGGTAGTGTTCATGGTTGCTGATGAGAATGCAGAGGAAGATGAAGTGCTTCTTTCATTTCTCTTTCTGGCTCCCGTTGTGGTATCCAGGTCCCAGGCCACATTCTGTCGAATCTGGGTCTGCCCCCAGCCCGTGTTAGAGAGAACCCTGGGGTCTAGGTCAGATCGATTGAGCATGCCGAGTAAGGCCACCTCAGCATTGGAGGTCTGGTCGGAACATTTGTTTACAGACGAAGCTCTCTCCTGCTTACATCCGTTATCGCTTTCTCCTCCACCACCACTTCCAGCTATGGACCCTCCTCCGCTAGAGGACGAAGGTGCTCCACCTGCAGTGTCTCCACCCTGTCCTCCTCCTCCTACTCCTCCTCCTCCTCCTCCTCCTCCCCCCCACTCCCCATCTGTCCCCTCCCCACTTTCTATCCCTTTCTGATTGTCCCAAGCTTTTGTCATAGTGTCAAACTTTGGTGAGGCAGAGTCCTGCAAAACACTGCCACCAATACCTCCACTACTGCTGCTGTTGCTGCTGCTCCCATCTCCTCCTCTTCCACTTCCTATTGCTAAGTTATTCGAACTTACACCTCCCGCTGTGCCACCCCACTCTGTTTCTGAACTGCCTCCTTCCCATGCTCCCTGAGATACCACTGGGGTATTTGAGCTACCATCATTTCCCCTACCCCACCCTGCCTTGTCACCCTGGCCTCCAAAGCCCCACACACTCCCTTCCTGCCCCTGAGCTCCAGTCCCTCCTCCACCCCACCCGTCTGCCTGTGAGGCACCCGTACACAGGTCAGAGGACACTGGAGGCATGGATCTCCAAGAAGAAGAGGCAGCAGAGGAGGAAGACGAAGAGCCAGAAAGACTACCACTCCCTTCTGCATCAACACTAGCAGGCCCACAGCCCCCCTCATCGCCACCTTCTTGATTTGGTCCTGCTCCTCTTGCTCCCCCGCCTGAACCCAACTCTGGTCCTAGGTTTCCAAAGTGCTGCTGCTCTCCACTCCGTGCTCCCACAGCCGTCTCAGTGTGCTGCTGATGGAGACCAGTTTGATTCACAGATGAAAGAGAGTGAGTGGTGATGAGCGTAGTGCTGGCAGAGAACGAGGAAGCTGAAGTAATGGACGAGTGTAGTGGAAGGCCGTCGCTAGCCGAAGATGATGTCCCACCCTGCACCAGGGCAGGCCAGGCGGAGGGGTTCACGTTGGGGTTGAAATTGGCACCAGGGACACTGCTGTTGCTGCTGCCACCCACAGGGCTCTCCTGAGGCCCAGGAAGAAGACGGGAGACTTTGGAATTGTAAAATGCTGCTGATCCCAGCCCTGCCTCCACCTGAGAGGGGGTGGAAGAGCCCCACACACCACCACTCGACTGAACACATTCATTAAGCGAGGAAGAGGAGGAAAGAGGAGAAGAACGAGGTGAGGAAGGATTGTCCATGTTCCCTGCTCCTCCTCCTCCTACTGCTGCTGCTGCTGCTGCTGCTCCTGCTCCTCCCTTCTGCTGGATGTTTCTCTCACTCCATGAGGCACTACTGTAGTTGTTGTTGTTACCAGGGCAGTCTTGCTCCTGCACTCCTCCTCCTCCTCCTCCTCCTCCTCCTCCTCCTCCAGCCCGGTCAGAACTTAATTTGGCCCCTCCTAGGATGCTAGGCCAATCCCCCAGGTCCGTCCCATCAACAATCACCTTCCCGCAGCCCTGAGAAGAGGACTGGCTGCCAGAGCCTGCCCCCCATGTGGAATTTGCATAAGTTGAAGTAGTAGAAGAAGAAGAAGACGACAGAGCAGCAACACATAATGACGATGAGGAGGAGTTGGGTGGTGAGGCGGAGGATGAACCCAGGTTGGAATCTATATGGGGAAAAAAGTAGGTGATTTATTGACAATTTCAGCATTGACAATACTAACTAATGACACAGTGGCGTTTCTAAACATACAAGATTTCAAGATACATTGATTGCCATTGTACAACAGGGTTGCGCGTTTTTTTTGTTCCAAGACATTAACCCACCTGTGCCTCCAGCTGTGTTTGCATTGGGGTCATCGGCTCCCTGTGAGGAAAGCGATGGGGTGGCTTCCCAGCCACTGCCTCCTCCAACCCCTCCTGCACCCCCTTCCCCTCCGCCTCCCCCCAGCAGCATGGAGGACAGCGGTGGCTGGCCCCTCTTCAGTAGCACTTTTTGATCCTGCTGGCAGCGAAATCTTGGTGGAACCTCTCTGGACATGTATCGCTGCTGCTGGGAGGTCTGGCTTCCAGAGGGGGAGGAGGAGGGCTGTCCGTTGGCCACAGCAGTCCGCTGCTTTGCATTGTTCCCGCCACCAGGAGGAACTTGTGCAGAAACCCCGGCTGCAGCAGGACTGGGGGATGAGGGGGCAACAGGGCCAGGGCTGGGGGACACTGAGCCTGGGGTGGCGAGCGGCTGGGAACAGGAGGGCTTGGCTGATTCTGGCACTAAAAACACATTTAATGAAAAGGTGTGAACTACTGGTAGACTTAAGTACGATAAGAAGAGAGACAGTTTGGGTATGTTTCTGAGCTACAGGTACGTTAAGCTTCTCTTTAGCCAACAGTTTAAGAAAGGTTCAAGCAAATGCATCTAAAGTGTGAGCATAATTGAATAACCCATGGTCATCACAATACGTTACAGTTATCATGAGAACAGGGTACTGCTGATTAAAGCATATTTAACAACAAGGTATAGAAATCACACCACTGGCACATATTATGGAGTAGTGAGTGATAAAAGAAAGACATGTCTAATGATGAAGAAAATAAACATACCTTTGATTTTCTGTTCTGGCACCTAAAAACAGAGAGAATAAGTGTGTCAGATATAAGGCAGAAGAGAAAACAAAGTGTAACTTACTAAGCTTTAGTCTTGCGACTGAGAAAATGACTAGCATGGCACTACTAAGCAAACATTAGGAATATGGCATTGATTATTCATTTTACAATTTCCAAACATGACACAATCTAAGCTACCAAATGAAATATTCCAAGTCAACCTAAATAATTCTGGCTTAATGACGTGGAAGCAGGATCCCCCCCAGAGTCTCTAAAAAACATGGAGACAAAGTCAGCTGTGAATGTTTCTGGGTGAACATGTTTACCTTCTGAGAGGTTTCCCTTTTCTTTTTATCTTCTTTCTTCTTTTTCTTGTCTTCCATGAACTACTGCTCCCTTTCCTGATTCTCCTGTCTATGAAGAGGGATGTACACATTCAATTATTCATGATACATCTCAAAAGGCACACCGAAAGTAATCTAATCCTCACTAAAACATACCTGTACACACACACACACACACACACACAGACTCAAAACGAAGGTATGTACGACATCAGATCACTGCCAAGCATTCTGCGACACAGTCAATGTTGTGAAGACAGTAACGTTAACCAGGGGCAGACAGCTGGACAACAGCCTGTGGAAGAAGCCTGGCTTCTCAATGCATAATTCATTAACCAGCGAGCGATTGCAAGTCCAACTAACAGACAACACAGGCAGCAGCCAAACAAACGAGCCACTAACTCTCAAACATATTTCTGGGGAAGTCAAGTTCTCCTTCACCCCTGTAGAGACGTAATGGCAGCGGGTCACGAGCTGTTTTAATGAGTAAAGTTACCTGACTCCATCTGTCCAGTGCATTGAAAACATGCTCTCGCTGACTTCACACTTTGACAAAAGTAAAAACCTCTGTATTATGAATACGTACAACTCATAACTCAGTCATGTCAGCCTTGTTTTTGTGTGTGCGTGTCCGTGTGTGGAAAAGCAAAAACAATACCACGGAAGGCTGAAAAAAAAAAAGCATTTAAAAATGCAAATGTCCAATGTAAAGAGATGTCAGTTACCAGAGAGCTGTAAATAGGACTGGGCCCAGTGTTTCTGTTAGCTAAGCTGCACACAACTAGCATCTAATGAACGCTAACTGCTCAACGAATGGCTTTAACCCTTCAATGCATCTTTCACAAGTGGATCAGCCGACATGTCCATTAATAAGTCAGTTTACGTAACGCATGGGGACCCCGACAAGGCCGCACAGGAAGCAAACAGTCCGGGTTTGGTGGAACCAGCAGGCCAGCGAGGAGCTAGCCAGAGCCCACAAGAAGAGCTCCCCCCAGGGGAGCTAATGCTAGGCGGCTCCCGAGCAGCTGGTGAGCCCCGCGTCGTGACCTAAAGAGCGGGGGGACCCCGTCCCGGAGCCTCGGTCCTGTCCGCGCGACCACACTCACCTCTAACGTTACGCAGTTGACTGTAGACAACCGGGACGTCGTATTAGCTAACTTTAGCTCCTTATTTAAAAAAAATAAATTAATAATTTTAATTTACAAACTTTCCGGTTGTAAGTCGTAACTTTACAACGGGGACACAACCCTCCCTCCCCTCCCCCCCTCCCCGTCGGTGTCGGGCCGAGCGGCTGTCCCGCGGTAGCGGGGGACAGGGCCACATGAAACCACGAACTTCGGTGACGTTTCTTCAGCAGCGCGTGAACAAGCGACGCTCCTCTCAAACTGAGAAACCCAAAACGTAGTCGGCGGAAACAACGAGCGGGATTAACGCGCACACGCCGCGGGGCAGCGGCCGGAGCCCGGTGGCTCGGTGCTGGACACTCACCTCGGGAATCACGTCGGACATAAAGTGCTTCTGTGCAGAAATTCTTGCAGACCTACCGCTAGCAGGCTAGCGAGGTGGCTAGCCTAGCGAGCGAGTTCTTCGAGGCTTTCGAGGCTAAATTGAATAAGAAATGACATCACCGAAAGGCGAAATGTTAATCGTAGAAAAAAACGAGGAAAGGCGATTATCCTCTTCGAGCGACTCCGGTTCTCAAGGCGT
This sequence comes from Ophiodon elongatus, assembly GCA_016806645.1. NCBI lineage: Eukaryota > Metazoa > Chordata > Actinopteri > Perciformes > Hexagrammidae > Ophiodon > Ophiodon elongatus. The sequence continues at coordinate 1,670,039 of JACSYO010002147.1, forward strand.
CAACAAAACATGCATAACCCCTCGATGACTGTCAGACGCTGTATGATCGGTTAGTTTACTATCGGCCATTTTGCTTCTGTGTGGAGGTTCAGCCAGCATATGATATCACCAGGCTGCTTGTTGATCAGAGACGGGAGGCGGAGCGGGGCGCGTACCGGCACCGTCCACCAGGGGGCGTCTTCTCACTGGAAACATGACGTCATACACGCCGAGTACCAATAGGCATGGCTCACAAGTCTGGAACTATTTTACCTGCGTAACACTGTGACTGACCTTATGACTGATCGCTTCTCTGAGCTGTAGTTTTAAAGCTGCATGTTGATGAGCCTTTTACATGTTTTAGCTATTTATACCCTGTATGATCATTTATACCTGTGCCCACTATATTGTTTTTGATTTGTGAGAAGTACTGTGATGCATTTGTATTTTTCATAGCAAACAATTGAAAATCATTTTCTGATTGCCCAAACAGCTTTTTAAGAGTTTACAAACTCTGTTTCTAAAGTATATTAATGCTTTGCCCCAGTGATGCATAGTTTTGGTCAATTTTAATGAGAACATATATTTCTCCTTATAGTGGGAATTAATAAAACATATATATAGTCTAGCCTAGTTCAGTGGAATTGCTTTTGTATTACTTTGGTATATGTTATGTGTTTCAGATTATTAGTAGTCTATAATGTCCTCACTGAATATACTGCACTGCTATACTGTTGTAATATTTCAATAAAAGCATCAACAATTAGACCAAGTCTGTTTTATAATTGAGCATGCAAGACATCAATTGTTTTCATATACATTTATTTTTTTAAACTGGTTACAAAATAAAAAACACAAAGATACAAAACAAGGTCATTTTTCCAACTTAACTACAGCTTCTGCTGTCCAGTGTATTGTAAATACAAATGGAGCACTTGCTGACTTTCAGTCATACACATCCCACCTAAAAAATAGCCACAAATTGTTGTACTGTTCATATATATGTCAGTGTGGTACTTTTAAGTATGACCTGTTTATTTAGAGTACATCTCAAACATTATGTTAGTCCAAAAAGGACACGTTATTTACTCCAAATACAAAATGTGGATAAGCAGATTAGCACCCTCACTACATCCCTGCTTACAACATACTACAATCCCCTTCACCTATTTTCTCCCTCTTTGTGTCCTCACAGCTTAAATTTCCACTCACAGCACAACTGTATACCCAGTGACCAAAATGCCTTAAAAAAGCACCTTGTGTTATCCCTTCAGTGTTTAAAGTACAGTAATGTAATACAACTGAATGGAAAAAAAGTAACATGGCATAATTCCTGTTGATAAAAACGGCTAACTACAGGGAGGCCGGTATTGCCATGCACCTTCCATACGTGGGTTAAATCTGTTTTAGTTTTAAAATGTTTTTCCTATCCTCCCATTGTAACAAGTCCAGCTTGGCTACATAGATGATAATTCTCTAAAATTATTAAGATTACAAGTAAATCCCGAAGTATATCTTGTTCCACTCCCTTAGAATAGTACGAGGATCTAACACTGAATGTTAATCGTCTCTAGAAACCTGGCTGTTGTTTTGGTACCTGCTGCCAGCTGCCAGATTCTTGATTCAAAGCCAAGAGAATCTAGTTTTGTAGTTTGCACAATGACAATAAATATGCTGTTTCTCCCTTCTACTGCAGCCTATCCAGTTCGAGCCATGCCATTGCCCTCTGCTGGCTGTAGATGGCATTACGTATGGCTGCCAGCAGCTCATCAGTACAGCTCCATGTGCTGGGCTCCAGGGTGAAGTAGAGCAGGGGCAATGTCTCCAGCTGCAGCTCCTCGGCCTGGCACACCTCCTCCATTACGCTGTCTGCCCCACAACGTGGAAGAAGCTTCCTATTTTAAATGTTGGAGCGTAAAATGTCGCAAGTTAGAGGAAACAACTTTGGGATCTTTAAAACAACAACAACAACACTTTTTGTATATCTACAGTATATGGTGAGAAAATACCACCCTATCTGCAGATGGAGAAAAATGCAAATTTAACAGAAAATGTCGTGAAGTGTGTGGTGAGCCTGATTGATGTACTATCATGCTGCTATGATCTGATGCATACTTACTGTTACACTGAATTTACTGTACTTGCCAAGCAATTGAGTGGCCACTTACCTCAGCTTCTTGCTCTTTTTGTTCTTAGGGCGGATATGGATGACGATAGGGTACATCCCCTGTCTCAATAAGCCCTCAACACTGGGCAGCCCCAGCTCCAGCAGACAGTGCTTGTCCTGAGACAAAGAGGGAGATAATGCGTGACAATGTGCATTCATTATCATGAGCAAAATGAATCACTCTTCTTACTTTTCCTTGAGAGAGATGTTTGTGCCTTGAGATTATTTTAAAGATTATGTTGTTTTTTTTTTTTAAATTACCTGGCTGATGACGTCCTGTATTGACTGCAGCCGTATTCCCAGAGCCGTCTCTGGACCGCTGGGATCCAACAGGAACACTCTCTTGTCTCGTCTCTCGGAGGCCTGGATGGGTTCTGTAAACCACAGAAAACAGAGGAAAGAGGAGACTGTGGTGTATCACGCCATGGTCAAATGAGGAATCATCCACCTTTTTGTTCACAGGGTCTGTCGTTGTTTGAGACGTGAACAAGTGTGTGTGCTGTGCGCATACCTGGTGGGCAGGTGTTGAACTCCAAACTAGACTCTGCTGGTTGCAGCAGCCTCTCTATGAGACCACGGGAGAGAAGAGAGGGGGAGAAGATGACCGGCCGCTTAGTCTGAACCTGCACCGGCTGCACCAAACTGTACGGGATCAAGTGTTCCTCGTGACCTGAGGGGACAGGCACACGTGAAGGTAACATTAATGCACAGCTTGTATAAAAAAAAAGAGAAAGAGAATCACACAGATTTGGTATTGCATTCTGGGAACACTGTGGCTGGATCTTACGTTTGCTGAGTGTGTAAACGACCTGCTGTGTGGTACCAATCCCACGGCAACAGGGGTCCACTGCCTTGACCAGTCGTACACGTCCGGATGCTTTCTTCAAGAACTACATGTCGGTAAATGGAGAAAAATAAACATCTAATAGTCGTGTGTAGCCAGTTATGTAACAGTTTGGTTTTTAGCACAGTGACTGAAAGGGAACCTGTTCAAGTCATTTCAATATGAGCAGACTGACCTTCCTCTTGAAGTCCTTTTGCTCCAGGGCCATTTTTCGTAGCTTAACAAGTAACAACTGTTGTGCCCTGATGTGGAAAATATTTATTTGTCATCGACACTCTTAAGTCTGCATAATTAATAGACGGTACTTATATCGTATTATAATACTACTGTACAATAAATCCTCAATAGCCAGAATTAGAATGAGGTTGCAGTCAAATCAAGGTCCAACTGGCGTACCTGTTGTAGTTGGGCATGGTTCCTGCCTGCAGGGGCTTGGCTGAGTGTGGGTCCGCCAGCGAACAGTGCCAATGGTATTTTCCATTGTATCTTGTGTCTGTGACGTGTATTATGTCATCACAGGACACACCCAGAGACGGCGGGTCACCGCGAGGTTCCATGTTGAGATTTACACGCACGTAGAAGGAGTCAGCGCCCATAAAAGTAGGCGACGAGAGGTGGGAGCACAGCTTGGCGTATGCTGAGGACAGGAAACAGAGGAGGGCCAAGCTTAGTCTCACCTCTCTGTGACATGAATGAACGGAGGTTTTAATAAAACAGTGTTACGGTTTTATGTAAAAATCTCCGACAAAAAAAACGACTCACCCTCTGGGTTGCTCTGGTGTTTGAGTGTTGAAGGCTCAGCCCACCACTGCAGAGAAAAGTGGGCTACCTCAGCAGTGCACTGGCTCAGCAGCACACTGCTCCCACCAAACAGAACCTTCTCCAGCTGGACAACATTAAGAGAAATGTGCATGTTCAATCAAGGAGCTTGTTTAAAAAGAATCCCACATCTGCACGCAGGACTGTAATGTGCACTTGTCCAAATAATGATGTCAATGCTCACACATGATTTATGCACTGTACAGACTCACACACCTCCAGCAGCTCACTGCCCTCTTTCAGTCCACATAATTCAGCTGGGGAACCAGCTCTCACGTGGCTGACGAAGATCCCCGTTTGGTTTCCTCCGACTATCGTAATATCGTCAGCTAGACTGGCTTTCCTGTGCTTTGGTGAGATGGGGGGGCTTGAGGATGGGGAGCGGGAGGGTGTCCTGAGAGATGACAGGGATGAGCAGCATTAGATGAGGATGGCGTGACGTGTACATGAGGCAAAGATCTGGCACAGAGCAGTGCAACTCCACTGGTCGGTCTATTCACTTTATATAATCAAAAGGTCAACTTTTGTGCTTGTTCTGTGCTCTCAGAATTTTCTTTTATCCACATGTCTGTATTATGAATATTTACACTTACACTATTAAACGCGTTCAAACCATTGGACCCAGTTACTAATGATGTTAACCACTAAGTTCTGTATCTGCTAGAAATAATGTTTTGGTTGCATTTTGAGGGTTCCACGTACAAGATTCAGGTCGTGCAGTTGTGTTACAGTCCTGTAAGGTTTATGGGGCCAATACTCATGCCATAACTTTGTATTGTAAAAAAAAAAATCAATCATCATTCTTTTCTAGGAAGCTGTTAGATGTCGCTGCGAGCAGTGTATAAGTGACATTGGTTATTAAGCAGGAAGCCATCACATACTGCACGTCATAGTGTACTTTAACAATGTTTCTCGTGGCTGTCATTGACAGGCGTTACATCCTTGATGTTGTACCTGGAAACAGAAGGATTGGGTGGGTGTGAAGAGACTGCAGGCAGGTTGACTAGGTCAGGGGGGAAGAGATGAGAGTGTTTGGAGTTCCAGGAATCACACAAAGAAGGTTCACTCTGTTCACCTATAAAACACCAGAGAGCCTCGTAACTTACGCTCACAACATACGACATGCAAAGGCAGCACAACCAGAATTGATGTGACCCAATCAAATATACCTGTAATGGTATCATTCTCATCACTGCCCCACGAGTCCAAGTCAAACCTATTGAGAGCAGAAAAAAGGGATGTTATTAAGAATGAAATGAAACTAGTTAGAACAGGCTCACGTTGTGTATCGTTATGTGGGGCTGATTAACTCACTCAGTGTTGAAGCGTCGGTTGATGGAGTTCATACACGGTGGGAAGGGGAATGTGGAGAGTCGATTTATTTCTTTTTCGTTGTCCTCTGCCTGAGGGTAGAGAGGTAATTAAAAAAAAAACACTGATTCTTACTCCTTCATTCTTTGTCTCTTTTGTTCCTTCCTCCCTGTGTGTGTTAATGAGCAGAGTTCGGCTACTCACTGACGAGAGGAGATTCTCCTCTGAGTTGGAGCGAGACTCTGTGGAGGAGAAATAAAGTACTTACTTACAGAGTACAAGTACTCTGTGCAAAGTGTGAGAATCCTCCACCAGGTGTCAGTGCACACAACTTACCCTCTGAGCTTTCATTGGCATGGCCACTCGAGGGCGTCTGTGGCACAGAGAACATGAGTGAAAATTGTATGGCCTCACAGCTATGGAGGTATTGTGCAGGTTCTAACACGTTAAGGGTTGCATCAGAATCTACTCCAATTTCTCAAACTCTCGACAATAATAAGCAGAAGATATTTACTTTGCAGTCCAAAAGCTACATTCCTCGCATACAGCAAAGACAACATGAAAACATGTTGCTGCAGCCTCCAAAACAGTTGTGTGCACAGTTAAACAAATAAGTAGTTACATAGCATCAACAGCACCACATTGTCACTTATTCTGATTTCAATCATGACGGTGATTCTACTGTTACTGTGAATGTGAGTAAGATCATAGTTATGGAAGCCAGCCCCAACCTTTCGTAGCAGCTGGCGGGTGCCATTGGCCTGGGGTCTCAGGTCCAGGCCCAGGGAACAGCAGGGGCCGTAGCACTGGTCCTCACTGCACAGGGACAGGTTGGACTGAGGAAACACAGGGAATAATATGAAGGGTCGGGTGGTTGCAGTGGGAAGACGGTGCTGTACTCATAACTTGCTGCATGAACTCACGCAGTGCAGACCGGGGCTGCTCTGCTCCATTTGCTCCCGGCTCCTCTCCCTCTCTCTCTCCAGCTCCCTCTGCTGCTGCTCCAGGTTGGCCTGCAGCTCTGCAATGCGTTTACGCAGACGGTTCTTATCCAGCAGACAGTCGGTGTACTCCAACTGCAGGCTGTCTCGACTACGCAGAGCCTGGTGAAAAGAGGGGGGAAAAAAGGAAGGGGAAAAAGGAAGGGGAAAAAGTTGACACTAGTCAGAGGTGCTAATATGGGGAATTCCAACTGCAACACAACTAACTACAAATAAGCCTTGATAAAAGTTGTCTAGAGACTGTTGGGCCTCCATTCACACTGACCTGGTCTCTCTCCTTTTCCAGCTCCATGATCTGGTTGAAATAGGACATGCTCCTCTTCTGTTCAGTCTCCCAGTCCAGCTGGAGAGTTCTCACCTTCAGCTGCAGCTGCTCGCACTGCGACTCCAGCTACAAACACAGTTTACCATTACAACCTCTATTCAAAGGCAGAAAAAAAAACAAACACCCACTTTGGCAGTGCATCAAACCTTTTTAACAGAGTCAAAAATATATAATCTTAAAGATCATTTGTGACACCTTGTCCCAGTGCTCCTCAGTGCTCTGTAGGTCTCCTTGTAGTCTGGTGATGACATCACAGAGCTCCTGCCTCTGCTCTGCAGCCTCCCTGCGGTCCTGCTGCAGGATATCCATCAGTGCCTGAGGTAAACAACAGAAAGCACATTTTGACAACATAAAAACACTGCAAAATCTTTGTCTTGAAGGACAAATTATAAGAAAAAAGCAGTGTGATTGATCCTCTGGACACAATAAGAAACAGCAAATGTGCTTTCAGACAATAAACATTGTAGATTTCAAAACATACTATGACTCCGGTGGCAGGAACTGAGCTCCTCGTCTGACTTCCTGTATTCTCTGCTTTGTGAACTTCAGTGCGGTGCAGCGGCTTTTCTGGCAAAGCAGGTGGAGAACCATTTATTCCAATAAGAAGCAAACTGTTTCTCTTTGCTGGCGTGGTGTTCCCTGGAGGATTGATTGGTTGTTTGTCTGCCTCTGTCAACCTGGACCTAAACTCCTCTACCTGTATGGAGACCAAGCAAAGCAGCCATAAAGACATACCCTGACATTTTGGAATGTCCACACCAGCCATTTGTTATGCTGTCGTAAAATATGACACACTGCATGCTAAGTAACAAGACCATAACGGTAATAATGCAGCTGGTTAATAACATCACCATGTTTTATCAACAAAATAACCACAAATAACTCCAGGTATTCAATACGAAGGGGTTCATACCTCAGTGGTTTGCTCGACATGCTGTGACAGTACACAAACTAAATAAAAGGCAGGCTGATAACATTTACACAGTTGGTTTGAGCTGCTCACTTCATTGTTATGTTGCAGCTGCATGCAAGCAGAACAGTTTCACTTGAACTGCCCTGGGTGCTGCTATTTGTGCCATCAAACATAACATTTGTTATTTTTCTTTCCCGTAGACTCCCAGAACTTACAATATCTCACCCTGTCTTTATACGACATGGTTTTGCAAGTAACTGTATCTCTGAAGAACAGACCCACATGGAGCTCCTAATCCAGGACCTAAATGCTTAGAGCAACAGGGGAAAACCAGTTGGGGGACGAGTAGATTACTGTTATTAGCAAATACGCCATTTCTGTAGCAAGTAACAGCTGTTTTTAGAGTGAGGATCAGCTGAGGAATGTGGCAGGACACAGGGAATGACTCATCTTCTGAGGGCCCCCGCGCACTAAGTCAGTAAAAGTCTTGTGTTCGACAACTCCATGGTATCGATATCTGTGAGTTCTATGATTTGTGGTGAATAAAACATACACTCTCTTTAACCCCCTAAGATGACACACTGTACAGTTTTGTTTCTACATATGCTGCTCCCAACCGAACCTACCTGCCTCAGTAGTTCTCTCTCACGGTTGGAGGCCTTGCCTTGCTCCTCCAGGGCCCTGGAGTACTTCACAGCCTGCTCCAGGTGCCTGTCCTTCAGCTTGCCCAGCTCTCGACTGCCCGACTCCCAGTCCAGACGCAGCCTTGAGATCAAAAAACATCCAGTGAGCGCGTCCTCTTTTTCATTTTTGAGCGACACAAGGTAAACCATGTGCTTTCTGTGACAGTAAAGTTTCTCATTCGTGGATTCAACGTAGTTTTAATCCACTCCCTGGAGCTTCATGAGGAAATATTACTATTAGAAACTAGAGATTCACTCAGCATTTTAGTTTATTTACCCTATCAAATGGAATCTCAGTCTCTAAGCTGCCGGAGATCTTCCATGACTCATCTCTCACCCATGAATTTAGTGAACAGAGATTTTCTTTTCACAGCCTGACAAAAGTTAGAGGACCAAACCCAGCTACCGTCAAAGTGAGACAAACCTCTCAAGCTGCAGTCTGTCTTGACGCAACTCCTGAGCTTTGCGTTCGGCACGGCTGCGTTCGTCCTCCGCCATCCGGCAGCGCTGAGACAGGCGTCGCTCACACATGCGGCTGCTTCGAAGCTGCTCCCTCAGTTTACGCACCTCCAGAAGCAGGAACTGGGTCAAACCCTCCGGACCCTCCTCATCTGGGGGGTAAAGGCAGGTGGAGGTTCTGGGTCATGGGTACGACTGGTTAATGTGTGTGGAGAGGGTAAACTCACATGCATACAGTGGCTTGTTTTAGTGTGTGAGGAGACGGGACGGGTGTATGAGTGGGTCTTACTCACCAGCAGGCTCTTGTCGCATTCCTAAACATCTGGAAACACTGAAACCTTGTGTGTACTTTGTGAAAGTGGAAATCTACCAAGAGAGCTTTTTTAATAAAATTTTCTTTTAAATTCCCATACTGGCTCTTCATCTTTTGCTCTTTGTCTTAGAGACCATTAGTGCCAAATGTCCAAAGGCCTTTCATTATATTCTGCTTGTTTAATATGTCCTTCATTCCTTAAGATGCACTTAAATGTCACAAGAAAAACAAATTGTGTGCTCAGCTCTGCAGAGAGTTGCCTACTTATCTACCAGATAAGACTGAACACAAAGTCTCTGGCTCTAAGTGCGTTGAAACCACTTTTTAAGTCTTTGTATCTCAGGTTTGTTTCCTGGCCAATAAAATAGAAACCTTTGTGAGCTTATCTACAGTTGAATGTCTGTGTTTACTATGTGCCAGTATGGAGCCTTTGTGTGGGGCTAAGTCATTTTTTGAATGTCAGATTTAAGTCTCAAGATGGATTTTTGGGCCTGAAATATTTGCGATGGAGTCTATTTGATATAGTCTATTTCTGATTCAATACATTGGCTTTTCATTCAAAGTGTATACGCATGACAATTCTCTTTCCACATTAAGATATTTCCTTCTCTTTTCAAAGTATTTTGGTTGATTATTTTCAACCCTTAAGTCAAACTCAACTCTGTGTCACGAGGTGAGTCCACACCTCTGCCGTCATCGGCCCGCAGAGGAGCGCCGCCTTACCCAGTATGAGGGAGCATCGCTGTGTGGGTTGCTCTCCGGTCAGCTGTGTGTACTGGTCCGGGTGGTAGAACTCCAGTGATTCCATGAAGGCTTGAAGACCTCGCTGGCCCTGACCGCGCAGAATGTCCAGCAAACGACCTGTTCAACAAAAGGAGAAAAAAAAAAAGAATCAGAAAAAAACTGTAACAATGAGGAATTAGTCACTTTCCCAGACACAAAGTCAATGAACCAATGCAAGCTCATGTAAGCCTTTTGGTACTGTAACTATCAAAGCTAAAGCATTCCCACCTCAAGAATGCTTCCTCTTTGATGTGAGTTACAAAGGTATTTCAAACATGACCATGATAAATGAGCGGCTCTAAGCATGAGCTAACCCACAATGAAACCACAGTGGTATGAACTGTGTGTCCAACCCCATTCTGTCAGCCTTACACTCCCCTTTACTTAGCAAAGTCTTTCATCTTACTCTCTCCTTAGTTGTTCCTCTCTCACAATCTGCTGCACAACCACACACATAATGTTGAAGGTTTTACAAGAAAACCATACTGCATGGACTGTATTGCTTCCCATTTTCAAAGCATGTCGTACTATTGTAGATCATTTTCTTGTCATCCAGGCAGCCATTTGTATCAGTTCATTAGAAAAGGCCATATTCCATATTGACCCCCTGTCTTTCTTCCCACGTTTCCTATCGTTTGTCTCATAAAGGCAAAAATGACAGAAATGTAAGAAATTCTCATTATTCTTTTTTATGATGATGCCAATGTCACTTTATTGCTTGTCCTCTCTTCTTATTGAGTTATGGACTTTTATTTGCATTGGGCATTGGAGATAATACAATCCTCATGTCTCACTGAAAATATGTGTATTAGATTCAGATTTGACTGAGTCATGACTCCAAGAAGTATAGTCTACTAAATTAACTGGCCAAACTACAGTAAACAACATCCTGTTGACCTGTCCCTTCCACCTCATACATTATAGTAGCTTACTTTTTTTTAATAGGTGCAATATAACATTACAAAAAGACTCATAGTATCTTCTATACTGTGAGTTTCAAATCTCTGAAAGTTAACTTTCATATTGCAGGTTCATGATCTGAAACTGCTTAGCTGATGGGTAACATATGCACTACCAACTGCATGGCCTTTTATGTCATGTCAAATAAAAACGATTAAACCTGACGCGTTTGCTTGAGGTGTTCACTTTAGCTGTATGACTGGTGTTCCGCTTGAGATGTATCGATTGTGTTTTCAAATACATTTTTCCTCCTCTCACCGGCCTTGCTGATGCGCAGTGGGTACTGCGTGGAGTTGAGCACCTCGTCTTCATCCTGCTCATCGATGACCTTGCACTGGCGCAGATACGGGGTGAGTTTGGCCGGGTTGAGGATGCGCGTGAGCTTGTGCCGTACCCCCTCCACCCGATCCCACAGCTCCTCACAGCACTCCTCTGACCAGGAGGGAGAGGAGCGCACCTCCTCCTGAGCGATGTCCCCATCCTCCGCCCAAACTGTGACGCCTGCAAGAGACCGGGAAATTTAACGAGCAGTTCAGGAAGTTTGAATGCTGTAAACACTATAAACTATACATATACAAAAATGATAATCTTGCAATCATTTTGTGACTCCAGAAATGTTTTTGGACCATGTCTCATTTGACCGTGACAATTCCGCCTGAGGGCCAGATTTTCTGTCCTGACAACGCTTATCTGCCATTGCATTGGGTCATTGCACTATGGTCTGTCTGCCTTTCAATGCAAAGATAAGACATCAGAAGAAAACATGTGAGGCATCCTAATGAAATAAGTTTATATTCCTCTTAATTAAAATTCAATACATGATGATCCTCTTTGTCAAACACTGAACTGTTTCTTTAGGATGCGTCAAGAATTATTGGGTTTATCTGTTTAATTGAGAAAGAATGAGATGAAGCTCCTGACTGGAAATCTTCTCAGGAATGCAGAGGGGGATTTACTCCTATAAGTCCGACAGATGAACATTTAACTTCAGGCCATTTGCCCCACGGAGAGCAGATAATGGTATTGGATCTCATTTCAGCAGGACAACTTGATTAGCTGAAAGCCAATGAGCGTTTGCATGATGGATGAACTAGAAGTTATATTTCATACGTGTGAGTTAGTACATCAGCAGCAGAGTCTGCTGTTACCAGGGTCATAAATTGTAGTGGGGAGGAAACTTTGTGTCTCAGAGAGCAGGAATGAAAATACTGGCTTGACTCATATTGCACAGCTAAAAACACACCAGACAAAAGCTTCTCAGTCACATTCATTTCACACTGTGGAGGAGACAATGAGAGAAAGTGAAAAACCCTGCCACTACAGGAGTATGTTAAAAAAAACAGCTACATGCTGTGTATGTGTGCAGTGTACTACATACTGCCACATAAAGTTATTTTCTTCCCTTGTGTAATAATGATATGTTAACATAACGGTTGATTCTGTTATCAGTGATGCAAGGGAGGGAAAGCTTTCGCCAGTCTTACAAATCCAGTGAGAAATTGCTGAACAAGGCACACTCTTAATAACACAAGCCCCCCAAAGCTGTGTTGTTTCTACAAGCAGAACCGCATGTCTCATTTCTGTTGGATTAACAAATGCAGTCTATAATCACACAGAGGTTTAGTTTCTTTCACATCTCACTGCAGTCTGTAATTGGTGTTTTTTGGCTCTAGGCTTTGATAACTAGTGGTGGGCATTTGTCCCATGTATAAAGAGTATAAAAAATATATAAAGAACCTGAAAATGATTTATTAGTATTTACCCTCAGTGTTGTTTACCAACGATGAGAGTGAGCCGCCTGCTGCTCTGTGCAGCTGATGTGACTGATCTGAGCTAAAAGGCAGGTCGAGGCAGGTCTGGATGCTCTGGAATCTCAGTCATTATCCTTAAACACATCTACTGAGACATTGTTCTCATGCGATTACAGCTAAACTCCTCCTCCTTACACTCCAAGCAGTAGAAAACACTCACCCAATACGATGCTATATCTATCTTCATCTTTTCTGAGAACAGAAATAGATACAACCTTCAATTTTAACCAAGGTTGACTTGTAAAAGCAAAACCAAACAGGAAACAAAACAAACAAAACAAACATCTGCACTGCAAAATGAAGATCTGCTTTCAATTGAGGGAAAATAAAATGTGTTATCTGCTGATAAAATATTCACATATATTCCAACAAGTATACTTTTGTTATCAGATTATCTCCAAAAGGACATGTTTATATCTTGTGTGAAAGTTTTGGAAAGTTTTGAAAGTAGCTTAAATAACATTGAGATGAAATTTTGTAATTGACATGACTGAAAATATTTGTTATAGTTAATATATGTTAGTTTAGTAAAAAAAAGAAAAGAAAAGATTATTGTGTTAACTATAACTATCACTTTTCACAGACTGTCACTGGAAAGTTTACATCTGGAGAAAAATACCAATGCTCCACAGTGAACATGGCATTACAGAATGGTATAATGTGGTAGATTATAGTGATGTTGGAGTTAAAAATGTATACTTGTCTATTTGTTGTTGACCCAAACCGGGAGCCGGACGTGAGACCGTATCATTGTTTATATACCCGACTGTTGCACAGCCTCGCTACTATTTAACGACCGACTCATAAAACAGCTGCAAACTGCTGAAATCTTAAATGTTGGCTTACCACTCATGTCTCCAACCTCCTGGGATCTGTTCCTAAGATGAGACCAAAGAAATGAATCAAGTCCTCTTCGTCTCGTTCAGGTCCAGAGACGCGTCAGAGGGGTGAGATCACAGCGCGTGGGCGCCATCTGACCGGGGAACAGCGGAGCGCACAGGTACTCATTTACGCACACCTTGGCACACTCAGCTCCCCCACCCTCGGTCAACCACAACCAGCCAATCTGGTTAATAAATAATTAGCGTTAATAAAATCTACCTCTTGTCACCAGATCACAGCGGATTTCCTCTATCAATAATTGTTTTTTCTGGAGAGGAAAGCTTCGCTGTAAAGCGAGGGGCCCATGTCTGAGGTATAGCCGCGTCCTTTAGCACTAGATGGCGCTTTCGACCACTGATTGTCCACTCAAAGCTGTCCCCAATAGACCGCATTATTGTAGTGATAGTTATATAGCATACATATTCACAGGTATGTTTCTTGAATTGTGAGCTTTATCACGAAGGCTTGACACAGAAACTGTGAGTCACTCAGTAGTAGTCACTCACAGTTGTAAAGAATAGCTTATCACCTCGTAAATGTACAGGAGATACAGCTTTGTGCTGTAGCACTTTGTGTGCTGGAGGAGAGCAGGTTAGTCACCAGCGTTGCCAAGGGGAACCTGACTAATCTGATACATTTAAACACAGTGACACAGAGTGTCTCATCCTCGGAGTTTTTTTGTTTGTTTAATGCATCGACCTATATGGCTGTGATAGCACATACCACATAATGACCGAAAGGAATATTAGATAAGTGGGACAGCTGTCTCATATTGTTTGTGCTATAGTTCTACCAGCTAAGTTGACAGTATTTAATAATGGAAAGCATGGAAATGAAACCAGGAAGTGACATAAAGGTTAAAACAAGAATAGAGGCAAGCGTTGCCAAAAAAAAGCATGATGTGAATTTGCATGATGATGACAGGATATACTCAAAATCATTTAACAGTTGGATGAGAAGAAAAGGGGATTTTGTGTCACAAGTCAAATTACATTTTAGAGGTACATTATATAAATCCTTGGTTTTAGAAGATATACAGAAATGTACATATCAACGATTTTAAATGATACACTATCATTTCCTAACTTCTTCTCCTCCTTTTCCGAGGCAGCTGGGTAACGCTTGAGTGTGGGACTGGACCGGGGGGAGGGTGTGGTGTGAAATGTGTCTTGCAGTTACAGTATGAAGGCAGACAGGATATGCGGGGTGCCTAGCAGAAGAATGTGTCTTTTTCTTGGCATGTGGACAGGAAATGTCAGCCTGCTCTCCGTCCCTGGGCCTCCCCAATACAAACAGGCCTCCTGTTTGGGGTCTCAGTACGGCTGAGTGAGAGATAACGCGGCCTCATTTAGATAGAGATATTAACTACTCATATATGCTACAGGAAGCTTACATGAGAGGATGCTCTCTCTACAAATGTCCTCTGAATAAACTACATGCTTGTGTAGAAATACTTACACACTTTGCATCAGGCCTGGGTCACACTTGGAATAGAGTGCTGCAGGAATTACACTTCCAGATCCCTTGTCTCAAAGTAAAATAAAAAAAATTGGATTCAATGCCTGAAATAAAGCACTAGTCCGCCTTTAGCTACGTGGTGGTAACATGATGTCATGCAACCGCGATGTAGTTCAGAAACGGTTTATTACCAAGTATGATCATACATAAAATAAATTTGACTTAGTGCCTGGCACCAGTCTAACGTTAGCTGTTTACTTCTGGAGATTGTATTTAAGCTTAAAAAATTATACGAGTGGTGTTCAAGATTACCTTGCTGAACATAACGTGTACGTATCACATACTTCTGTTTGCCACAGGGTTTATTTTCTGCAATGATCAAAAATCCAGTGGAATAATCTCTTTGGCTTTTTGTAGAGGGAACCAGTGTTTGATGCTAACTTTTGGGCAGCTCTCTGTGTGATAAACTGCACAAGAATAGCATATATGACATCCATTTAGTTTATGCACTCACTAAAGGATCTGTAATTGTATACATACCTCAAAGACCCACAAAAGCAGTAGAGCTGTGTTGACTGTATTTTATCTTAACCGTATGCGTATGTTTACCAAGTAATTGATTTTAGATGTGATAACGAACAGACAGGGAATAGAGGAGGTTATATAAATAACTCTACATCCTCCTTGTGTTTTAAACTTATCTTGTGTTGCATCATCACTGATTGCCTCTCATCCTCGATTATGACTCACAAACTCACACCTCCTCTCCTCTCCCCTCCTCCCCTCTCTCTTTCTTTCCGTACCCTTCTTTCTGTGCTCTTTCTTCCATTTTGTCTCCCTCTCATTGCTTCACTATTTGTCTTTTACACTCTGCCTCTTCCTCCGACAGGCCCATCCATCCTCCAGCAGTGCAGTCCAGGCCTTGGTGAGGGTAGGGGAGGGGGGGGGGAATGGAGGGGAGGGGAGGGGAGGGACGGCTGCAGTGGATGAGCATTCCTGTTGTCTCTGAGGTGACGGCGGCACAGAGGAGCCATTGACGGCAGCACTGGACCCCACAGTTCGCTAATGCTGGAATGTGTGATATTGTGACAGTTCAGTCACACAGAAATGGGCCGTGCAGAATTCCCTTAAGTGCACTTTACACTTTAATCTGTCGCTCTTTAAGTTGTTTTGTTTTTTCTCACTCCAGACAACAAGTGAGTGAGCAGCTGTTGGTTTCTGTGTCTTTTTTAAATGATAAGCTTCGCGGCATCAGGAGCTGGGCGGGACTGACAACCATCACTGCCGCACTTTGTGGAAGAAGCAAGTTTTTTAAATTTGCTTTATATATCTGCGTGAAGTGCATGTTAGACGGAGTGCTGGCTTCCTCACATGCAAAAAGTTTCAGCACAGGATGAAATCAGACATCAGAATTTAAATTTAAATCTGCCTTAATCTATAACTATTCAACAATGTAGGCCAACAGCTTAAACAGCACCAGTGTCTGTGGGTTTCATTTCTATGTTTGTTCTACTCTGTTCCTGCCCGGCACACAACAGGCCCGGCTCTTCACCCAGCAGCTGAACCCCCATGGCTCCATCTATGACTCAAGGCTGGCGGCAGCACAGAATCGTCCCTTTGTGTCCGTGAAGAATGCGTCTTTTCTGACTTTTTTGGAAAACAGAGGCAGAGAAAGAGAACGATGGGAGCATGAGTAATTGAGACAGATTTAAATCTTGACATGTGATGTATGCTTGCTCTGTAGGTTGATACTGAGGCAGTAGCTCTCCATTGATCAGGCTGGTAAAACTCAAGATACCCTTCATGCTTTATGACAAAATTGAGATTGAGAAATGAACGTCAGGCACCAATGAAATACACGCGTTTCTCTCCACTCTCCACTTGTTGAGAGGAGGCTGTATTTCTAAGGGTGCTGTGCTGATGAATTTGCCTTGACCAAAAAAATGTATCTTGAAAATATCCCAGAGTAATACCCTGCAATTTCCTGTTTAACATGGAATCAACATCAATACAGCAAAGGGTCAGAGTGAAGGGAGGAATTCTTATTGAAGCAAACAAGAAGCTTGGACAAACAATGAGTGGGACAAAAATATTACAACATTAAAACCAGAGGGCTCTTTTACTTGTCGCAGAATGAACTTGAAAAAACATTAATTAAAAGATAAAATTTTCATGACCTGCTGTGTGAAGTATTTTCCGACACCATACAGGCTGACAAAGAAACCTCATATGGAGACGATGTGGTGGATTTTGATACAATTCAGACCTCACAGAACCTCATCTGGACAAATTTGGAGCGTCTGGGAGGAGTCATCATCCATTCTGGGCGCTGGCCACAATCAAAGAGCAACCAAGCACTTTTTAAATCACTATATATCAACTCTTGGTCCAGGGCTGGATAATTCAATCACCTACTGCTTTAAAGAGCTGTGAAAAAAGCTTAAAACTACAAAAAGGCATTTTTACCTGAGCTCAGGTTGAATGGCCCGTTTCCCCACACGACGACACCCATAGTGTAACGTACAAATTGCCTGTTGATTGACTCTACTTTTCGACATACTCGCAGACAATTGTGCGCACAGGCATGACTTTGTAGTGCCAGTGAAATAACTGACGGCCCGGCCTGACCCCCTTCCTGTCACTCTCCTTCTAGAGCAGTGAGGTTTGAGTTGAGACGTTTGAATTACAGGGTGTTACAACAAAGTGTCTAAATCCGAGCTCCGCCACTGCAGACATGGACAGCCGCGGCACATCAATTTCCAGATACACATACAGGTTTAAAAATGCAATTATGTTTAACCACATGCTCAAAGTTGCCAGGGTTACATATAGAGCACTTTTGGCATCAACCGTCCATATGTCTGCCTGAGTATTTATGTGTGTACATTTCAGTGCCTGCACTGTATTGTAATATGTAATGTTCCTGCGTCAATCTGTGCATGATGTCTAAATGGACAGACATATAGATGATGTTGTAATGTCAAGGGGTCATTGTCAAGTCAAGTGTCGGCCACGTTCATCTGCCTTTCCCTTTTTAAACTGGCATCGACAAAACAAACACCCTTCCTCTTGGGAATGATAACACTAAAGTAAGAGAGTGGTTGTGTGGTAAGACTCCATTCCAAGCTCTGCTCAACAATGTTTGCGTCTCTAGTCTCACAAACAGAATATTTTTAAGGTCATCCAACGAACTCGGATATCAACTTTGTAGTTTACGGCAGGGTTTTTGGAGATGCAAGTTATTCATCACGAAAACAGGAAGCCATTTAGTTTCCTGATAACCCCCTGACAATATTTGGTGTCTGTTTCCATGTCCAGCTCCATCGGCATCTGTGTGCACGTTGAATACAGTACGTCTGCAAGTACAATGGCTGGCTTCAATGCTCACCAGCTCTCCCAGACATCATCATCTGTCTCCCCCCGTCAGGCAGACATACAGGGACGACGGATTAACCCTTTCTGAGTCACTGTGACCTCGTCAAAACTACTGAATTCTCCCAGCTTCTCAATTCACTGCTTCATACTGGGATCTGCTTCTAAGGTAGTCATCCTTGACCACGATAGGACTCTACTGGCCTGAACAATATCACCACCACTTACCAATTAACCTTTTTACGGAACTATTACTACAAACAATAGTATCTTAACATTTTAAAAAGAGAAATCATTTATTTGCCCCTGAATACTGAATAACAGACACTTACGCACAGTTTACTATGAGCGGCACATTTAGATTTTGAACACTTATGAATCACTGACAGGTCCAACAACTGTAATGTTTGAATCTATATGATGTGTTGAACTACAACGTGGGGTTGATATCAGAAAGTAGTTTTTATGCCATGGCACAACTTTTTTTTTCAAAGATGGACCTTAAATATACTACCATATATAGTATTTAGGATTGACACCAATGACATGTCAAACATGCATGTGTTCCATGTGTTCCGTGTGTCCCGTGTGTTCCGTGTCTTCCGTGTGTTCCGTGTGTTCTGTGTGTTCCGTGTGTTCCATGTGTTCAGCATGTTCCAAAGAATCTTTGCATCACCAGATAATTGTGATGTTTTGGAACATAGTCAACATCAATAGCTGGGAAGATAATGTTGTATGATTTGAGATGTTTCTCTGGATGTTTTGGGTGAATATTTGATGCTCAATTGATCGATGTTTGCTGCAGTATTCTTTGCTTCCTTCATTTATTTCCCCTGAGAAATAGTCAACAAGGAATAGCCACAGTGCAGGGCTGTTGAGATGCCATGTTTTTTTTCTGGACCTTTTTATAAAAAACATCTAAATCCTAAATTTGAACCAGGTTTAAAAAAAAAAAAGTGAACAGTCTCTATTCAGTGACAGACAGAACTAATTGTTTCAGTATGTGTCTGTGTGTTCATGCCTGTTTTTATTATTGTAGTCTAGAAAGCACTGAGGACTGACATTACAATAGTCTATTGTCTGTGGGCCAACATTCAGCTTCCTGGCCAGTCAAAATCCACGGAAACAGGAGCGCAGTCCAAACAAAAAGACAGGGGTCGACTTCTTTCATGTACCCCCTCCATATATCAACCTCATCACACCACTCTCCCCCCAACTGAACAGTGCCGCTTCCCGGATTCTCCAAATGCACATCTGAGTTTTTATGAGAACAGGAGTCTAATCTGGATCTGTGCTCCGGAGCAGGAGCCAGATTCACAAAGCCGAAAAACATCCAGACCGTCGAGACCCACCATGAAGAGCAATGCTCTGGGGGAAGTGGAACCGCCTTCACGCTAATTCATACCTGACTTGTTTAGATGTGTTTTTATTGGATGAACCTTTAGTGTCTGAGTGGTAGTAATAATAGTGAGCTGTTGAACACTGAATGAGTTTGAGTGTCTGAAAACAGTCAACGCTTCTTGGCTGCCTCGTTGATTTGTGAGAAAGTAATTTCCTGTGAAGAAAATCTTTTTCTGTCTCAGAGACTTCTCATCCTGTTTGACTAGCACTCCTTCCTCTCCACCTCCTTCTCTTTCCTCCTTTCATGCTCACGAGCTTCGTGCTTTGGCCTGTTTTTTCCACGCTGGATAACATTTCTCTGTTATATCCCTTTCTGTCACGTCTCTACATTCCCACTATGAGTTTAATGTGCAACACTGATTAAATACAAGTTCGCACAATTCTTTCCTGAGACAACGTTTTCAACAAGATTTTGTAAGTTCAAGATGTTGCCTTTGCTGTCATTGCTCTCTCCCTTTTTTCATCACTCCTTCTATCCTCTGGTTTTCTTTTCCTCGCCTTCACATTCACTGCTCATCAGAGAGCTTCTGATACTTTGCAGCTGTTGTCAACAAGAGCTGCTCGCCCTCCCAGCTTTACAACGAAGATTATCCCTCCATTTCTCATGTCTGTTGTCAAGGCCCATCACCCTTCACATCCTCTCCACTAAACCTCCCCTTTCCCCTTGCTTAGAGTTGATTACCCTCAGCCTCTTCTCCTACGTTCACCCTTCTCCTTTTTCTATTTTATCTCATTCCCCTGTCAAATCAATCAATGATGAAATCACAAGAACATTGTTTACAATTTGGAGAAGTCACTACTATATCTGGCCTTTTGTTTGCTATAAGTGCCTTGGTCTGATGTCTTGATACTGGGGTGATGCCAGTCTGTACATCTGTGCTTGTATTTCTGTTTGAGATCAGCAAACACAGAAGTAGCCAACACTGAAAATATGCATGTCAAACTGTGAAAAACACCTATGAAAATCGCATTAAAATGGTAAAAAAAACACCCTTTAAAATATGGCTAATGTCTTACTATGCTGTACACACATGCAGCTTCTTGTTGCATGCCCAATTGAAAGTTGGTGATGAGTGTATTTTTGTAAAGAGTGAGGTGAAGAGCGGTCACACAGAGAAGAAAGGTTGAATACACCCATGGGAACTCTTAAGAGATTGTGTTTACAGGGCTGAGTCAGAAATGACAACTGTGTGTATTTGCATGTGTGTGTGTGTTTCATTGTGTTTGCTGCACATCTCATGGTTTTGATTAAATGTCCAAGTCATTGCAGCCTATGTCGGATTAAAGGGGTCACATGTTAAACATCTTTCTAAGGCAATGGCAGACTGAGAGGAACCACGGTTAAGACCTGATGAGTCCAAAGCGCACACACACACACACACACGCACACACACACACACACACACACACACACACACACACACACACACACAAATAAGCGCATATACCCATACTTAGTCAGAAGCTCAAGCACACCCTGGCAGGACAGTGTGGGAAGAGTCACAGTGGTTTATTATTGGAGCCTTCAGCCTCACATGAGAATGTGCTCGTTGTCTTTTCTTTGTCACATTGGTTCTATTCTTTAAATTCCCCCTCTTCTTTGCCGTGCTCTTATATCTTTTACATTTGTTTTCATAGTTTTGCTTAAATTGAAATTTTACATTATCTGCTATATGCTTATTGAGAGTCATGACGTCTTGTGCTCCACAAACCTGAAGAGACTAACTTTAACAGTCAATACTGAAAAAGATGGGACACGTGCACACACACGAGCGTGTGCACACACACACACGCGCACACACACACGCGCACACACACACACACACACACACACACACCATCATGTTTCCCTTCTCTGTCACTCTCCTTGTTGATTTTATGTGTTAGTCAAACATCTGGTACCACAGAGCCACAAACAAACAAACAAACAAACACACACATACACACACATACACACACACACACACACACACACACACACACACACACACACACACACACACACACACACACACACACTGTCCAGTACACACTTCAGGCATTCACTTCAACCAATCTCCTTGAGGATTAGGGCTATAGGGCTTCGTTCAACATCCATTATTATTTATTCATTCACGCTTCGAGTCCAGCAACCTCCTCCTCCTCCTCCTCCTCCTCCTCCTCCTCCTCTCCTCCTCTTGCTCTCCATCTCCTTCCACTCCACTTGTCAGCAGCAGCCCAGAGCCGCCGCACCGATGCAAAGTTCATGTCCAAGCGGAAACATACGGTGCGGACCGCAAACCGAGGAGGATGACAGAGAAGAGCGGTGGTGAAGTTGTGTCTTTACGAATGGACTACTTTATTTTAAGGTAAGATCATTCTGAAAAGTTTGTAAAGAACTTTGTTTGACGTTTTTTGCATGGCGAGCACTGGATGTGAAAATCAACAGCAGTAAATCACCACACGGTCAACATCTAATCCAGTGTTGTTGTCTTTACAAACACGTTCGCGTGTATTTTCTGTGCGTAAAAGAAGAGCGCAGTCAGAGCAGCCACAGGCGCGAAGTCTCGCTCTCTTATAAAATCACTTGGTCACGATCAACTTTTGCACCTTGATGCCCACGTGCGTATACATCGCCGTGCACTCACTTGGTTAAATAGTGAGGTCGCGTTTCTCTTGGGCATTTAAACGGTTCAGACAAAATAACAAAATCATATCATAGAAGGACTTGATCACGCTATATGTGTGAAAAACGTACCTTAATGCCAATTAGCATTATTTGTCGACTTTAAATAATATCTGGCACGCAAGCTTGAGAAAAATACCAGAGCTCCAAAGGGGACTAACTATCCGTGTCCAGAACGCAAGTTCATCAGTGCATCATTATTCAGTAAAATATGTAAAGAGAGAGAGTCTCCTGACAAAAACTGCATTACAATAAAGGGACAACTTTCCCAAATGCTGCCATTGGCATTATAACCCACCCTTGTATCAATGTTTGTAATGTTGAGCCAGTTACTAAGAAGTCCTTTTTCATGAGCACTTACATTGTGTTACCTTCTGAACATCCTCTTTTGCAGCATTACTTCCCTTTAGTCCGGTGTTGATTTGTGTTTTTAGGTCACATTTCAGTAGAACTTGTTATGTAAATGTGAAATGCAAGTGCTCTATTATATGACTTCAAACTGTAATAATAATAATAATGCATTTTATTTGTAATGCACTTTTCATTCAAAAGAATCTCAGAGTGCCACAGATCCAATACATAGTACATAACTGTGTTCGTAACATGGACTGCAGCTTGGTTCTAAGTGGTGGAAGGTGTGGTGGAAGCAATCAAAACCACTGGGTCACTGTGCACCTCCACTGGGACCACAGAACAAGTGTGTTAGGGACATACCAGATCTCAGATCAGTGGACTGGCCACTTGTCAGAGAGGTGGTGTAATGGTTATAGAGACTGTCCCTCATCCATTTAATCATCTGGACACTCTTTCTTTCCCTGCAGCAGCGTAGGTCCTCAGTGGACACTGCAACAGCAAACAAGGACCAAAACATTCAACTCAGTAGATTTGCAAAATAATGGGTTTGCTTGGTGATTTAAAATGTGGATATAGCTTTTACATGATTGTGTTGTGACACAATAAAGACAGCTTTTTGCAAAAAGTGGCGATCATGACATTGTAATACAAAAATAGGACAAAATGAAAAATCGTAAAGATAAAGTGATAGTGATGGAAATGGACATCCCTGACACAGACTTTTCAAATAAGACTTCGAACTTTAACCGTGCCTCTTTGTTTTTGTTTGCTAGGTGGAAGTTTGGAGAGGCATCATTTCCTCATGCTCTTTTGAAATGGAATGAGTTGTGTTTGCACTTTGCTGTTGCTTGGCCTCATTTCTCCTGCTTTCTATTGACAAAAGTCCCATACATAAAAAAATGAAGAATCCATGACAAGGGTTCAACCTGACTATAAAGATTGATTTGGTTGCTTAGCCTGCTGTTGTTTAGTCATGTTTTCTTTGTGCTGTAAAAGGAGTCATTGAACTAGTTGAAGAGGTCAAATGTGCAGAAAATTCTTATCTCAAATGTTTCTTCTTGTGAGCTGTTTTGTTGACTCGGTAGTGCATTTCGGAAAGTGTGAGAGGGAGTGAACAGGAAGTTAATTTACAAGTTACAGTTCTCAGATATGACACATATCTGTGCTCACAGTCTGATGCCGTCAGACAGCGTCATGAACCCATACTTACACACATATCACAATCAGATAGTATTATTCATAACTCATGACAGTTAGCTGTCATTGCAGTCAGATAACATACAGAGTAAGACCCTTGACTGTAAGCAGTGCAGAGACATACACCCTCACCATAAAGCCCTGGCAGCGTTTGGAGTGTTTTGCCACGTCGCAGCAGTAGATCCTTGTGAACTGAGTGAGTGCATGTTGTATTTTGGAGTTTGCATAATGGTCAGGGTGTACTGACCTCAACCACAGTTTGCTGGTTCCGTGCTGTAAAAGGCCATCCGGTCCAGTGGAGGAAGTAACCTCAGAGCTGACCCACTCCGACACAGCCCTGTGTTTGTGTGTAAGTCCACACTGGCACACAGATGTATCTCACTCTGAGCCACTGGGATTGAACGGCCCCTCAAATGTCACCATAACCCAGTTCTGCAATTTGTGGCTCTGTGGTACCAGATGTTTGACTAACACATAAAATCAACAAGGAGAGTGACAGAGAAGGGAAACATGACAGTGTGTGTGTGTGTGTGTGTGTGTGTGTGTGTGTGTGTGTGTGTGTGTGTGTGTGTGTGTGTATGTGTGTTTGTTTGTTTGTTTGTTTGTGACAGATGGAAAAACAGAGAGGTAAAAGACAGCAAGGTTGAGAGATGAAAATAGAAGTCTGGTGAAAAAAGAAGAAAAACACATAAAGACATGAGGTAGAAATGTGTTTCTCATCAGCGCCTTCAGATTCTTTATTTGATGGCCATAATAGATGGTGTCCAGTCTGCTCCCATTGCAAGCTGTTCCCGTTTTACTTTCCTGTCTCTGTCTCTGCAATCAGTCAAGCTGCTCACATAAAACAGGCTTGTATATGGATGCCTGCCGGTACAATTTACGGATAAATAACATGTTTAGCAGATCTAAATGTCTTTCTGTGTATCCTTAATGAGGCCAATTTTCTGAACGAAGTCCCCCCAGGGAAATCTCTGTGCTGGCATTTACACTTTATTGTATACGAAGAGATCTGTGTTGAGCTGTGTTTACTGCTCACGAAGTAGTAAAGGAAGATGGAAAACCATATAAAAGGCTGGAATGGGGGTAAAAGCTATAAAGGCAGGAGAAAACAAGTTAATTACACCATGAAAAGCTGTGAATTATCATCAGATGACTGAAATGCAGCAGCAAAATGAAGGACAGATGAAAGAGAAAAAAATATATTGATGGTTATAGGGATGGAAATTATATTTAAAGGTCATCAATCTGGTCGCCAACATTTCTGATATGATTTGATTTTTTTCCCAAACTTGGTGTTGACAGTGACAGTGGATGTTCGTCTCCCCCACTAATGTTTATCTGCCTCTCACCTTCCCGTGCCCCACAGGCCCTAATCGCTCCCTTAAGCTAAATGTTATTGAGCTGAAGGATCAGAAGCGGTCTGGCAACGGCTAAAATCCATCCGACCTCCACTCCCTCCGCTTTATGACTGGTCACTCTAAATTAATGACTCTTTCTGTCACACCCATACATTCACCATTTATTCCCCCCTTTCCTATTTCTAGCTGACAAACAGTGAATGCTCCTTGCAATGACCACCCCTGAACATTTGTGAAAAACTGGGATTAGTTAAAGAGTTAGGGAAGGTAATCTGAGCCCAGGCCAGTGCCCAGTAAGAGTGGCAGCAGCACATGGGCAGATTGGCCTGGCAGCAGTTTCAGCTAGTACCTCCTGCGACATTAATCCAATACGGACTATGGTTTGGACAGGTCACATGTTTGGAGTTTACCAGTGCTTGCCTTGTACTGGAGTAATTTCTTCAGCAGACGGTAAGAAGGTGTTCGGAATACATCCAGGAAAAGCAGACAGGCTACTGTAGGAAACATTTCTATCTCTGGAGAAGTGGATTTATGGTGTTAATGTTGTGTATAAATCTGTGAGATAGATCTGGCATCTCTACAGCTCAGTGTGGTTGAACATGTGCAGACACGGGGCTCTTGTTTTTTTATCACGTGTCACATCACATGTGATTTTTTTTCATTTTTAATTCAGTTTAATTTAGAATAAATTATGGAAAAGAATAATGGAAAGTGCTTGTACTGAAATTAATATTTATCATATGAGTCAGACTTGGAAAGTACACATAAGACTCTTCAAAGTTCCCGTTGTCCTCAGGTTTTATTTGTCAAGTTCAGTCCCTGAACAAATTCTCGAGAACCTGCTGACTCCTCAGCCAACCGAGAGAGAGAATTATATTCCCAGCATGCATCCGTCCAGCCAACGTTTTAGACGCCTGACACATTTATGTGCGCCTGAACGCTCCTGTTTTAGTCTTTCGTCTAGTATGTCACTGACATTTCTCTCCTTTTCTCTCTGTCTGTTCTCCCAGCTGGCCCTATCTGAACTGAATGAAAACACAGAAGACCCCCTACCTGGAAACCATCGGGGAACTAAGTGGATTGAAGAAGGCAGAGAGCAAGTGAGGGAGTCAGAGAGGGAGGGAAGACAGAAGGGATTAGCAGCTAATCCAGTGCATGGACAATCCTGGATGAGCCGTATTTTTTCCTCCTGTGTGATGCAGGCAACACAGTCGTTGGATTACGGCACTCTACTTTGTTACCCTTTTCTAGAAAGCATCACCCTCCTTTTTCTTTTGCTCTGATTGTTTTCATTGCCCCTCAAAGAGCCGACGTCGCGGGGTGCAGAGGGACCAGGGGAACAGAGGACAAACAAAGAAGCGGGGCCACAGGCCCGCTGACAGGATGTCCCATGGACCGCTTGGTGCCACACATGGATAAACGTCTTTAGTGGGAGAGACGGTGCATGGCAGTGGACTCCAAGCTCTCTCTGTCTGGACTTGAGACGCACAAGATCCTCCTGAAAGTTGAGATGTATTGAAGACACATGCAAAAAGGACTCGATGCCAGTAAGCTACGGAGTGGTGATACTGCCGTGTTGACAGCTGTTTTTTTCTTGAAAAGTGCAGGATTACAGAGTAACACATTAGACATTTACTATACCTTGTTGGCTAATCTGAAACCTAAATAATAATGAGAAGGGTAGCCACATTCTGGGGGGGAAATGGGCCTATAAAGAGCCATTTATGAATTTGTATGCTGGTGCACAATACTGTCCAGTCTCACTTTGGTGTAACAAGGCTTCCTGGTGCGTTGAGCCACTTGGTGTTGCGAGTAAAATGTAAGTTGAGACTGACAACAAGACAGTTATCCAAATCCTAAAATATATCAAATGAAGTGGGCACAGTGTACAGCATCAGTCTATTTCATTGCTATTGTCTCACAAACCAGCTGAGTTGTTTGTCAGTTTATTTGCACTTGTGGATCTGCATTTCTTAACTGTCATTCCCAAAATTAAATCTGAAGAAGAGTCCAGCCAGATCCAGAATTCTCCAACCCCATGAACTGTGGCAAGCAGAGGAACCAACGTGTGGCCGCGTAATTCATCTTCTGTGTTATTTTGTCATCTGCTGTGCAGTAGAAGCGAGCTGAGGGTTTGGCCATGTCCAGTACTAGCTGTGCTTGAGAGGGAGAGAGACTGGCATTTTTCAGTGTAGATCCGAAAGGGAAACCGTAGGCCGTCAGTGGATGAATAGTTGGCTCTGGCCATGTGGAGAATGGATTATACACACATTCTCAACCGACTGAGCGACCACATATTTCTGTTTTCTGTTCTCACTGTCCCCACATTTAATTTTTTTTCTCTCTCTGGTTTTTCAGTGGACCCTAAGTTGGAATTTGAACTTCACTGACATGTGCTCAGAGCTCAGACACTCTCATTCAAATTAAAGGGAAATTACACAACTTTTCTGCCACCATGAGTCTGGGAAAACTGCCAGGGATGAAAGGCCTTGTGTCTGGCTCTCAGGGGAAACGTCGTTTCAAGAGTGAACTCTCTGTGGACATGATCAGCCCGCCGCTGGGCGACTTCCGACATACTATGCATGTCGGCCGTGGCGGGGAAGTGTTTGGGGACACTTCCTTCCTTAGTAACTACGGGGGCATCAAGGAGCCAAGCAGTCCGGACTCGGCAAACAGCTCCAGGACAACCAGGTTTCTTACACGCACCTTTCGGCATGTGCGGAAAAACTCTGTGCCACGGCCGCGGGGGGGGTCCCGTGACTTGACGTCCCCACCACCAGACGTCTCACCCATCATCAAGAACGCCATCTCCCTGCCCCAGCTGAACGTGGACTCCCCTAATGGGTGCCTTCAGAGGATGCTGTTCTCCAGCTCCATCAGCTCAACAGAAGACTCCCTCTGCAGCTATGGTGAGATATTCATAATCACATCCTGCATGGGACAAATGACAAAATGTCTATGTCAGTTTCCAAACTGTCTCACGTCCATGGTATGCTAATGCTAAGATAACCCTATAGAAGAAGGTTGGCCCAAAAAATTATATTTTGGCATTACTAAAAAAAACAATCTTTTCCATTGACACACTGAATTGATTCAGCTTTCAGCTGGATGTTTTTCCTGTTGAACAGAAATGGAATCACATGTTAATTTATTTTTGAGTAAGAGAGCTCTGTGATAGTTTTAAAGGTATATGGACACAATTTTTCATTTGATAGCAAACAAAGCCTGTCTTGCATTATCACAAAGAGCCTATAGCTAAGCCAAGACTGACTCTCAAGATCTTCTTTGTTTTTTTATTTTTTATTTCTGTCATAATTTACAAGCAAAGCGTTAACACTAGGTTTGCATGAGACAAAATTATTTTGAAACAGCTGAAGACTGGATATAGCAATGATTATAATTGACAGGAGTAATATGGAACAACATAAATGTGTCAATTTGTTTTTGGATTGAAGCCTAATTAATCATTTTTGCACATTTGCCAACTAAACGGGTTAAATTACGTGATAAATGTCGAGTTTTCTGTTCTGGAGACATGTCAACAAAGCGTGCAAATGAGAAAAAATTGCTTCAGCGAAACAATTCAAACAAGTGGTTTCTGGATGTAAATATAAAGAAAAAAGAAATGTAAAAACGGATGAGATTTGGTAAGCTCATAATCATTAGTTAGAAGCTCAGAACATCACTCGAACGAATGGAGCGTTTGCGTCTGAATGATCAATGGCTGATGGGCTACAGCTGAGTGGTGGACCAGCACTACATTAGTTACCATGAAATAGGGGAAAAAACTGGTGGTGTATATATCATTACAGTTGCAGTTCTCACTATTCACTCTCCAGCAGACCAAACAGCCAAAGAGCTGCTGAGCTGACTTGGTCTAAACAGGACTATAAATGTCGGTGAACACACCAACAGAGAGAGTGAGGTTGCCCTCCTTTCAACATCGCTCCCACATTCCTCCAAGACAACCAGCAAACATGCGGGCTTCTTCTGAGTCATCTGGAATCACCTAGGCAACACCTGTCCACAATTAGGTCTATAAACACAAACACACACGGCTGGTTTGGGAGAAGGAAAGATACTTAGTGGGCATTTACCTGTCGTCTCTGTGTGCATGTGTCACTGCCTGAATGCTCAGCATAAACACAGCATTCATTATATCTGCCAACCAATCAGAGCTTATCAGGCAGCAGTGTGCAGAGCCTGGACTGGAAATTCCCTCTTCCGTCTCCAGATTAGTTACCCAATTCATATGGAATTTGCCGAAACTGAGTGATGTGGAGCTGGTATAGAGAGTCAGTGAACTGAAGGATGATGGGGGCTTTTTGTCTTCTGTGTTTCTCAGTTTGCCTGGATGTCATTATTTCCATCCATCTTTTCATATTCGCTCAGTTGTTAGTCACATGTTTTGTCATTATCCTCTTTCACTCTTGAAAATAAAGTTTAGCAATAGTGAAAAATCAAGAAGGATTATTCCAAAGGAGGGTATACCGATTGGGTATGAATTACAGTGAAACACTTTAAATTGAGAATATAATACTGCAAAGAAAAATAAGTAAATTTAAGTAAATATTTTGTGTTGTACATGGGTTCAAATTGTTTGTCATCTGTGTATAGACTGGAACACACATTTGTGAATACCCCAAATTACGCTCAAATCGCACACATTTGTCATTCTTATTTTTCATTTGTAGATCATGTAATACATAATTGTGACCATTTCATTGAAATCATTTTACTTCATAACAACAGCTCCATTAACACTTATAGAACAACTTTATCATCATACATACGCTACAGCTTGAGGCCTTCATCAGGGTCTTTGATGGACCATCATCAAACATCATGGCAAGTTTTCAGTTCCTTCACATTTGTTTCTCCGTCCCTCTTGTTCTTCTCCCTTTCCGCTCCTCCACACCGCGCTGACATGTACTCCTGTTTTCTACTGTATGTAACATTTAGTCTGGCAAGGAGACAGAAAACTCTGTCCCTGCAGGGAAGTTTCAGCATTGAGTTACTGGGTTGTTAAACACTGCCACCCTGTGGTGAAGGAGTTGAATTACTGTACATACTGTAGCTCTATTTAACAGTGTGTACTTAATTAATTTCCTCTTGATCAGTTTCTTTTTTAAATGTATTGTCTCTACTCAAAAATGATATGATTCAGTATGTTGAAAAAGAATAGTGTGATAGTTTCAGTAACAGTCAAAGTTGCAAAATTGCAGTTCCCAACATCAGTGAAGGTTATAGATTTGAGATTCCCTTCAAGTGTTGTCACCGGTTTATACTTTGCAAAGTGCATTCTATTACATTACATTATATTACATTTAATTTAGCAGACGCTTTTATCCAAAGCGACTTACAATAAGTGCATTCAACCATGAGAGAGTTAGGTAAAGTTGGAAAGACATTAACAGATTCGGATTTCCCAGATCAATAACTCGTTAGCGAAACGGTGTAAAAATACAATCAACACCTCTCTGTAACCATAGTGATGTAGACAACAAGCTACAACCTTAATTAACCTTCATTTTACCAAAACGGGCCATGCTGCGAGCTGGATGAATAACATTGGTCTCAATGAGCGGCGGCTGTGAGACCAGTGCTCAGGGACCGTCAACAAAGTGCAATGCAAAAAAAAAAGACTACAAAAATATTCAATAACTTCACTGTTATGAAGTGTAGCATGACCAAACTTATTTCATACACCAATGGGCTTCTCCTTGTTATACTACATCAGTTACTTTGATGAAATGTGCTTTTGCCGAATTTTTTACAATTTAATTCTAATGCAGTGTAACACCATCAAATTCTGTTCAACCACCAGGAATCCTGTGTTGGTAAAGCTACAATACTTTGTTCGGAAAATCTCTTTTAATGGTCTCAATTTTGTTTTTAGGACAAAGTGTAGTGGCACCAATATCTCGTCAGTCACCAGGATATCTGATGATTATGCAAAACCACCAGGTTTTTAAAATTGTTTGCTCAATTTGGAATTATTTTAACCAAAATGTATTTAGCATCGACACTATGTAAAACGGTGTCCTATTTGCTTTCCAGAAACCAGAATATTGGTTCAGGCCACTTTCATGAATTAATATACAGACTCAAACACACAATACATCTTATATTAACTAAATGGTTCTTCTGAGAATACATTTGACCCAGTGGTCATTAGTTAAAGTGTGGTAGTATCAGTGATTTGGTCAAACTAGTGCAATTGTAAACCTATGTTTTGTACTTTGTATTTGTCTTGAATTAAAAAAAAAGTATCACATACATTAAGATAAGAGCCAAAATAAGTAGTTCATTCATTTAATCTTCAAGAAAGAATACTTACCAATATACACATATATTGTTATGCTGGAACAACATTTTGACGAGTTTGATTCAGTACAATTAAAAGAAAATGGAAAAATAAATGTGGCAAAACAAATACTCCTTGCATAACTATGTAACTATACCACATCTTCCTGTACATTATTAATGAATGAATCAACAATCATACCTTTGACATGAAGAAAAAAAGAAAATTGGTGAAATATATTTGACATGTATCAAGAATCTGGAAAGCAAATAGGACACCGTTTTACATAGTGTTGATAAAAAATTCGGCAAAAGCACATTTCATCAAAGTAACTGCTGTAGTATAACAAGGAGGAGCCCATTGGTGTATGAAATAAGTTTGGTCATGCTACACTTCATAACAGTGAAGTTATTGAATATTTTTGTAGTCTTTGTTTTCCGCATTGCACTTTGTAGACGGTCCCTGAGCACTGGTCTCACAGCCGGCGCTCATTGAGACCAATGTTATTCATCCAGCTCGGAGAACGGCCCGTTTTGGTAAAATGAAGGTTGTAGCTTGTTGTCTACATCACCATGGTTACAGAGAGGTGTTGATTGTATTTTGACACCGTTTCGCTAACGAGTTATTGATCTGGGAAATCCGAATCTGTGAATATCTTTCCAACTTTACCTAACTGAGCTGCAGAGGTCGGATGGCCCTAGCAGGTAGACCTGCCAGGAGGGAGTTACAGTAGTCTAGGCGTGAGATGACCAGAGCCCGTACCAGAACCTGCGCCTTCAGATTGAAAATGTAGCATGTAACATACATACATTGAGATTATTTTGGGTCAAGGTTAAGATTAAGGTTAAGATATTTTCTGTGTGTTGTGTCATCAGTTCAGATACTTTCAGTGACTTCAGTGCGTTTTCTTCTTCTGCCTGTTTGCAGGTCTGCAGTCTGGATTTGTCACTCTGCCCCGCCTCTCTCGCCTTGACAGACAGTTTCAAGATGGAGACGTCCAGAAAGGATCTCTACCAGACAGCAGTTGCATCACACTGACACGCTCAGACTCCCTCACCTCGTTCACTGTAGACCTCGGCCCATCCCTTATGACTGAGGTACTGAGCTTGATTGACAACCCCAGCTGCTTTCAGATGTCCAATCACAGCCAGGCAGCAGGTGAGAAAGCAGAAGGAGAGGAAGAGGAAGAAGAGGACGACAGCTCTCTTACAGAAACGCCTGTGCAGACCCCTGAGGCGACTTCACCCAACCCCTCCATGGGCAGTGGGTCATTCAGCAGGAAGGAGGGGCGCTCTTGTAGCAGGAACTGGACAGAGCAAGAGGAGGAGAGGAGGTCACCGAGGATACCAGACGAGTGCACTGGGTCTCCTCAGAGAGCCGAGCCTGCAATTGAGGCAGAAAGGTTCCAGAGGGCAGCTGACGTGCTGTCTCGTCATTATGGAGGAGGGTCCTTCACAAAGGGAACGGGGACGAGCGACGACACCACTTCTCCTGCATTTTCCCAAAGCCGCAAAACATCATATGCCTTTTCTGAAGAGGAGGAAGAGATCAAAGTCTAGATGGTGAAACTATCTCTGAAAAACCTGAGTTCTGGGTTCACTCCGAGTCAGAGAGAATTAACGGTTGATGATATTCTGTTCTGTTTCTCCATAGAAACATTCTTCCTCTTCTCACATGCATCTACATGGGGGACGGCGTTCATCAAAGACCAGATCCTGATACTGATGCTGATCTTATCCCTGGATCTTCCCCTCTCTCTGCACTATGTTGCTGCCATGCTTTTATAGATTATTTGAACTATTCTAAAAGTACAAGTCACTGATTGAGTTTGACATCACAAAATGGAAGAGGGGCCCGGGTTCGATCCCCGATCCCGGGCAGTCCTTCTGTGTGGAGTTTGCATGTTCTCCCCGTGGCAAAGTGGGTTCTCTCCGGGTTCTCCGTCTTCCTCCCACAGTCCAAAGACAGGCAGCTCAGGTTAATTGGAGGCTCTAAATTGCCCGTAGGTGTGGATGGTTGTCTGTCTCTATATGTGTCCTGAGATGAACTGGTGACCTCTCCAGGGTGAACCTGCCGTCGCCCAATGTCAGCTGGGATTGGCTCCAGCGCCCCTGTGACCCTGAATAGGATAAGCGGTTTGGATAATGGAATGGAATGGAATCACAAAATGGATTCTTAATAACGACTTTTTAATTTGATCAGTAACAAAGTGACCTGCATTCATTATAATCAGAACAGCTGACTGATATACTGGAGAACAATTCATTTTAAATGTATTTCTTTCTTTCTTTTGCACTGTACATATAACCACTCACTACATAATCATGATGCTCAACAACTAAATGCATTCTACATAAATAAACATGTATAACTGCAGACTGTTTTGTAACCACTGTAATAAAACGTCTGTACTCTGTCAATATACTGTTATCAGGAATAGTGGTGTAAAAACTAAGATAGTTGTGAATTACATTTGATGTATGATTTGAAAATTGGCAAATGACCTTCCCAGTGTACATAATTGTTTTCCCAATTTAAACCAATAATCTTAAAGATGTTAATTTAAATCAATGTTTGTTAAATCACCATCTAGCACTGAAATAAGTAAGACAATGGTGATTGAGCATATAGTCCACTGATTAAATCCCTTGCATTTGCAGTATAGAGTGCTGCAGGAACTTGGACTGTATATAGTTTGGAAGCTGGTAAAATTCAGTGACTAGCGCTGGTCCAATAAGGAACTTTAACTGTAGCTATTGCCATCTTGTGGCACTTGTACGTTACTACAAAATACAATCTGGCTGGGACATTAACACACCCACAGTGATTGAAATAGGACAATAACACAATAGTGTAGTCCAGAGCCAGCACAACAAATTGTTAAACAATAGTGTGCTGTTCTATATCGGAAGATGTGCTTCTGTATGAGAGGTACTGTGTTTAACTCTGAGTTCCCCTAAGACAGGAAATGGGTGTGGGATTAGCCTTTTTTTTTTGTCAAGCTACAACAAACGGAAATCCACAACCATTTCCTTTCCTACGGTAAGGCAACTCAGAGGCAAACAGTACCTCCTATACAGAAGCACAGCTTCAAATATAGAGTAGTCTGTTACAATAGCATTATTATATTGTTGAACTGATTAAATTAATGCAGTCCTCGATTATTTGACTCAAATGTCGCTTAATCAAGTCACGTCATAAGCTACTTCAGTACACTTCAAGAACATATATTACTGGAACCACAACAGAAACAAGTTGGCCACTGCTTCTGACGTGGGCCAAACTTGTCCCCGCATCACTCTCGGTTCAACCTTTTCTTGTTTCATGTGCTTCAGTGTTGCTGTTGGGAGTGTGACCTTAAGTAAGGCACTAAGGGAGGATGGTAAGAGGTCATTTGTGAAATGGAATTGAAAACTTCCAATTAAACTTAATACAAAGAGAGGCATGGCAAAAACATATATAAATAGATAAGCACTCGTCCATCATCTGCTATTTCAAGGTGTAGTGGGAGCCCTCTCGATGAGGCCAAAACTGAATCTCTGAATCTAAGTTAGAGGTCCACAACTAAAATCTAAAATATAGCAATGCTAGACCTACAAGACATTTTGGGGAGCAGAGACTTACTTTGTAGGTTTTCACATAGAAGGAATTGCCTTGGTATTTAATATATAAAAAAGGCTGCACTCTGTCTGAACAGAGCCTTAGTTTTATAACTTTTACTAGAGGTCATAGAGCTCTGCACATTCTTAGTTAAAGTTTAATTTACGTTTCCTCTTTAATAGGCGAGGAACAATAAAAATGCTATGTTACACATCGGTACATATAGAACAGTTAACAATTAGCTAAATTACTTATATACATATAAATATGTATATACAGATTATTGGTAACAGGTAGTTTCAGGAAGATCTACAAATAATAAGTAACACATTAACGTGAGATGAATTGACTACACATTATATAAAACAGGTGAGGAGATAGAGTACTAACGAGGATCAACTGACAGACTCCTTTAATTTGCGAGGCCATTGGGATTCATCCTTATAAGAACACAGGTACCAGCAGTTCTGCAGTTTAAGAACACGTCACGTTGGCAATTACATACCATCGTGACAACATTATTTTAAAGGGCTTTGTCCTGAGCTGTGCAGGATTATACCCGAGAGAATCTAGACACAGGTGGTTGTGAAAGGGTGAAGAGCAATGGCTGAAGACCTGGATTCATGTGATGAGGAGCGGGACTTCTGATAAGCTCACTGGAAGGTCCTATAGGTGCTGGTTAAGATGAACATTGGAGGTGAATGGGGAGGAGGAGGGTTACATCAATCTGACACAGAAAACACTCAATAAAAACAATTACAAAAAGTAATTGCAAATAGCCCATTTTTAATGTGCACTTCAGTGCTTGTAACTGCTTCCACAGGCCTGGAGAGGCTGTTTTGGAGCAACTTCTTTTAATGTGTTCAGTATCAGTGGATCTTCTGGTAGATACTTAATGGTTTTGTAAACAAGCCTGAATTTGTAGCTTTTTGTAGCTTTGCAAGTAACAGGAGCTCAGTGTTGACGGCAGTTTGTGCTTGGCAGTGTTTGGGTAGTGTGACCTGTAAGTGCTGTTTTCCTCTAAGTCACATGGGTTGGGGGAAAGGAGCTCTCTTACTTACACTTTCACTCTAGTTATTACTGATATAAAACTAGCATGCCTGAAGAATATCATGATAGCTGTCCTCTGTCAATTAACATGAACCGTTTAGTTGTAGCAGTGTTCAGTGTTGACGGTGGTTTGTGCTTTACTGTTTCTGGTTGAATCCAGAAACATCTTCAGCCCACCATAAACCGTTACACCATTTTCCTTGAAGTCACATGGTTTAGCGTAAATCATGAGTTAGGGCAGTCGGACTTTTACTTTGAAATTTCTCATCACTGATTAACCAACAGTGCAAAAGTGCATGCAGAGTTGTCAGCTCGTTATACTTATCATATCACATCACATTTGTTGATAGCAGGTGGGAGGGGCTTGTGAGGGGCAGACATAGAATTCAACAATATTTGGAGATTCCCAAATGTTATAAACTATGATCAGGTGCTTAACCCTCTTTGGACTTTATTCTTGACTTAATTCTCTTACTAGAGAGAGAGAGAGAGAGCGAGCGAGAGAATAAACTGATTTTGGGCAGCAGTGTGGCAAACATGTTGGCAAACAGATGCATGGAGCAACATAAGCCTTAAATTGAAGACGTGTTTCTGGCCACTTAGAAACATTAGAAAGAAATATTATTATTATTATTAGTGATAGTTCTGTTTAATTATTGTTACTACAGGACCCATTTCCCAATATAAATGATAACTTAACAACTGTGTGTTGTGCTGTGTTTGGTTAATGGTTAATTTAGTGTTATCAATATTGTTTTATCAGGTTTCGCAGAAATCATGAGTCAGACCTGTCCTACTTTCACGTTTTGTCATCTGGTTTAAAAGAAGAGCGGATGCTGAACTCTTCAGATCAACGCATCCCACCTAATATGTGAAGAGGAGGCATCTGTGAGGGACAGACCTACTAATCATACTGTGATCTCTGTGGTAATTAAAAAGATTTGTAACAAGGCAGCACATCTACACAGACCAACACAGAGGTGAGTTTAATCAAAATTGTAGTTGTGTAATAAAATAATTCTTTCTTTTATTAGATTTTTGAAGTTTTGAAGTTGCTTACATCAAAGAATTATGCATCTTATTTCCCAAATGCAAGAACAAAATTCAAGATTTGTCAGGGTCACTTCTAAATTGCTAAGCAAATTCTTTCTGGGCTCTCGGTAAAAAATAATTGCAGTCAGATTGATAAGATTGATTGATAATTTTAAAATGAAATACACACGCGATATAGTTTATTATAGTATTTATCTAACTGACTTTGTCTTTCAACTCTATAAAGCATGACGTACCGATAAGATGGAGGTGGAAAACCATCACAATACAGTAGATGGAAGAGAGTCTGAAGTCAAATCTGTATTACCAGCTGGGACTAATGAAAAGGGTAATTGAAAAGTTTATAAATAAACTTGAATGAATAATTTAACCAAATAATGTTTTTTTATGCTGACAATATGTATTCTACTATTCCAACATGACCCTGCAGTGGAGGAGTTAGAGGAGAGTGCAGCTGAAACCAAGGTAAAAGTAAGTCTCTTCACCTTTATTAGTTATCATTACTATACAACTGTATTTGTTCTTAAAGAATAATCACATTTTTAGCTGCGACCAGCAGCTCTATAACTGAACCCACCTTTTGGTGGCCACAGTTTTTGCCCTAGGAGGCTATAATTTTTCATGAAAATGTGTGTGTGTGTGTTTGTGTGTGTGTGT
The DNA here is from genome assembly GCA_016806645.1 of Ophiodon elongatus. NCBI lineage: Eukaryota > Metazoa > Chordata > Actinopteri > Perciformes > Hexagrammidae > Ophiodon > Ophiodon elongatus. The sequence goes on from JACSYO010002147.1 coordinate 1,707,761, forward strand.
GTGTGTGTGTTTGTGTGTGTGTGTGTGTGCGTGTGTTTGTGTGTGTGCGTGTGTTTGTGTGTGTGTGTGTGTTCAAACAAGGGGTGTGGCAATGAGAGTGCAGATAACAAAAAGGTGCATAACTTCTGAATGGATTCATGAACAGTTTGTTGTAGACTCTTGTGGAAGGCATCATTGCACTCGGCAGTATTCCTTCCTCATTAGTGAGGGTTGGCCCCGCCACCTATGTTAGCCATGCCCCTTTCATAACTCATCAATAGTGTGTCGTTTCAACCAAAGAGTTCCTCTCTCATTGGTGTGGGTTAGCCCCTCCCCCTATACTTTAGCCACTCCCTCTTTGAGAACTGCACGACTGCTTTTATCACGAACAACTTGCATTTCATCAGTGATTGTTTTACTTTACTTTTAATTTATATTTCATTGTTTTCATAAATGGTACAAGATGACAAAAATATTGTAATCTCAGTCAGAAACTGAAGAATTGTTTAAATATTAAATCACATATTTTCTCAGTGTGATGTGGTGAATGAACCTGGTGAAGCTCAACACTCCGAGAATAATGATGAAAGCACAGGAGCAGAGACGACTGCATTTGCAGAGCCATCTTTGTCAAATTGGAATAGAAAAGGTAATATTTTATTATGAATTGATTGTATAGTAACATCTTAGAAAAAAACTTAAATAAAAAAAATTATATATATTTCAACTAATCTCTGATGTCTACAATGAAAGACTATGAATCTTTAACAGGAGAAAATAATGAATTTGAAAAGATCATGAAAACACACAAGTCTAACATCTCAGAATGTTTTAGTACATATTAAAGAATGTGAGATTCACTTTATCAGATTAATTATATTTTTGCATTAACTTTTAGCAAAATGTGAAACAGAACTTTTAGTCATTCAAAATGTTCTCATTATTAATGCTGCAGTATAGCATGGTGATGTTATTCTTTTATCTTGTTTCAGTGGTTCCTGGTCTCACACTGGTGGTAATAGGTGAAATAAATTCCATTGAGATTGGATCAAAAAACCTCTTAATTGACCATGACGAGCAAACAGATGTGGAACAGTTTTCAACCAAACTGTATGATTTGTGTGGTCGGCACATCTCTGTCATTAACATGCTTGGTCTACCAAACATTGATAAAATCCCGTTAAATCCAGAAATCCATGCCTTTCTCATGCTGTTACCAAATGGCCTGCATAACAGCCATTACAATTCAGGAGTGCAGTGGTTAGAAAAAGCTTTTGGTAAAGGATTAATGGCTTATGTAATGACAGTTGTGACTCATGAGTCAGATGAAAAATGTGAAAGTGCACTGACAGACCTTAAAGCCAACAGCAGTTTTGTTGAAAAAAGATACCACACATGTCAAAGAAGTATGATGGATGGAAGCGAGATAATAGCTCTGCTGGAAAAAATAGATGCCATGATCTCTGAAAATGGTCACCACTGCCACAGAGAACTGATGTGTGGTGAAAATAAAGGAAAGACAGAACACCACAAATCCCACAAAGAAGAAAGGATGGATTCCTCATTGTTTCAGCTTAGTCAAACAGGTGAGATTTTAATGTTGGTGTTTATGAATTACATCCACACTGCTCCATGAAGACAATGTGGACAGAACGAACAACTAAAGCATCAAAATGACTTTTAAAACAATGTGGAAGGTGTTCTCATAGGGACTTACAAATAATTATCACCTGAATCTGAAGCTCCTTTTGCTTTACAGAGCTTTACAGTGAGTATAATTTCCAGTTGTCTGTCAATTTCAGTGTTTTGTATCACTCTCACAGCTCTCATAGCATTATCTTCAGTCAGCAGGCAGCTGTTCCAAAATAAAGAAATGCAAATTATGTGATTTTATTTTCAATTTAACAAGTTTTCCTAAATTTTAAGTTGAACATGCTACTGATTGAATTCATTGATTTGTGTGTTATCAATTTTTTCCACCACATGTTTGAAAGATTCTGACATCCGGCTCAATATTTGAGTGTGTGGATTTACATAATAAGCATGATGAAAAGCAAGTCTCAGAATTATAAATATCATTAGAAAAGCACTGAAATCCATTATGATCAATCTAAAGCATCACTGAATAATATGAAGATAAATGTATGTATGAAAGCAACTTAACTCTTGTTGGAACGGACCTATAGATTAGAGATTTGTACACAGTGTCTTCAGTGTTTTGAGAATCACGAGTTTCATGTTTGTAATGCTTCTGCTATATATATATATATATATATATATATATATATATATATATATATATATAATTGTTTTTTTAATATTATCCCTATTGTTATTGTGTCCCCTCCATCCCAGGTACAATTACCTCCAGAAAAAAAGAATCTGAAATCAAGCCTGTACAATCTACTGCCACTGAGAGAGGTAACATTTTAATGAATAGTACTAATACAAGATAAAAGGTCAATAAAAAGAAAAACACATTATTTTATAAGTTCATTGTTTGTCTTTGCTTGATTGTCGTTTGATACACTTAATTATTCTATGGCAGGTTCCTTTAATATGGATATGAGTGGAAACATGGATAAGGTAAGAAACTCCAAATTTAATATTTTTATGACTATTTACTTCATATCCAAATGTTATAATTTTCGACATACAACAGATGCTTTTTAACATATTTACAGAAGTCAGTGAAGATTTATGAAGAGATCAACATGAAGAAACAATATCACAAAGAAACTGAAACACTGCTTGACAGACTTCACCTTCAAGACAAACATCAACAGAAATTGTCACCAGCAGATTTTCTCAAAGTAGGTCCTCCTGTGAAACAGGAACATGAAACATCTGAGAAAGATGTTGCTCATACTTTTATTCAGAGGTTGATGATGTTAGACTACAGAGCCAGATATATTCCTGTCAGACAAGATAGTCCCGAGGTGAGCCACTCAAACCCTGTTGCTGAGTCTGTCACTGATGACACAGACGATGATGACTTTGATGCATTTTACAACACCAGTGTTGACTTTGATCAATCAAAACTCAAGACTCAGGTGCATCCAATGGATGTTCAAATGGCAGTATTTCACTGCTCAGACAGCTTTTTGAAGCAGAACATGATTACAAAGCTATCACAATGTCAGTACGCCTTACCTTTGCTTGTTCCTGACCCAGTCACAATGGATATTGACTGTCCTCTGTGGACATTCAGACAAATAAGAAAAACATGGAAGAGAACTGAAATGAAAGATAATTCAAACATTGTCACCATGAAGAGTATGCCCATCTGCAAAGCCGAGACACCCATGGTGTCATTTCTCCGCCTGGGTTCACCATCTCTGTCTAAATCTCAGTTGATGAACACTTTGATCAACGACCGTCACAACACTTTCTTCCACAGAAACTGCCCAGGTAGCACCAAGTCTCGCCATCTGATGGATGGTGTGGCAGAGATTGCCTGGTACTGCCCTGCTGGGAAACCCAATGATGCCTTCACTGACTGCATTGCCTTCTGTAATCTTCACGGTGATGCTCTGTCAATTGTAAAACAGCGTGACATACTGACTGACAAATCTTCAGTCAATGTTGTTCTTGTACCAACTCTGGAAAAAGGTGATAAAAGCACTTCAGTGATCTCAGCCCTTTACAAATCTCCAAAGCCTCTCATTATTCTCATTGCTGATAGCAATGGTGATGCAGTTGAACAAAAAAAGGGAAAATACAAAATGGGTTTAAACAACAAAAGCCACTCAGATGTTTCTGAAGAACTGAAAAAAATCATTGGAAAGATTTTGTCTGGACCACATTCATCCTTCCAGCTTGAATCCATGGCTGAAGTTTCTGGAGTCAAAGTGGATGAAGATCACAAAGTCTGCCAAGAAGGAAAATCTGCTGCAATGAAAATTGTGGGCTTGCTTCAGGGGAAAGATGTTTCAAAGATCAAAGATAAATATCTCCCTTGTCAAGGCCAACTGTGGCATGAATGGTGCAGAATCAACAAAGAACTGTATCACCTCAAAGGAAACATTGAGAAGGAGAAAAGTGAAAAGCAACAGAAACTGATGCAAATACGAGAAGAACAATGCAAAGCTTTCTTTAGTGAACCAATGAAGTTGTTCATTGAAAGCCTCTCATCTTTGTCTGCAACAGAAAAAGATTATTTCTTAAAATGGACTATGATCTTAATAGATGCCCTCTCCACAAATGATCTTCCTTCAATTCTCCAAACCTATGATGAAAAGTGGACTGAGGTCTTGGCCTTGAAGAAGAAGCATGACAAGACTGATCTGCTAAAACGAAAGCAAACTGAGCTTGATGAAATATCAACAAAACTACAGTCAGCTACTTTTGGCTTGGAGCACATCTTCAGAGAAATGGGACAGATCTATGAAGCTCATGCAGCTCTCCAGAAACAAACAAAGAGGGAACAGACTGACTGGTCTAAATACCCTGAGCTGGCTGCAGAGCTGATGATATCAGGACACCCAATGGAGCTGATGGATGGTGATGCAGGTCATGTACCTTTAACATGGATCTCTGGTCTTTTAGATGAAGTCATCAAGAAACTGGGTGACAAGAGAGTTTTTGTTTTGTCAGTGTTAGGCGTACAAAGCAGTGGGAAATCAACAATGCTGAATGCCATGTTTGGGTTGCAGTTTGCAGTGAGTGCTGGCAGGTGCACCAAGGGTGCCTTCATGCAGCTGGTGGAAGTGTCAGAAGAGATCAAGAAAGACTTTCAGTTTGACTACGTGCTAGTGGTGGACACTGAAGGACTGCGTGCTCTTGAGTTGGAAGGTAACGCCACTCTTCACCACGACAATGAACTGGCAACATTTGTTGTTGGTCTGGGAAACATGACACTGATCAACATCTTTGGAGAGAATCCGGCTGAGATGCAAGATATTCTGCAGATTGTTGTTCAGGCTTTCATGAGGATGAAGAAAATTAAACTTTCTCCAAGTTGTATATTTGTTCACCAGAATGTTACAGATATTGGTGCTGCAGAGAAAAACATGGATGGAAAGAGACGGCTGCAAGATAAACTGGACAAGATGGCCCAACTAGCAGCCAAAGAGGAGGTCTGTGATGCCGAGTGCTTCAGTGACATCATTGCATTTGATGTGCAGAAAGATGTGAAATACTTTGCCCAGCTTTGGGAGGGAAGTCCACCTATGGCTCCTCCAAATCCAGGTTATAGTGAGAGTGTCCAACAGCTGAAGACCATCATCCTCTCAAAAGCTTCACAGTCATCAGGGATTACTCTCTCGCAGTTCAAAAGCAAAATTCAGGACCTGTGGAATGCCCTGATGAATGAACAATTTGTTTTCAGTTTCAAAAACACACTTGAAATTGCAGTGTACAGAAAACTTGAGGTCCAGTATGGGAACTGGACCTGGACCCTGAGGAGCAACATGCTGACCATTGAGAACGAGCTTCATACCAAAATTGAAAAAAGAAAACTTGACGAGGTCAAGCTCAGTCATCTTCATCAAGAATCAAACAAAACCTATGATGAAATCAAAAAAGCAATGACAACATACTTTGATGATGACCGAGACAAAGAAATGTTGGCTCAGTGTCGAGGCCGATTTGAAAGAAAAATCAAGGAGTTTCGTGATGAACAAGTGAAAGGAGTTAAAAGAAAACTGGATGAAATCATCAAGCAGAAAAATGCTTGTAAAAAGCTTGATGCTAAGAAGACAGAGTTTGAGAACAAGCTGCTACAAAAGAGCAAAGAACTCGCTCATCAGTTAAAGGACAAGGCAAAAGATGAAGAGGAACTTAAGAAGCAGTTTGAATCTGTTTGGAGTGACTTGGTTAGAGAACTAACTGCAGGCACAAAACCTCTTGAGGACATCAACTATGAAGAAGATCAATCAGCTGTCCTCCAGGAGCTTGGTATTGAATGGTCTCTCATAGATGAATCCAAAACCAGTGGCAGATACAAACAAATAACAGAGGCTGGTGATTACACTGATTATGTATCTCTGACCCAGCATCACAATCTGTGTAGCACAGGCCAACAACTTCATGAAAATGAGATGGAAAGTGAGACAAAAGGACAGAGAAAAAGTTATACTACTGCGAAGAGATTCTTTGAATTTGTTTCAGAAAAAAAAAGAAAATAGGATCTTACTTTAAAGGGCATTTTAAGTATGAAGAACAGCAACTGATCAGATCCCTCATTGACGATGTTGAAACACAGTCCCTTGAGTCAATTAAGAGCAAACCTGTAGCTACAAGAGGCTACAGTCAAACTTACTTGCAAGAAGTGGCCAATAATGTAAAACGAACAGTGACAGAATTTGAATCAAAGTGGAAATATGCTCTGAAGAAGGAGTTCACAGTTGATCTCTTACTGTATGTATTTCACAGAGCAGAGAGATGGATTTCAGACTCCAACAAGAAATTCAAAGGGAACAATGATGCACATTCTTATGTAGAAAGCAAGAAAATGCAATATTACAACACATTCCGAAGCTTCTGCAAAGGAAGCTCATCTGCTGTTGTGCTTAGAGAACTGATCTGTGAGAAGCTGAAGAGTTACATTGTTGAGGCCGTCTGTAACAAGACTGCCATTGAACTCGCTGGAGTGATGAAGAACAATTTCCCAGCATTCAATGGAAACAGGTCGAACTTGGAGAAACATGTGTTGCAGTCACTCGCAGAGAAAGAGGACTTTAATGGCTTTATCAACTACATCCGACACCCAAAGAAGAAAGCAGAGACATATATAAGAGAAGAAGTACAGAAATACATCTTCACAGACAACAAAGCTAAAGCACTGAATATACTCAAGAAAAATGTTGAAGACATCAACAAGCTTGTTAGTCAAGCTTTATTTGATGCAACAGAGAAAGTGGAAGAAAAAAAAGGAGGCCTAGACATGTGGATGAAGGAATTTTCCAGTTTGCTAAACGATAAGCTCGCATTCGACACAGTTTGTTGTAAAACCTTCAGTGACATAAACAAGTTTGACTTTCTTAAAGAAGAGATACAGAAAGGTCTTGTATCCATCATAGAGGAAGTGAGTCACCTCTCACTGGATAAGATCAAGGAATTCAGGATGAAGCCTGATCAAATCCTAATCGATCAGCTGTGTGACTGCTGCTGGATAACGTGTCCGTTCTGTGCAGCTGTTTGCACCAACACCATAAATGATCACCCAGAGGACCACAGCGTGCCTTTTCATCGATCTGTGGCAGTTAATGGAATGCACGTAATAAACTCAGTGGAACTGAGTATTGAGTTCTGCACAACAAATATGGCAAGTGATAGAAGTTTCCACCCAGCTGGTGATCCAAAAGTGCTCATTCCCTATAAAAAGTATCGAACTGCTGGCCCACATTTTGCTAAATGGTTAATTACCTCTGATGGGTCAAAACTGGAATATTGGAAATGGTTTGTGAGTCGATTTGAGACGCAACTGGAACATTACTATAAATTAAAATTCCAGGACAATGGTCAAATTCCCAGCGAGTGGAAAACATACTCCAAGGAAGAAGCTATTGAAAGTTTGGATTAAATGTTGAATCTGTGAGAAAGCCAATACAACCACAACCCTGCTGAAAATCATGATACTTGTTTTCACACGATTATTCATTTATCAGATTCCTATAAAACAACATTCAGTGACGTTTCATTATTTTACCATTGACTGGGGAAGTTGTGTGAGTAATAAATGTGGAAAGATCAATTAATTATTACAAACTAAACTTGATTAGACTGGTACACAGATAGCAGATCGCTTTATACAAACTAACACTTAAAACAAAAGACTGCACAAGAACAATAGTAATATGGAGAATTTAGTGAGTCATAACAACTCTCAAAATATGAATTTCAAGTCAATGAATCATCTACAAATTTGTTCTGTGAGGATTTCTGTAAATAAAAATTGTTTTTATCAAGTAAAAGTAGAGGAAAGAGGCCATATTTCTTTGTTAACCTGCAAAATTAATTTCTTAAAATTGCAACTGAAAATCCTGTCATGAGTATTGCATGTTTGTATTTTGGCATGGCATAGGTTTTGTTATGGGAATTGTTTTGTTAAGATGCTCATTTGTTTGTAGCTGCCAGAACATAATATTATGCATAGTGAAGTATAACCTAAGAGTGACTGTTGGGAAACTGTAAAAGCCTGGAGACGTATCAGGTTTTCTGTTTGCCATGACAACCTCTAAAATAATATTTCATACATAACTGATGAAGGATGCTTTCTGGTTCTGAAGTATTGAAACTTAAGTTTTGTGATTTTTATCTAATTTCAACCAATCTGTACTTGTTTTCACATAATTATTCATTCATCAGCATTTGAAGTGTTATGTTGTGTTATGTTTATTCAACCAATCTGTTATTATATCCACACAAGTATAAATTGTGCTGTTTTTATTTAGAAACTTACTGTATCCTACTATTCAGATATCCAAGAGTGATGTAAACAGATGTAAACAACGTAAGTCATTGAGAAGAAATCTGTTGAGTGTAACCTGTCATGTTACAATAAAAATAACTTCTTCATATCTACTGAAAGACCAGGTTTCTTAGTGTTTCTGATCAATTTACACCTTAAGTCTACCAAAGTCTACAGTACAGCATTTATGTCTTGTACTGTAGTGTTTTTATGCTTCAACTCCAGCCAGTCATGGCCATAGGCATTATATTTCTGGGTTGTCTGTACGACCTGTCCTTTCTCGTGAACTTATATATCCCAGGAACACCTGGAGGATGAACTGATCAGATTTGGATGTCAATTTGGTGATCACAAAATGCGCTTTTGGCCTTAACTTAAGTATTCATAAGCTAAATACGACAATTTAACACAAATTACTAATAGGATAAAATAATGGAAGTGATGACATTTTAAACAGACATGGATCTAAACTGCAACATGACTGGTTGGCAGAGGCATAGAACCAGGAAGCGTTCATTTCTAGTATTTCTAGATATCAGAAAATGGCAAAGAACCTGCTAACATGGGCTTTCATCTTTGACTATGAATATATTATTATTATTATTATCAATTGTGTGTTTGCTAGATTAGACTGAGCCCTTCATATCTACATAGGAGCAGGTCTTCTTCCCAGAGCCCACTATGTTGCACTGCAAAGTTTCTACAGTAGCCCAGACAGACAAACCAAACACTGGCTCTAGAAAGGGCCTTTCACTTTTTTATTTTTAAGTGGCAGCTTGAATTTGGTGACACAAATGTTTTCTACACACTTGGAAAGGAAGGGTGAGCAGGTGGGTATTCACTTAGTTGCAATCTGCCACCTCACCACTAGATGCCAGTAAGTCCTACACACTAGTCCTTAAGACCTTTGCCCATTATGACAGGTGAGCAGGTTGGTTAAAGGCGAGGTTCTTCCCCTTCTCCTTCCTCTGTTTGTTCAGTGCTCAAAAACAAGGATTGTATGGTAAACATAATTATATTACGATATCTGCTTCAGTCATAGTTTTTTTTTAGGTGGGTCCATAGAAACAGTGTTTTAGATAGTAGCCCACATACCACGTAGTTACTAAGTAACTTAATGTAACAAGGGGGAAATAACAGTGCACTAGATTACAGCCCTAATAGCCTGTAGTTATCCTGTAACGAAGGGAAACTACTGATGCTGGAAGCCGACATAATAGGCTTAAAACTACACAATATGAGAAGAGTTTGTTTTTAATTTACTTGTCTCAAAACATGGAATAACAAACTAAATTAATTGCACAGTTTGCTGTCAGAAGAGTGTGTGTGTGTATATATATATATAAGCTGTAATGATCGTCAAACACAATTATCAGGGAGACGTCTTTCAATATTTTAAGGACTTTGGAATTGTAAATATGGTGACACTGAAACACAAGTGAGTGACATCTAGATGGCAGGTTGAGCCGTGAGGCCATAAACGAGCGTCCAGTAATGAAGTTTGCTGGTGAGGTGAACTACAACTGAGACAGTCTTCAGAGGCCGACCGCATCCATGACAGGACTCTGTCCACTGGACCTTTGTCCTGAGGTAAACACACAGATGTACTCTGTAGTCATTTTAAGTACTTAGCCCGTAATTATGAGGGAACAATTGTAGTTTGCCTGTTTGTTGGTAATAAGGTAATTTTGAAATAAAATCACATCAGATTAGTGATGCAAAAGGCACTTTATCTTCTCTGAAACATCCATATTTTTGCTCAGTTATGGTCATACTGTATCCTGTAATAGTAGGAATAGAATAGGTACAGTTAAATAATACCTACAGTAGAAATTGTCTCTAAATTCCTCCAAATGTGCAGGTTATTGCTCGGTGGGTCATAATAATAATAATAATAATAATAATAATAGAATAGGTGCCCAGTAGTTAAGGGGAGACACTACAGATTAACAGGGTTAAGATTTTAACTAATAGATACCACCATGAAACTTCCACAGATGATTACTTATATTAATCATCTGAACATGAAGATTAACCCATGGTGGTCATAAACTTAATTCATTTTGAAGGATTTGTTGTCTTGTGCAGATGAACGTAACATGATGTGAAGTGATGAAATAAAGAGTCCATTGCAAAAATGAATAAGAAACACAGATAAAGAAAATGAAGAGGAAATACAGACCATGAAGTTGATTAAATATTAAAGAATTTATGACACAAGCAAAGATTTTGAGTAAGATCTTACTTAGATTGTTTGGCCGGAGCAAAAACTGAAAACTTTGTGAAACAGAACAACCTAAACTGAAATGGCATCTGTCAGATTAAATTACTCCCAATCATGCACTCTTTGGAGATAAAGTTTAAGCAGTAATATCTATAAAGATCCTTATTTATTCTCTGATAAAAGTGACACATTGGTCCTATTAGATATCTCCATCTCAGATATTAGCCACTCAGTTCACTTCTCTTGACTGTGTGCTTATTGTTTTGGTCACAGAAGGCAGCAGCAAAGGTCCACTGAGGCTACACAGGTAATCTCAGTGGGCTGTTACTATTTTTGTAGCGATGTGTTGTGAAAGAAATTTCAAAGCTCAGGAATAAGCCCCAACCCTTCAAAGACAATACAATAAGATAATTTGAATTTAAACATTTTATATTCTTCTACACAGCAGGACATTTTTAGATACAGGTACATTTCCAATTGACTGAAGCTCTACATCTCAGAGTGATTCATATTCCTTACAATAACTGATCAAGTCTCAAAGTCTTGTCTTTAACCAAACCGATAAATATTCCATGCATGTGTAACAGCAATTGTGTCTCTTAGCAGATCTTTAAGGAAGTCAGTTTGAAGTCCCCTGCGATTTTGATGTAGCTGATGATGTCCATGCAATCACGGTTGGGAAACTGGACTTCATGTCCATCAGGAAGCTCCACTTCAAACATGTCTCCAGTCAGCTTCAACACCATCTAAAATAGAAAATAAACAGGAATACCTTTTAATGTTTAGCAGACATTTTAAAACGTCTCCAAATCAAATCTACCTGCATGGCTAAATATCACTAAAGGTAATTGTTTCTTGTGATTTGGGTGAACTGAAAAAAAAATCCCAGCCAAACCGTCCACAGTTTTTTGTTTTTTTCACAAAATACACACATTCTCACTCCCTTCAGTCAGATTGCCTCACCTTGACATCAGCGCCCCTCTGTAAGGGGTTGTTTATTTCCCGTTTCTCATCGCCCCAACAACCAGCAGCCTTTGAGTTGCAAACAAGAACGGCTCCATCAGTGTCGTCATGGAAACGAGGGTTAAAGTGCAGTGCCAAGTCGTCTGCACCACAGCCAAGATCGATCTCGAATCTGAGTGGATCAGAGATTATACAATAGATGTAGTCTTAATATTGAGCTTGATCCAATATTATATACTATAATTATAAAAGCTAAAAGTCACTTTTTTCCAGTTTTCCACAATGCGTCTGCATAAACTTCACCATTTAATTTGATTCAGTTAAGAAGTTGATATAAAACAAATGTTATGGGTTTGGTTGGCTCACCTCTCAGCATCATGCGGAATTACCCCCCTTACTTTCAGCTGATCTCCAGCTCTTATGTTCACATTCTTCAATTCAAGTTCCTGAGAAACACAATTGTGCAGTTCAGAGTTACAAACAATTTAACTAGAAAATAAAAGATTGCTGTTATAATGGCACTCATATTTGTATTCTACAAATTTCAGAAGCAAAGTGAAATAGAAGCAAGAACAAAGCAGTCAAACTTACCATGCTCATTTTGGGTGATGGTGTTGGTGGACAGTCCTGGAGACAATGGAAGATGTGAGAGGATCGTCTTCTGCCCTAGAAGACAAAAAGAAAGTAGCCTGACTGTGAAGTTTCACCAAATTTATAATGTGAAGCACAAAGGATTCAGTGAAAGGACATTGAACCATTGCAATGTGACCCCTTGATCATCATGAAAATCAATTAGCCCTTTCAATGCAGATACACTGCTCTATTTAATCATTGCTGTTGAACTCATTAAGTAAAAAAGATTGTCTCTTCACAAGTTGTGAGTCACAGCTGCCACGGTGCCAATACTTACTGTTTGAACAAACTACTCTGCCAAGAGCTACTTAAATATGTTTTGATTGGGAGCCATTGTGCATGTTGAGGAAGGTCCGCAATACGTGACTGATTACATTGGAACAAAAGCACAACCTACCAGAGACACTGCTTTACACGGTCCCTGTTTTCAACCAGTCTGTTAAGTTGATTCTATAAATTAAAGAATATGTCCATGCTTGCTCCTACATAATCATTCAAAATGAATAATACATGAATAAAAATAAGTTTATATTGCTCTACATGTGTATTATTTTATTATTAGGCTCTTCTTCACAATAAAGCTGGATGTCTCTTTAATAATTAATAATTCCTTTCATTTTTAAATTGGAATAGGAATCCGTGTGTGTCGCTCTGAGTGGGTGTAGTGTAAATAACTGAAGCATAGTTATCAAGGCGACCGAAAACTATCTTTGGCTCCACTCCGTCTGACGGTACCTTCATCTTCAACGTCGGTGCGGACGCTGGGTGGAGAGCTTGATCACTTTATTTTGAAAGTATACCGGAAGTGCTGTCATGTTTCACGAAATGAATGCGTTGCAGTTCCAGCCTTTGTCCACTGGAGGAAGGTATGTGTAAATATATATATTTATGGAGGTCGTCCTTAAGTAGTGTGGAACTGCGTTAACCGTTACATTAACATCGTCGTAGCCGGGGTCATGTGACAGATGGAGGCGATTGAACGTTAACGCGTTATTGTTGACTGATAAAATACCTTATTGTCAGAATATCGGTCACGTCGGTCACGTGACAATCGCCCTGCTGGTCGTAACGACTCGATTCAGTGTGTTTTGTTCTCAAGTGAACATTACGTTATTTCATTTCGGATGGCTTCAGTTCGAGAACTGGAGTTTGAAAGTACTACCGGAATGGGTATTGTGGTATTTTATCTATATATTGACGCTAGCTTGATATAGAGGTGTTTATATCTCTAGTATTCCGACTTAAAAACTGGTCAATATCTATATAAATTGTTATGTGTATATAACTTCCGCTATGCTGCCGGAAGTGACAACAGAAAGTAAACAGAGGAGCTGCAAGTGGATCCAGAAATTAAGATAATTGCGACTAAAGGGAGCGATTCAAAAACACGTTGTGCTTTGTTTGCATACTACGTGACGTTTGTTTGTGAAACTGGTGCAAAATCTAACAAAGAAGGTGATTCTTTCACTGCGTGTGTTTCCTTTTCATCTTCCAAATAGCCTCACGTTACTCAGCTAGCAGCTAACGTTACTAAGCCTTTTTCATGTGAGCCTCCGTCACTACAAAGACATGCATTTATTTTTACGTTGTGCGTAGTTTACCTATTACACGTATGCAGACTCGTGTATCGGGCCACCGTGGGGTCACTGTAGAGAGCATGCACAGAAAGCAACCAGCTGTTCGTCCAGCTGCTGCAGCTCTGACATGAAGGCGACCCTCTGCTTCGCTGTGGGCTCAGTCCCACCTGAGTCCGGGGTTGTGTGTCCCACCAGGATGAGCTCACTGTAAACCCCCTGCTGGAGGGGTCGCCCACACTGGGGGAGCAAATATCCAGAAAACTGTCTCGTTGTTCCTGTCTAATCGTATCATTAATGAGGTGTTGTGCTCACTCACAGGTTCACGGGGACAGGACTGACTCTGGCCTGCAATGTTCACAGACATGGATTATGAATTGGAGGAGGACAAACTGTGAGTCACACTTATGTTTCCCCTTTTCAGGACCTGCGCCGTTCGGTCGTGTGTTTCAGTGTGGCCATTATTTAATCTTCAGTTCATACATTCACTGACAAATCAAACTACGTTGAGACCGAGATCTCACTAAACCCTTAAAACAGGAGCTGAGCCTAAATCCTGATATGAACTTTGCACTCATTCCTCTCATTGTTGAACTAAATGTTCATGAACTTGTCGGGTTTCATGCTATAAAGTTGTACTTATTAGTAGGCAAAAACAGGATCAACTAAATGCTACAAATCTCAATGCGTCATGTTTTCACCTCAACAGGGGGATACCGACGGTACCTGGTACTGTGTGTTTGAAGAAAGATGCTAATAACCTTATTGGGATCAGCATTGGTGGGGGGGCACAGTACTGCCCTTGTCTCTACATTGTCCAGGTGCGTACAGAACAATGGAGTTGAACGGTTCTGTAACGTATAAAATGTAAGAACACAAAGCGTTTCTGTGTCCTTGGTACCTGATAATAATGTGGTTTCTGTTGTCCTACAGGTCTTTGATAACACCCCAGCAGCTCTGGATGGGACACTGGCAGCAGGCGATGAAATCACAGGCGTCAACGGGAAACCAGTGAAGGGGAAGACCAAAGTGGAGGTGGCAAAGATGATTCAAGCTGTGCAGGTAAACAAATACTGGGGATGGATTCACCGCTCTGAGTCCCACCAGGAAATGCTCCGGTGGCTTATTACTTACTACTTCCACAATTTTTTTGATCTACAATCTAGATTTAGAATAATAACTCCACAGCACCAATGAATCAAATTTAAGCACCCAAGGACATGAATAGAAACATGCAAAAGGAATCAAACATTACTTACATTTCTGTGTCCCACCCGGGCTGAAGATTTGTCAGCGAATAGTCCGAAGGTTTACAGACTGTGGATGCAAACTCACCATCAAACTGGAAGAGAGGGACTTTACTGGCTTGGCGAGCGGTGCTGCAGAGGTCGGGACAATAGCCCGTAGCGTTCAGCGTAACGTCACCAGTGGAGAGGGGGGGGCTGTGTTTTTTTTGGCATCCATTGTTCGCGCCCAGAAAATTCCATGACTTGACATGACTGCATGTCGGATTAAAGACGAGGTGCGACGTGGGATTTAAAGGATTAGAATGTGTCGCCGTTTCCCCGTTCAGGGCAGATGAACGTGCATGTGACTTTCACCCTCGGCACCATGAAGCTGGAAAAAGTTTGCACGTTATCAGTTTTGCCTCATGTAATAAACACATTGTATTTTAATGGTTCATTTTTAGATTTTTAGAAGATAAAAGATTTAAGATAAAAAAATATTTATAAGATACGTCTGATAATGTCAGACATATATGGTTTTCTAGAGATTTTCTACTGTTTAAATATGACGTGTTTGTTGTTGATTGAACTGTGTGCCTGGTGATTGTGTTTCCACAGGGAGAAGCAGTCATCCACTACAACAAACTGCAGGCAGACCCCAAACAGGGGAAGTCGCTGGATATAGGTACCTCCTCTATTCCTCGTGATCCGTTGTCTGTGTATTTTACTGCACGTGGATTATGTATCGTAGCGCTATGAATTGCCTTCTTCCTTCGTCACAGTAACTTTTGCTCAGTGCCGTTTGTGTCCACTAAACACGTCCGCTGTGTCTTTCAGTGCTGAAAAAAGTCAAACATCGCCTGGTAGAGAATATGAGCTCAGGCACAGCCGATGCTCTTGGACTCAGTAGAGCTATTCTATGCAACGGTGAGATTATCGCGACGAGCATTCTGATTGTATGAGTGATTCTATGGAGCGAGCTATGAACTCAACTCGCGTGGATTTACTTTGCAGACGGACTGGTCAAAAGACTGGAGGAGCTGGAGAAAACAGCAGAGCTCTACAAAGGTAGAGAAGCGAACTGGCCTTCAGTGAACTAAAGTGTCGTAGTTTAGTGTGATAAGTAAGGTGACTGGTGATGTGATGTTTACATCAGAAGCTCTGTGTTAAAGTGAGTTCCTGTAAAGAAGAAGAATCCTGTCTGTTCAAACCAATGTGTCATTGTTTGCTCGTAGGGCTGATGGAGCACACGAAGAGACTGCTCAGAGCTTTCTTTGAGCTTTCTCAAACTCACAGAGGTGAGGCACTGTGATTGAAATCCCCCCCTTAAGCACAACCCATATCCTTTTAACGGAGCTCAATCTGTCTGAGCAGTCTTGATGTATCTGACTGGTATTTGAAAATCTACCCCTCCAGCGTTTGGCGACGTCTTCTCTGTCATCGGGGTGCGAGAGCCTCAGGCTGCAGCCAGCGAGGCTTTTGTGAAGTTTGCTGACGCTCACCGCAACATCGAGAAATACGGCATTCAGCTGCTGAAGACCATCAAACCTGTGAGTACAGATTAACGATTGACTTGGAAACGATTGTGAACACTCAGATCAGATTTGTTTGTTTTTTAATCAAACATTTTGGAATGGAAGTACAACACACACACACACACACTCTTGTTTGTGAGGATGTCTGGAGTTGATCCCACACGGCTCTGTTCTGTTGCGCATCATGTGTGGATCTCATGGCGTGACTCGACACTTCATATCCTGTTGTGCAGATGCTCCACGATCTGAACACATACCTTCACAAGGCCATACCCGACACGAAACTCACCATCCGCAAGTACCTGGATGTGAAGTTTGAGTACCTGGTAAGTTCTGGTGCGATGCACAACATCGTGTCGTAACTCGTAACTCTGACTGACCGAGTTCACCGTCAGTCTACGGAGAGACCGTAGGAATGACCGTGTGAACCCCGTGTGTCTTTCAGTCGTACTGCCTGAAGGTGAAGGAAATGGATGATGAAGAATACAGCAGTATTGTGAGTTCTCGTTTTCATTGTATACACAAGATTCAGGGGTTGCCGATGGATAAATGTGTTTCTTTGCGTCTCCCAGAGGATTCTTGTACTCCAATCATCTGGAGCAGTGATTCGTGTGCTTCTTCCTCCAGGCCATGGGAGAGCCCCTGTATCGCGTCAGCACTGGTAACTATGAATACCGCTTGGTGCTGCGGTGTCGGCAGGAGGCCCGCGCCCGCTTCGCCAAGATGAGGAAGGACGTTCTGGAGAAGATAGAGCTGCTGGATCAGAAACACGGTCTGTTGTTGTTGTTGTTGTTGGCGGCATTTTATTTTCAGCCATTTCTTTCCATTTACCTACTCAGTCTGTTGTAAACTGGCGCTAGTGGTGCACCGGTACATGTTTGTGATCGGCTTCTCTCTATTCACCAGAAATGGGACAATGTCTATCACTCACTCCCCTTGTGAAGCACATTTTAACAGTGTTAGTTTTTCACTTAAATTGATATACTAATTGATGATAAATTGTTCCCGAGGAGAGCCATAGCAGCCCTTTCAGGCTCCGTGCGGATATACAGCAATTTAATCTCATATAATCTGTCCCTCCATACCCGATCAGAAAATCACACGGTAACAATTTGACCCGTTGCTCCCATCGTTTTCTAACTCTTTTAGCTCATTCTCTTCACTTTCTTTATTTTATTTTTGCCAATATTCAGCTTCCCTTACCCGTCTCTAAGTTTAATAACAAAGATCATCCACTCTTTTCCCGCCCCTCTTCCTCACCTACAGTGCAGGACATTGTGTTCCAACTGCAGCGCTTCGTCTCAGGCATGTCCCATTACTATGACGAGTGCTACGCCGTCCTGAAGGAGGCGGATGTCTTCCCCATTGAAGTGGACCTCTCCCGCACCATGTTCAACTACGGCAGCCAGTCATTGTCCTACACCGGAGATGATGAGGAGGAGGAGGAGGAAGAGGAGGAAGGAGGGAGCAGCACAGAGAGACAAGCAGAGAATGGCGCTGAGAAACTGATCGATGATGAATGACAGTGTGTGTAGGTGTGTGTGTGTGTCTGTGTGTGTGCGTGTGCGTGTGTAACAGATGGCAATTTTCTTTTAATCTGAACGCCATGGAGGGGTTTTAATGCAGCAGAATAGGATTTATGTGATCATGAGGTCATGATATTATGTGTGCCTTCTTAGCTCCTAATGAAGCCTAACAGGCCTGGGCTGCGTGTCAACGTGCATATTGTGGATTGTTAAAGTTATATCTTGATATTAACTTTGTTTTTTGTTATTTTCTTTGCTATAAACTTGTCATATTTTGGACATGGATTCATTGCGCTACCTAAAATGATATTTTGTGGTAAGTGTTAAGCGACACTTTCTCCTCAGCTTAACAAATGGCAAATGAGACTACTGTATACATATACAAAATCTGAAGGTGTTGCTGAAGATAATGACTGAATGAAGATTGTTACATGAAGCCGTTACATTCCTTTGTCCTCTTTTCTTTTCTATTCTTCTGAGCACATTTTTAGTTGTTTCATAAGGGACAGCCTGCAATTTGCCACAGTGTCTAGCTCTGACGAGCTTCACAACCAAAGTCTATTTTTTTTTATGTTTTTCAGTCTGTTTCATCTCCTTATACTGCATGTTTCAAGTTAAATGTGTTTGTTTTTTTCTAACTTGTCTTGTAACACACCTGAATTGCTCTCTTATCGTCAACAGCATGTTGGTTTTTTTCACTTCAACAATAACCCTGGTAGTGTTTCTGTTTAGGAGGAGAGGGGTAATGGACACTCAAAGTCTCACAGAGCTTTACCACTGTGTGAAAATCATAGATGAGGAAAAACTTAAAAACACTACATGTAAATAACTATGTACAAAGGGAAAGGGTGTAAAAACTGTTGTTCTAATTTTTATTGTCATTCCCACTTTATTTATTATTTTTGTCAAAGTATATTTAAAAGCTTTTAATTAGAAAATTGGAGTCTATTTTATAGTCAATATAAGTATCCTCTTCTATGGTTCCTTGTTGGCTTCAGGGGGATGAGATGATTTTGTGCATTTTCATGATTTACTATTGAACACTAGGGGGAAGCAATCACATCAGAAAACACTGTTCTGCAGTCATCAACGACTACACCATGTGTTGAATTATATAAATAAAAAAAACATATCGTTCGTTTATTGTCTTTTTCTGAATAACTGGAATGTAATGAATCCGAAGGAGCTACTGTGTTATCTGACACAGATCCTTGTCACCTAACGTAACAACATATAGGATGAACGGAGTAGAACGTTACTTATCGGGTTGTAAGAGCCATTTTTGTTATTGTATTGTTTTGTTCAACCTCCCACCACTTGGGGGTGTAGGGCTGCCAATTAGGCAAAAGGTCAATATAATCAAGAGGATCACTAGGAACAGGTGTTGCTGGATTGGCAGGAGCACAGTTTTTGACCGTGTGGTTATGTATTTGGTAACGTGTGGAAACCTGTGATAATGATTTATAATTTATTTTAGTCTGTGGTTTACAAAAGTAGATTATGACAAAACTACCTCCAACAGCAAATGGCCATTGTTGTAATTGTGTGCACACATGACCTTACGTGTAAAAATCCAATGCATTGGTGGAGACTAAGTGGCGTATGAATGAACTGAGTGACTATTTACAAAACTGAAATTGCGTCACGGGCAATGGAAGAAATTCATGCAGCTGATCCTGAACTCTTAACTGAGACAGAGCCTGAGGTTGATTCAGGTCAAATGGACTACTTGGTAAAGAAGCAGACTGTTAAATTGACAGAAAATGCACTTATGGAAAAAATTATCAGCCTGCAAAAGGAAAGAAAGGTCAAGTTTTAAAGAGTGTAGTGACCCCGTTACCTATCAAAAAAAGGCCACTACGGTTGCTGTTTGCTTAGTTAGTTTAGACGCGTGTGATTAACGATGCAATGTCCAGTTTCCAACATAAAGGTAATTCTGTGTGGCTGAAGGCAACAAGGCTCTAAAGCCTTGTTGCCACAGCACACAGACTAAACTCCTGCAGGCTTCATTATTCTATGTGGCTGAAGGCAACAAGGCTCTAAAGTCATGGTGCAACAGCACACAGACTAAACTCCTGCGGGCTTCAACATCTTCATCATATTCTTCCCTTTCTCTGTCTTCCGTACAAAACTTTGGCGGGTAACTCGTCCCACAGTGTAGCCTGGTTCAAGTACAGGATGTGGGTTGGAGATGAAGACCCGTTTAAGCCCGGCTCAGGGCTGTTCGGCAGACGGTCGGCCAGCAAGGATATCCATGTGGACCTGCCTGCTCCGTTTTCTCGCGACGGTAGCCAGAGTTTCCTCGGCTGGGTGAGACAGCTGGAGGTTGGCGTCAGAGCGTCAGTGGGGAGCGGCAGCGATTGCGGAGATGAGCTGGTGAGACTTCTGCCCACCCGCTTGAGCAAGTCGGCTTTTCTACTGTGGGACAGCCTTCCGGACGCGGTTAAGTCGGATTATGCTGCTGTAAAAGAAAGACCCGGCGTGGCATTTGGACAGAGACAGTTTATGGACCGCTTCAGAGCCAGCTTGTTGGCTCGCGTGCGTGCGTGCTCCGGGCGAGAGCTTGGAGGTATATGCCTTCGACGTGAGCCGACTTGTCTTGGAGGCGTTCCCGGACTATGGGAGAAGTTTCGATGCTTCCTTGCCGGTTTGGATGCTGCTTTGATATCCAAATGCCTGGAGCAGGGCGCCACAGATCTGGAGGAGGCTCTGATTATCGCGGAAAGGTGCGAAAATGCCAGAGAGGCTCTGCAAAGAGACCGTGTGAGTAACCATACGGCCACCCATAGACTCGGGGACAGTGTGTCCGTGCAGTCAGTGTCGGCTGATAATATCCTGCAGAAAGCAGTTGATAAACTGACAGAGGAGATGTGTTTTATGAGGATGGAGTTAAAGGACATATATGAGGAGAATCGAAGGCTGAGGACCTGTAGCTCCAACCAGAGGGGACAGGGGTCCCGCTCGCCCTCGGGAGGACGTTGTAGCTGCACCTGTGGAGAGATGGGCTGTGGATCGAAGGTGCCCTGGGGCCGCTCTCCTGACCGCGGGCCTGTCTGGCCTCAGAGAGACTATCAATCACGTAGCCTGCATCAGGATCCAGGGGTGTCGCTCCCTCCCAGGTGGCCTGGAGGCAGGAGTCCCAGTCCTGGGTGGCGGGCCCGGCAGGAGGAGGAGCCAAGGAGGCGCAGCGTGCGTTTCCAGCCACAGCAACAGGATCGTCAGGGAAACACTCAGTAGCTGGTGTCAAGGCCCTGACACCAGTTGCACCACTTGAGGGCTCCTTACAGCCGCAGATATCTGAGAATATTGCTGAGATTGACAGTGTGAACCACCCTACCTACTACGTTAGAGGGGTGGTTGAAGGCACTGAAATGTCCATATTAGTTGACTCAGGAGCGACTGTCATTGATTAGTGCCGACTTTCGTACGTCAGTCCCTGCCCTGCGGAACCGACCACTGAAAAAGAACTATATCGACTCGCGTGCAGTTAATGGACAGATGTTGGATACTTTGGGCAATATTGTGGCGACTTGGAATATTGGGCCCCACCTGTTGGCAACACATATTTCATGTCCTGCGAGAGTCCACTCAAACTGTCCTACTGGGTCTGGACTTCCTGGCCAAGAACCATGCACTGCTGGACTGGGGACGGGGTGTGCTGCAGTTATGGGACGCTACAGTGCCCCTGTTGCGGGGTGGAGAATTAATCCCTGAATGCTGTAACGTGTCCCTGGCTGGAGTTATGACCATTCCCCCTCTGTGTGAGGCCCTGGTGCCAGTGAAGGTTCTCTCGCCTATCACTGCTGGCTTGCCTGCTAAAGAGTTTGAGGGCTACCTAGAGCCTAACATCCCAGAAACGACTGGACTAGTGGTTGCCCACACAGTCACCACCGTTAAGGATGGCGTGACTGTGGCTCGTGTCCTCAATCCCACAGGAAAGACTGGAGCTCAAGCAGGGGTTGCACATGGGTGAGTTCTACCTGCTTGAAAAGTCCGATATTAGGCCACTCATTCATTCCCCAGAGGTGGATTCAGTACAGCCACAGCCCGCTGCTCTCCCCGTCACGCTGGAGGATTCACCGATTACAGAGCAACAGAAAGCAAAACTGTCTGAACTGCTACAGAGATTCAGTGATGTGTTCAGCCCGACGGAGGGGAATACAGGCAGGTGCACACTTGTTAAACACCACATTAAGACTGGTGACCATCACCCCATTAAGCAGCGCGCCTATCGGGCGTCTCCGGAGAAGCGGTCAAAGATAGAACGGCAGGTGGCTGGTCTACTGGCTGATGGGCTAGTGGGGGAGAGCTGCAGCTCCTGGGCATCACCAGTGGTGCTGGTTAAAAAGAAAGGGGGACAATGGAGGTTTTGCATTGACTATCGGCGCCTTAATTCTGTGACAGTCAAGGATTCCCACCCACTTCCACAGGTGGATGACAGCCTGGACGCCCTGGCTGGTTCAACTTGGTTCAGCACACTTGACTTTTCGAATGGCTACTGGCAAGAGGAAATGGCCGAGGAGGATCGTGAAAAAACGGCCTTCACGACAGTCAGGGGCTTGTACCAGTGACGCGCCATGCCTATGGGCCTGACTAACTCTCCTGCCACCTTTCAACGCATGATGGAGCTGATCCTGCGGAGTCTGCCTTGTGTCTGCATGGTGTATTTGGACGATATACTGATTTAAAGTTGCACCTTTGAAGACCACCTGGCCCACCTGGGGGAGGTCCTTTCCAGAATACACGGTGCGGACCTGAAACTCAATCACAGAAAATGACACTTGGCCCAGGACCATGTGGTGTTCTTAGGCCACGTGGTCTCCAGACAGGGGCTCCAGCCTGAACCCCGCAACACCGAAAAGGTGAGAAACTGGCCAACTCCCTGCAACCCATCTGAGGTCAGAGCCTTTGTGGGCCTGTGCTCATACTACAGGAGGTTTGTGAGGAATTTTTCCCAGTATGCTGCACCGCTGAACCACCTGGCGGGCAAAAATGTGCCTTTCAAATGGGGTGCAGAGTGTGAAACAGCTTTCACGTTTTTCAAGCAGGTGCTCACCTCCGCTCCTGTGGTGACACTGCCCAACTTTGCACTCCCATTCAAGATATTCACAGATGCTTCCAAAGACTCGGTTGGTGCGGTACTGGCCCAACAGGTGGAGGGGCCCGAACGAGTCGTAGCCTATGCCAGCCAGGCTCTTACGCGCCCACAAAAAAAATGGTCCACTTTCGACAGGGAGCTCTGGGCCATAGTATGGGCCGTGCATGAATTTAAACACTATGTGGGCCTCTCGGCGTTCACCATCATCTCGGATCATCGCCCGCTGCTGGGGCTCAGGAAAATGGCTATTGACAACGATCCTACAGGACGAAGGGGCCGGTGGGTTTTGGAGCTCGACCCATTCAACTGGACCATTATTCACAAAGATGGTTCACGCCACAAAAATGCAGATGCCTTGTCTCGCCGGCCTGAGTCTCCGGACTCCAGGGAACAGGCAGGCTCGCTGTCGGATGTGTGTGCTGCAGGATCTGTGGTTGAAGCAGAGCTGCCAGGGGATGTGGAGGTGCTCATGGAACAGCGGCCGGCATATTCTCTCTGCCACAGTGACTCTGAGCTGCAGCTGTTGCAATGCGAGGACCCGGAAATTGGTGCCGTGTTGGGTTGGTTAGAGTGAAACACAGTGAGACCACCTCGCAGACGTCTGAGGGGGTCCTCACTCTGTCTCAGGAAACTGTGGACTGAATTCAACCATCTGTCAGTCATTGATGGTTTGTTATGCAGGACTAAACTCTCTCCTGCGGGGGAGAGGCACGTTCAGGTGGTGATTCCCCCATCTCTGGTGCCCGAGCTTCTTTAGCAGCTGCATGGTAGCCCTGTGGCTGCACACTTTTCCGCAGAGCGAGTTTGGGAGAAGGCCAGACAGACCTACTATTGGCCCTTCATGTTGAGAGACATTAGACAATGGTGTGAGCAGTGCAGAGCCTGCCAAACCCATAGGTCCCCAGTTCCCAGGCAGAGGGCCATGGGAGGGTCCCAGGATAGTCGCCCTCTACAGCGGGTGGCTACAGATATCCTCGAGCTGCCTGTAACTTCGCGGGGGAACAGATATATATTAGTGGTGGATGACTATTTTACCAAATTTGTTAATCTGTATGCACTGCCTAATCAGACTGCTCACACAGTGGCTCACTGCCTGTTTGACGACTATGTGCTAGTGCATTGGATCCCTGAAGTCCTGCACAGTAACCAAGGCCGACAATTTGAGGCAGAGGTGATTCAGAGCCTCTGCAAGTTGTTAGGTATCAAAAAGACATGCACTACCGCCTACAACCCCAAATCAGATGGTATGGTGGAGTGTCATAACTGAACTCTGATTGATCAGCTGGCGAAGATGCTGCTCTTGCACGGAGGTGAATGGGATGATTACGTGAAGCAGGTGGCATTTGCCTACAACACATCCAGACATGCCAGCACTCATTTCACCCCTTTCTTCTTCGTGCACGGACGCCAGCTGATGTTCTTATCCCGAAAAGGGTTGGGATTTCTTAGAGTGCTGGAGTCCTGCCAGAGTATGTGCCATCCCTGGTGGGGAGGCTGGAGACAGTCTTCAGTGAGTTCGAAAAGGGGGAGAACAAAACAAAAAGAGAAGCCGTGGGCTGAACCAGATGTCTGGTTTCGTGACTCCGTTTATTACTGTCTTATAAGTGCCTATCATACATGAACCCAGAACGCTTGGTCACACTAACTAGATGCTAACGACATGCTAACAAGTTGCTAGCGCAATAATAGAGCGATGCTAACGAGATGCTAAGACGATGCTAACGTTAACGAGATGCTAAGACGAAACTAACGTGATGCTAATGCAATGCGAATTCGATTGCTAAAATGGTAATGTTTCCGTATATATATATATATATATTGCAACGTTTACGGCAGTCGCAGCCACACAGTCAAAATTTCTCTGAAATTTTAGAGTTTATTCTTTACAATTGTATATTTTCCCAACATCTTGAACAGAAGATTGTCACGTTCTCTGTCATATTCTACTTTTGTAAACCATAGACTAAAATAAATTATAAATCATTATCACAGGTTTCCACACGTTTCCACACATAACCACACGTAACCACACGTTACCACACGGTCAAAAACTGTGTGCTCCTGCCAATCCAGCAACATCTGTTCTTATTGATCCTCTTGATTATATTGACCTTTTGCCTAATTGGCAGCCCTACGCCCCCAAGTGGTGGGAGGTTGAACAAAACAATTCAATAACAAAAATGGCTCTTACACACCGGCCCCTAATTGTTTCTGGCAGTAGACAAAACAATTCTTTACAAATTTTACATAAGGAGCCATTACATTAGAAACAAAAAATATAACGTTTGAAACAGTCAATTTCATAAGTATTCCCTATAATCCATACACCGTTACCTTGCGACGCTTACAGAAGTAACATTTTGTTACTACCTTTCTCACTGGCAAACTTTTCAAAAGATCATCCACATAAAGTTCTTGGATCTATGTTCTTCTGGACTTTCCAATAGCACCTCACGACTGTTGCTGATCCACTTTGTGAGGTTGAAACCTCCCAACTTGCAGATAGCTGTGATGTTCTTGACCATTATAGTAGCATCTACTTTAGAAGGCAAACTTTTCAAAAGATCATCCACAAAAAGATTTCCTGTGACCGTGTCAATTACTTCTGCTGGAAATCTGTTGTGATTGTCATTAGCAATTTTTCTGAGAACATAACATGCACAACTAGGAGAAGATACTGCCCCGAATAAATGGACAGTCATGCGGTACTGTACAAGATCTTGCTCCAGGTTCCCTTCTGGCCACAACAAAAACCTCAAGTCTGAATGTTCTTCTGCAACCTTTACTCGATGGAACATTGATTGAACATCCTCCATGATTGCCACAGGTTCCTGCCTAAACCGCGTCAAAACTCCTAACAAGGAGCTTGTCAGGTTTGGTTCTTGCAAAAGCTGACTGTTCAATGAGACTCCTTTTAAATTCTGCTCCACAGTCAAACACCACACGTAAGCTTCTTTTCTGTGGATGGTATACTCCATGGTGAGGTAGATACCAAATGTTCCCATCAGTGTGTTCCAACTGATGCTCTGGCACCTTTTCAGCATATCCTTTTCAATGACATCAGTAAGGAAGTTTGAATACTCTTTGTGGAAACTTTCATCCTTCAGAAGTCTCCTTTTCCGTGAACTGACGCGCTGTTTTGCAACCGAAAAGTTGTTTGCCATGATTACGTGGGGTGTCCTGAAAGGCAACTTAATCTTGTATTGGCCATCTTTAAGCTGTACTGAACCTTCCACTATTTCCATGAACTTTCTTTCTTCTACTCTAATCTCCTCTTTGTCATTAGAGAAATTTTCACTGAAATCTTGATTGTACTGTTTCATCAACAGTTCTTCCAACTTGTCAACACTAATCCGATTAACAGTAACAGCAGGGTAGCCATTCTCACACTGCTCTGCACTGTTTCCATGAAGAGGTCCATTAATTAACCAGCCCAATAGAGTTCTTACTGCATATGGCCCCTCTTTTTGTTGGAAGAACTGTTGATGAACGGAAAAGGAGACTTGGGTTTCTTAGCCCAGTTCACAATACCAGCAAAGATGGTTCTGCAAGACCCGTGTCCGTTGAAAAAAGGTATTGGATAACAAGCGTCAATTCAACAGTGAGAAAGGTAGTAACAAAATGTTACTTCTATAAGCGTCGCAAGGTAACGGTGTATGGATTATAGGGAATTCTTATGAAATTGACTGTTTCAAACAGTATCTTTTTTGTTTCTAATGTAATGGTTCCTTATGTAAAATTTGTAAAGAATTGTTTTGTCTACTGCCAGAAACAATTAGGGGCCGGTGTGTAAGAGCCATTTTTGTTATTGTATTGTTTTGTTCAACCTCCCACCACTTGGGGGCGTAGGGCTGCCAATTAGGCAAAAGGACAATATAATCAAGAGGATCAATAGGAACAGGTGTTGCTGGATTGGCAGGAGCACAGTTTTTGACCGTGTAAGGTTACGTGTGGTTATATATGGTAACGTATGGAAACGTGTAGAAACCTGTGATAATGATTTATAATTTATTTTAGTCTATGGTTTACAAAAGTGGATTATGACAGAACGTGACAATCTTCTGTTCAAGATGTTGGGAAAATATACAATTGTAAAGAATAAATTACCTTTATGTTGGAAACTGGACATTGCATCGTTAA
This sequence comes from Ophiodon elongatus, assembly GCA_016806645.1. NCBI lineage: Eukaryota > Metazoa > Chordata > Actinopteri > Perciformes > Hexagrammidae > Ophiodon > Ophiodon elongatus. The sequence continues at coordinate 1,735,072 of JACSYO010002147.1, forward strand.
TAGCACGCGTCTAAACTAACTAAGCAAACAGCAACCGTAGTGGCCTTTTTTTTTTATAGACAACGGGGTCACTACAGGGTTGTACCATAAAAAAGCTAATAATGTATTTCAGAGGGCTACAACTCTGTTGCTGTCGATAAATGAGGAGTGTATATGGGTATAAATTCATACCCGGTGTTGATGTTATGCCGTCAAGCCCCAGTGGCCTAATGGATAAGGCACTGGCCTCCTAAGCCAGGGATTGTGGGTTCGAGTCCCGTCTGGGGTGGTCTCTTTTTAAATGTTTTATTGTGAGCCTATTGTGGAAAAATAATTAAAATAGGCATAAATTGACTTCAACTATTGCCATTGCTTATGACACTTATCCCTAAGTAATTTTCAATTGCAATAACAAATCCCTTTAAAAGGACATGTTATGTTGTTCTCTTTCCTCAGCAGCCAATCAGGAAACGCTCCGCTCAGTTTACACTCAGGTTTACTTGGACTTTCCCTTCGGCATATATCAGATTTTCTCCTCGCCTTGAGTCACGTCTGACCGATCCGCGTCTCTATTGTGCAGTTAGATCAGCTTTAAACGGCATTTACACCGCAATGCTTTTAGCAAAGAGTCTGTATGTCTTTCTGTTATTTATTGCGGCTCCGACCTTCGCATCCGCTGACAGTAAGTACGCCGAATTTATATAAAATCACGGGTTGTTGTTGTTTCAGGATCGAATCAGGATTTAACAAAAAGTGGTTCGCTGTAAGCATGAATGCACCTCTGACTGACTCTGTAGACTATCATTATTTAAGGTGTGTCTGAAATGACTGCTTGAACTGAATAGCCTGTTTTCTTTACCTATTTAACGTTACGATACAGGGTAATCCCCACACTCACGAGGGCTCCTTCCACTGAAATGTTTAGTTTTAACCTTCATTTTTGTTGATATACTTAAATACATTTTAACATCAGGACATGTAGAAACATTTGGACGACGAAAGACGAGAAAGAAGAGATTCAGACATGCGGGGTGAGATATATTTAGTAAATGGGACATCTAGTCTTGTGACCCCTTAGTAAATGTGTCTCAAGCTAAAAAAACATTTTAAACGCAATGCAAGGTATAGATGCATTGATATACTGGCATACAGTTAGTAAAGGCCATCACAAGCTCAATATAAGTACATTGGTTTAGATTTACTGCACATAGGACTTTACTTGTATTCTAGGAGTCAATGTCCCAAACTTAATTTTTTTTATAGCCATCAGTCTACATGACTAGTTGGGACCTTGTTTAGCCATTTTGTTTTGATGCCCTCTTACTGCAATGGTGTATGATTTATTTTAATTTCTTCTCAGAGGTGACAGCGGCCACAGTGTACTGGGACCCCCAACACAAGGTCGTAATGCTGAAGGAAGGGGTGCTGGAGACGGAAGGGGATGCATACGGTTATCTGAATGACACCCTGTCACGTACAGGCTGGAGTGTCCTAGAGATACGCGCCGGGTATGGGAAGACCCCTGAAACTGATGAGGTGACTTTCTTCCTGGCTGGCTACCTCGAAGGCTTCCTCACTGCCCAGTAAGTGATGAATGTGCTCTCACTTTTCCTATACAGTCCTCATCATTTTACAAGGAGTTCATGCCTATATCTCAACATATGATAATCAAAACAAAACAAATATCAGTAATCAAATTGGTGATTGGTTGGTCGGTATGTTGTTATGCGTCTGATGAGAAACTTGGAGATAAGAAACTTTGATGAGCTTTGACCTTTGTCACCTTCTGTAACAATTAAGAAATGATTGACCCACTAGCCTCCCTCACAATGCATTAACAATTCAAGGATAGTACACTACTGACTAATCAAATATTATCAAACACACTGTTTTAACATTGTAACTGTATTTTTGTCATTCTGATTACATTATTTTAGAATTCATACATACTCTTTCTCCCCAGGCAGATGATGGACCACTATGCCAACATGTATCCGCAGCTCATCCACGACCCAAAGATCCTCGGCCCACTTCAGAGTTTCATGGCGTGAGTCTGTTCTGTTTTCTTTTAAAAAGTTAAAACCACAGCAGCAGTGCCGCAGTCACACAGTACTGTCATCATATCTCATATCCTCTTCTCAGAGTTCAGTTTAGCTCAGACTGTGGCCAGATATTTAAGCTCTGTAAGCTTTCTGTAATGCCCTCGACCAGAGTGTAATGTAGTTCATTCCTGAAGATGATTACATTGTAAAATTCAGCAGGAAAAGGAGAACAGAGACAATAATATTGTTTTTTTAAGTCATTTTGGATTGTTTTGAGAGTGCAATGTTTGTCTTCAGTTCATTAACATGTGTCTGTTGGACTACGTGTCTGCAGAGCTTTTAGGTCATGAGCTCAGTGTTTGGTTCTTTACTTTTAAGTGTTTTACAGTGAATAATTGTAATGAATAAGATCACTCTTGGGCTTGTAGGAAGCAAGACTCGTGGACCAGAGAGCAGGTAAAGCTGAACAAGAGCTCTGATCCTCTGTGGAAACACACAGGCTTCATCGTGGCTCAGATGGATGGGCTGCAAGCAGGAGTCGCACACTGGGCAAAGGAACAGGGACAAAAGGTGAGAAGGGCACATGACGTTAACATTATCTTATCATTGCAATTTAACTCTTATTTAAACAGGCTGTTTTATGAGCATTGAAGCCTGATGACTTCAAATGCTTCAAGACAAAAACAATTAAAAAACATACATAAAAGGTATAAATCGATGGGAAAATACAGAATAATCAACTGCAACTGTTCAAATTCTGGTTTTAAGTGTATGCATATATAACGATAAAACATAGACGTGGCCTAATTAAGAATACATATATATAAATGGAATAATGTGAATCTTATGGAAACTAGAAATTCCACTTTAAGATTTGTACAACGGCTTTATATACTGCTCTGCCAAGTTCTTATTTACAATGAGGAACCTCCAACTCAAACCAAACATGTGCTGATGTATCACATTTTGTCACTCTAAAATCTAAAGGGACGAGGGACTGTATGCCTTATGTATGTGTTGTAGATCAAAAGTAGTAACATATTTCCCAAAGGTACGTTTATGATCCACACTAAGTACACGACAACACCACTTATTGTGCCAAATGTTGTTATGTTACAATCAATGAAACTGCCTTTATTACAGACTCTCAATTGTCATCAAGTTAAACTGCAGCTTGGACAGTGCAGATTTCTTAATAGCTCATGACTTCAGTAATATTAAGGTTATCCCTTGTTTTGTAACATATTTATTTTTTGGTTGGTGGCTGTCTCACTATGGAAGCAACACTACTCCTCCTTTTCATTTGTTTATCTGGCCTCCTTCCCGTAGCCGCTGTCCCTGTTTGCCGTCCAGTTCCTGAATGCAGTGGGAGACCTGCTGGATCTGATCCCAGCCTTGGTCCCCAGCTCCAACCGTCCACTCAGAAATGTCAAACTTCCTGGGATGGGACACTGCTCTGCTCTCATCAAGGTCAGAGGTCAAAACATGTACAGTAAGGAGTGTTCCTCAAAGCTCCTGTGCACAATACGTGTTTAAAATAAGTAAAACATTAATTGTAACTAGATGATTTACTTAAATGTGCTAAATAACAACAACAAAAAACAAGGAGCTACAAATTAAAAATGAACTTCCTGAATAAATACATTTGCATTGGCAAATTTAGAGAATATTTTTCTTCATCCTGAATCTTCTTTGCATTAGTGACGAATTTACTCTGTAAAAATGTCCTGCTCTGTGACCACCACACCAGGAAAACAAGGCGCAGTAGAGTAGTGCATTTGTGTGGTTTAAGTTTAATTTGCTAAATAAACAAATAATTCCCACACATATTGTGTTTGTGAAAATGTGGATTGTGAGGGTTAAGACACAGGCCTTAGTATCAGAGAAAGTGTTTTCAGATTAAACTCAAAATATATTTAGTATATTTAATTAGAAAATATTGTACCCTCATATGCATGTGAGATATTTTAAGGAGTTAAGTACTGTTCGTGGTTTGACTTATAATATGTATTTGTTCTCCATCAATTGTTTACTTACTTACTTACTTAGGTCATTGTTCTTATTGTTTGTGCCATGTATGTTTTTTTTAGAATTTGTGAAATTTACATCACATCACACATACTTGAATTACAATTAATTATGTAGCTGCACCAACATAGTAATTAATTCATTGAAATCAACAATATCCTTAATTTCTTTTCTTTTTTTGCTGCATTGTTGAGCACTGCCACATTTACGTTCTGTACCAGCTTTTGCAAGATAATACTTGCATTGAAATCCAAGATGACATTTTTTATGTTGTATGACATACGTCAAATAAAAAACTCCACGTTTCTTCTATGGTTTTGTTCACATATTCCTGTAGTTTATAGACTGAAATGTTGTGTCATCGGCCATCACCAAACAGCCACACTTCACTGTTTTCTGTCCGTCCCCTCAGATGCTGCCCGGCTTTGAGAACCTCTTGTTTGCCCACTCCAGCTGGTACACGTACGCTGCTACAATGCGGATCTACAAACACTGGGATTTCCATATCACTGAGCCCCACACAGCCACTGGGAAACTGTCCTTCAGCAGCTACCCTGGTATGAAGGCCCCAGGAATTCTCCATAACAAGAGTTCAATCAGTTTTCCCCACAACTGTGGCTTGTTTGTGAAGTATGTCAGTAATGGTCTCAGCTATATCTTCCTCTTCAGGTTTCCTTGTGTCTCTGGATGACTTCTACCTCTTGGGCAGTGGTCTGATGATGACCCAGACCACCAACAACGTCTTCAACGCATCCCTTTTTGACACAGTCACTCCCAACAGCCTCCTGGCGTGGCAGAGGGTCCGGCTGGCGCACAGTTTGGCACATACTGGAGAAGAGTGGGCAAAAACATTCTCCATGCACAACTCTGGTTAGTGATTATATATTTTGCACTAAGCACAGTCACAAATTATTGTAAAAGACATGAAGAGACAAAGAAGTACAACATGAATCAATAGGTCAATAACAGTTAAATAAATGAATGTATACTTACACTATTGCAAGCCTTTAGTTTTCCACAGCATACCAGTGTATTCGGTCTTTAATTCATTCATTTTACCTTGCGGGCAGCCATTGGAATACTATTTATATCATTTTTATAATATTTATTTCAGCACAAAATTGAAATCAACT
>JACSYO010002147.1:1745253-1802753 GCA_016806645.1 Ophiodon elongatus
ATCTCTTGATCACTTGATTTTTACTTAAATTATTTCTGGCCATCTAAAATTTTAGTGATGTGTTGTTTTCAACTTGACCGTAAAGCAAAGCAATCGGGTGATTACGCCTGTGGACAGCTCCTGACTCTATGCACTGATTAGTAGAAAACAAAATTATTTATTTATCTTTTTAAGGGAAGGCCCAGAGCCTCCTCTTTACGATAAAATACCTCTGTTGATCTTAATAACAGATTTTAGTTTTTTTTTTCCTAATTGTCAACTGACTCAGATTTGACTGACTCTGACCTGTCTGCAGTCCTGCTCCTTTCAGAACTACACAAACAATCAATGCTGATAAATCCCAGTGTTTGCTCATATCCTAAATAATAACTTGGGTTTTACAGCTGTTGAGAATGTAAACAATTTTTTATGTTGAGAATGTTGATCGGTCTGTTCCCCTCAGAGCTGCCTCCTATGGGCCAGCTGAGATCTACGGCCCCCACTGCCCCGGCCCACTCAGTGATGTTGTTGAGTCCGGCTCTGTGGATATCTGTAGTGGTGGTCACACTGGGGTCCATTTTGGCTCTAGTGCTCTGGTTTATCATATACAAACGACAGACCAGGCACAGCAGCACCTCAGGTAAGGACAAACGGCATTGATGACGCATATGATTTATGTGATCTTGTTCTTTATGAGTTCATTCTTCAATTGTAGGCCAACAAAGAATATTTCTTCAGCATTCTTTTAGTTTGTTTGTCACATAATGGTTTAAATTCTGTTTCAGAGGATACAGTGTTATTCTCGGAAAGACACATAAAAGTTGATAATGTTTTGCATTCAATATTTTAAAATATTATAATAATAAAATATTGCCTCAAAGATCTTGGACTTTATTTTGAAAATATAGATGTCAGTATTGACGTTTAAACACCTAAACTGGTCCTCCTTATAGAAGCAGCTGCTGAAATAGAATGATTTGTCTTATCAGATAAAGAAAATAATCAGGCAAAGAAGTGTATAATTTAAGCTCCAGAAATATAAGTTTCAGAGTTAATAATTGATCCCTCATATCCTGGGTTAAATCCACCTAATGACGTATTTTATCAGAGCCGTTTGTCTTGTCCTCATCCAGTGGCGGCCATTAGTTTGACTATAAGCTGGGGACGTAACATGCACAGGTAGCATCTGTTGTGCATGAAGTAGAGAGCATGAGTATTGTGGAGGAAGTGGGGTTGCAGGCAGGCAGCTGATGAAGTGTGACGTTCATCACAGTAGAAACTCCACAGTTTCTGTTCTCCTCTTCTCAGGCGTCCCATGGGTCAGCGCTGCTCGCTCACCAGCTATTCTGGTTTCAACACACATCCTTTGGTTAGGCAGGATATTGGGTCTCACACAGCCTTGAAAACACATATACTGACAAAAAGACATGCAGAGAGGCAGTAACAGCAGACATCATATTGTATCCATAAAGCCAGATATTTGAAAGCTGCTAATGTCTGAACTTGGTAACTTTTGTGCTTTATATGATAAATATGCCAACCTGATCATGACCATAATTTGAATCCTCTGGAATGCAGCTCCTATGCAGTCTTAACCCAGTAAAATAAAAATAAAAAAATCTCAGGACTGAGGAGGAACTAGATTCACTTTATCAATAGCATGCTTTTGTCCTCATTGAGTAAATTGTCTGTCAATAGACCTTTATCCACAGGATAACCAAGAATGTAAATAAGATCAGCAGCATGGAGGTGTTCAGCTTTGCCCATTTACTTGTTGTGAAACACGTCATTGTTGTTTCACACGTGATGCAATGCAGAAATCTGATGCTTGGCTTGTAATGTTTAAAAGTGTTTTTTACACTAGTCGACTAAATATAGGAATATAGTGTTCTTTTTTTTATTTCTTTTTCACCGCGGCACGGTGATGCAGTGGTTCGCGCTATCGCCTCACAGCAAGAAGTTTCCGGTCATATCTATTGTTCCGGGTTGATCTGGGCAAGGCCTTGTCTGTGTGGAGTTTACGTGTTCTCCCCATTTTCGCATTGTCAAATATGGGGATCATAAAATAAAAACTTTCCTCTGCACATTGCTGTCCAAAGAAAGTCTATTTGACCCTCCACAACACTTGTTGGAAATAAATACAAGCATGTGTATGAATATCATTACACATTTTATCTGTATCTATACTCCTAAACTTAGATTTTCCATTTGCAATGTTGTGCAATTAGGGTACTTCTTAGAATATACCATGCACAGTGATGTACTATGATGTTTATGATGTTTGTTTTCGAAGGTCTGGGATATTGTATATGGGGGATATTTTTATACTGGATTGTACGGCATTTGGTCATATTCATATAGTGCTTTCTGTATTATGGGACCATCCGGCTTCCTTTTCTCTCTTTGCTACAGTATATAAAATAGTTCTCTTGGCTATAAGTAAATAGTATCTGCAATTTTGGTCATTAATCAGTGCTCAATTTCAGTCCACACATGTAGTCAAGGAGATCCTATCACACAATATATTAAATTCAGTCTGGATATTCAGTGACATTCAAATATTCAGTGACATGCTCATGTTTCAGTTGTCTGTGTTGCAGAGGACGCAGGATTGCAACAGGAGCCTCTTCAGAAAACAGAGCCGCCTTCAGAAAGAAACGGTCATGCAGAGAAGTTGCAGAGAGCAGCATGGGCCTCTTCACCCTGTCCTCACCTGCACCACGAGGCCCAAACACGCACAGAGTGGGAGGAGGGCTTTACCGCTTGCAGCGACCTCGCAAAGCATGCTGGGACAGAGGGGGTCAGAGGGTTGCTTACATGCAGCACAAGGGAACACAGGATCCCACTTCCTGCCACAGAGCTGGGTGGCACTGTCTTAGTTACGACTAAAACTGTGTAGGTCTTTCGCCACTGCATGTACTCTGCTCAGTGTGGGGACTTTTCGTTAAATCCACATTTTTGGATATCATTCTTTTTTTACCTCTACCGTTTCTTTCTTTTGTGTTTTTGAAATAATGTTCTACTACTGTTGTTTGATTTCACTGCAACGCTTGAAGAAACACAAGTGTTTTCTTGTAGATTGGTGTCCAATTATACCATGTAAGACTGTTAATAGTTTCTTGTACTTTATTGCAAAGTGTTGTTAAAAGACCAAACTCTGATCTTGTGCCATATTTCAAACATCATTTAATAAAACACAAGACCAAAATCATTACAGATATTTCTGATGTTCTGAAAACAAGGTAGCATTGTTGTGGTGTGAAAGAGAAATATTCTCAGATCTCCCTATATTATGTCAAGTACAGTTTGGAAAAGCAGAAAAGGGTATTTACATGGTAAATAATTGTGTTAAACATTCTCAATCAATAAGTTTCCTGCAGGCAACATCTAAACATAAACGGAGAACTGTTCAAAGTAAAGTCAAGAAGAGTACATTCAATCTCATTATTTGGATTCCTTTTAGAGAAAGCTGTGCTTTCTATTAGCTCTAAAAGGAGGACTCCCCATACTAAAATCCATATAGTTGTGACAATAACTATCTGTGACTTATCATTGTCCACAGGGCAGGAGACGGTGATAGTTGTGTGTTACAAATTACAAGAAGGCATGAGCCCATGCTGTTTTTATTTCAAACATTATATATATACGAAAAATCCACCCAAAATTGTTCCAGGTAAAATGTATAGCCATTATATGAGTAAGAGTGTAAAACTTTGGCGCCCCCAAGTGACAGTATCAAAATAAACACTGGCAGATATTGCCTCTGTGTTTGCTACTCTTGAGGGCCAGTTTGTTCCTTTCGTATTCCCATGGATAACAGCACAAATGTAATGATGTGCAGTACACAGCTACAGTGATGCTATCTCAAGAATGTTGTGTTGAAATGTGTCAGTTCCACACAATAAAAGAGGAGGAGGCGTATTTATACCACCTATTCCACCACAACAAAACTCAACAAACATAATGAATGATATATAAAAAAATCTGAGGGTGGATTTTTACCTTTTAGCAAAAAATGTACTAATAAACAGTTAATTTCGTGTCAGAAGGATGGGCGTTGAGAGGATAAAGCGCCAAAGGGTAAAGAGACAAATGAGACTCTGTTGCTGGACCGTTTATCATTACATCAACACACAAGTCTCACTTTCAACAGCCTGCTTGTCCCACAGCTGCTCCGCTGTCACTCGAACAAACCCCGCAGTGCTGATTCAGACAGGTGCAGGCTATGATGTACTTCTATAACGTCTACTTCTTGGCCAGTATTGTACGGGAAGCTCCTCCCATCACAGGTAGGTACTGGGGTTGTCAGTGACAGCCAGGTGGAAGTACTCTGGCAGGCTGTTCCCCTGCAGGCTGCTGTTCCTCTCTCTCCCACGGACTTTGGTGGACAGGGTCTTCCTGTTTTTGAAGCCCTCACTCCCATCTCCACGGTTCTCTAGACTGGACACTATCATCTCCGACAGGTCTTGCTGGAGCCGCTGGAAGTTCTCCCTGTAACATGAGGATTATTTTGAACTATGGATGTAAATGTGGCAATATGCAAAAGGCCTAAAATTCTGTTAATATGCTACTATATATATATAGTAGTAATTGCATTACTTTTTGCTTAATTAAATGCTGATCATGAATACATTCATGTATGTATTGCATTATAATGAATTGTGTCCCAAATTTCTAATAAGCTCACTGTTGTTTTGTAGCTGAAGACAGTTTACATCAATAGTGAGCTGGAAGGAAATGTTGGGGTTGAGTGTATCTCTCACAATGGAGTCAGTTAATATGAGACAGTGTTTTACTCACGCTGTCGGTGGTGTCGGCAGGTTGTATTTCCCCCCAGTCACTCCTGTTAACCAGTATGTCATCTCTTTGCCTTTACCCTGAGGGGGATCGAACAAACGGTCACAGACACAAAGGAAACAAGAGTAGCAGCCACTATCTGTACGGTTTACGTTTGATGTAAACACCTGGATTGATGAGTACATAAGAAGCCAAAGCAAACCCAGCTAACCTTCAGGTATGTCTCTCCTCTTTCTTCATACTCAAACTTGCAGTCTGTCCTCTGCAGGATGTTGATGGTAGACTGGCTGACATGAATTCTCAGAGCTGGAAAGACGACATGAGGGAGAATCATAAGGGTCAAACCCTGAGCTCTCTTAAGATCAGAAGCTGCACCTAAACCACCAATACTGTGACTGTTAAGAAGCTTGTTGTCTCTTACGCAGGCCCGTGGACTCCATGCGTGATGCAGTGTTGACTGTATCTCCGAAAAGACAGTAGCGAGGCATCTTGTTCCCCACCACGCCTGCTGCACACGGCCCTACACACAAACACACACAAAAAAGCAATGCTATCTTATTTTTCATTTCATCATTTCCTTTTAATCCAGTTAAATGGATCAAAACGATTTGAAATAATTTTACTCTCCCGGTGGCTTAATTTTTCAAGTCTTCACTCTTCTTATTTACTTAGTTCTCACACATCTGTTGACATTATCTATTTCCCATGTTCTGAACAAAATCTATGATTATTTATAACATCTATGATGTGTCTGACTTGTCTTTGGCTCATCATTTATATTATTCAGTCACTAGATGTCAGTAACATCATGAAGTTTGGACTTTCTCTTTTTTCTTGTAGTTAAATTGTTGGCATTGTAATAGTGTGTTACTGCCACCTACTGTGTTTTTAAATTGCTTTCACATCCATAACTATTACTATTTACACACTCCTTTCAATTACTGACTCATGTGTTCTAAGTCTTTCCCACAGCCATGTGTGGACATGTTGTTCTCATTGAAGATAATGTTGTGGGGCGAAATGGGAAATAATGTGCTTGGACCAAGAAAACTGAAAAGGGGAGTTAAATATTTTGAAAGTAGTAATAAAATGTAGTCTTTTATAATATTTTATAAACTACTGTTTAAATAGTCTACTCCATTTGGGTATTCGTTTATACATTTGAATCATCTCTGTCAATTTACTTTGACAATCATGTGAATGCTTCTTTTGAAATATAGTAGCACTGCATTTCTATATGACAAAAAAAATTGTATTGCCAGAAAATATCCAAATGTTAAGTTTTAAGGAACAGTGTGAGATATTTAGTGGCATCTATTGGTAAGGTTGCAGATTGCAAGCAACAACATGACCCTCCGCTCACCCCTCTCTTTCCAAGCCTGTCGGAGAACTACGGTGGCCCTCAGGTAAGGATGGGTATCTTCAGGATTTTATTACTGCAAGGAGCTACTCTTATTAAAACTGTTCTTCTCCATGACTAAATGGTTGTTTACATATACATTTATAAATGATAAAACACAGATATCAGATAGTATAATTCATTACTTCTGTCCTCCCGTCTGCTTTGTCTCAGCCAGCAGAGAAGTTTACAAGAACAAACTAAGCTAAACAGTAAACTACAGACAGGCAGCTTCAGTTTTAGCTTGTTTGTAAAAAAAAAAAAGAAAAAAAAAAAAGAGCTTTTGGCCAATGGAGTAAACATAGCAGCTGTGGATGAGAAACTGAGGACAGAGCCGATTGAATTAGGTTTCACTTTCATTTACAAGTATTGTTAATGCTTGTCAAACAGATGTATTGATAAAGTATTGCCTTTTACTCACAAATGTTTTATTGCCCTAACAAGCGTAGTTGCTGCCACCTTGAGTAATCTTCACTTCACCTGGTTCTTTTCACCACCGCTGCCTCTCAGCTTGCTGACGCATCGTGTTTTAGCACCGGGGCACTTTATTACAAAGTTTCGCAACCCATACCTACTACTAGGTGATGCAAAAAACACAAACAGCTCTCGCCATAGCCAGTGTTTGTTAGTGTTTGTCCGTTCTGGACAACATGGCGGGAAGACAACCCGCTCTCTATGTAGATCTAAATGTCTTTTTCGAAGTTGAATAAAACATAAAGATTCTTAGTTTCAGGTAATTATACACTAATGAAAACACAGTATTGCATATTATATTTAATTTGTGCCAATTAATCTCCCTAAATCTTACACACTGTTCCTTTAAGAGAAGTTTATGGGCAAGAATAAGCATTAACAAAGACAATATCATGACTTTCTGTTACCTGAATGCACACCAATCCGAATCCACAGGGGGATGCCGGGCAGGTGCTGCAACTCAAAAGTCCCTACAAATGCCAGGATGTCCAGGGCCATGTGGGCAATATCCACTGCATGCCTGTTGCCATTGCGTTTGGGCAAACCTGATGCAACCATGTACGCATCTCCTATTGTTTCAACCTGAGAGACAAAATATGAATAGCTTTATTAATACATTTTTCTAATTCATTAGCTGTATTCCCTAAACATAAAAAAAAACGAATTCAAGTTTTAGATTATTTTTGAACAAGTCCAAATTTATTTTATCTCACAAAATAGGTCTTAGAAATACAAAAAGAAATACACCCCGAAAAACATAGGTAAGATCCTCTGAGCTTAACTTTCACCACTGTGCTGCCAGTGACTGCTTGCATGAATTCAGACTGTCACACTTAAGTACCTTGTAGACATCATGGTGGTCAAGAATGCTGTCAAAGTTCTTGTAGATGTCGTTGAGCATGTCCACCACCTCCATGGGGGTGCTGTAGTGGCAGAGGGTGGTGAATCCCACAATGTCGCTGAAATAGATGGACACCTCCTCAAACAGCTCCGGTTCCACTTTGCCCGTCTCCTTCAGTGAACGCACCACTGGGCTGAGGAGACACAGGGATAGTGAAAAATACTGATGTTAATTGATGGCTTTTAATTAAACTTAATTTGCTGTCAGTTACATTTAGTGAAGGGAGTGTGACATGTACATGCAGATGACGCTTTGCCTTGAGCAGGAGGCTCGTTGCCTCCACGAGGAAAGTAAATGTTTTTTAAAGTGTATATTGTATGTCTTTGCTTGAAACATCCCCTTTCAAAAAGTCTCCTGCTTGCAGGATTTATGAAATTTTATAAACACTCATGATACAAAAGAGAAAAGAAAAAGAAAAAAGGGAAAGAAAAGGAGATGAGTCAAAAATTCTTAAATACAAGGGTATTAAAATATATAACAAGGCACAACAAATGTGCCTTGGTCCTCTCCTTGTTTGTTGGTTTGTCAGTTCAGGCCCTTTAAACAATAAACATTCGATCCTTTGTAAAATAAAGATTAATAAAAGTAAAAAAAAAAAAGTGCAGCATGTTTTCAGCCGCCCTCTGTAACACATCAGCAGGTACAGTACAAGCCTACCCAGGAAGTAGCATAAAGTTGAGGCGATCAGCTCTGTCCCTCTCAGCTTTGTACAAAGAGGTTCTCTCCTCCACCAGATGCTCCAGAGTTCTGGAGTACATCTGCAAGCGACGGATCAGGTTGTCCATGTATGTCTCACTGGCTTGGTTGTGCAGGTTACTGTTTCAAAGGAAAAATATAGACAACATTACAAACACTGTTTGTGTCACTTAATGAATTAATCACAATATAAGAGTATAGTGCAGCAGGATTGATCTCAGTGATAAGGATTACATACACAATATGGCCAAACGTATGTGGACATTTCATAGTTTTAGTTCCAATTATTGTAAACTTTAACGCCACAGCATACAGTGATATTTTACACCAGTATAGTCGAGTACATTCATTTGTATAGCCCCAAATCACAAATTTAGACAAAACTTTTTTTCAGTTTGTTGTGGAATAACTTGACTGGCCTGTACTACAGGTATGGGTCTAATGTTCTGGTGTCCACGTACTTTTTTCGTGTGTCCACCTATATTTGGCCATGAAGTGCATTAGTGAAATAACTGAAAGTCTGTTTAAATGAATGTGTGGTGTTGACGTACCTGAAAATCTTACCCAGAGTTAACTCTATTTTCTTAAAATCTGGCCTTCTTTCTGGGTCTTCATCCCAGCAGTTTCTTATCAGCATGAACAGCTGTATACACACAAACACACACGGACAAAGAGAGAGGGAGTGTATGGCTTTCTTTATCTTACTTTGATGAGTCCAAGCAGCTTTATTTTATAAACCACCATGCTCAGAGTGTGTGACTATGACAGCAAACGTTTGTGTTTGGTTGCTCTCTTACCTCGGCCTCTCTTTCTGATGCGCCGTCAAAGGTGAGGTCCGGTCTGAAGACGTTCATCCCACTGGGATAATACACTCTGTAGATCTTCTCTGAGGGATTGGATGACATAAAGACAATCAATGTGAGCAGCCATGTAAACTGTCTTGTACTAACAGAGTAAGTTTTGTTTTGTTGTTTATTGTAGCTTAATGGTGTTCCTAATAATCCAGGCCTACCTGCAGGATCAGAGCAGTACTGTGTGTAGAACGGGCTCCGCCTCAAAACGATCTCATGAGCAATGATGGCATAGCTGTAGACATCGCCTTTTTGAGACACCCCATCTTTACGGAGATGCTCCGGGGCAGTCCACACGTCTGAGAGGAGAGGAGAGGAGAGGAGAGGAGAAAAGAGGAGAGGAGAGGAGAGGAGAGGAGAGGAGAGGAGAGGATGACTCTATTCTCAGTGTTGAGATCAAAAATTGAACATAGTGATGATGAAAAACTCACCTCTGCCTGGCGTCAGGATGGTGTGACAGCCAAAGTCAGTGATCTTGACCACCATGCGGTTGTCGACCACACAGTTGGTGGACTTGAGGCGACCATGGACCTCAATGTTACTGGAGTGGAGATATGACATGCCCTGTATATACACGAAGTAGGAGGACAGTAGTGACCAGGATGGTGATACAGAGTTGTTATGTAAAATATCACCCTACTCTCTTTTAAAAGCATTGTGAGTGAGGTTGAGTAAAATACACTGAGCAAACTGATTATCTTTGAAACACATTCAACAAATCATTAGGAAAATGCTGCTGAATTTGAATAAATATCACTGAAGGAAAATAATCCTTGAGTGAAAGAAAATTACTTGGAATTCCTATTGTTACTATTTGGTAAAGTGTATAAATAAATGACATACCCCTACAAAAAAAACCTTTGGTAACAAAAATAAACAATACCTTTGCTATGTCATACATGACTGATATCTTGAACTCCATGTCCATGAAGGTTTCATCTGGGTATGAGATCCTGTCATTCAGAATGTACTGGGGGGAAAAATAGATAAACAAGTTCATATTTTGTCACTTTTGCTATTCTACGTACATGCCTTAATCAGTTAAATGAACTGTGAAACATTGGTGTGACTTCCAACAGGATCTGATATTGAAGGGAAAGAGCCAGACAATGGCACCGTGTGAATGAAGCTCTTACCCTGAGGGAGCCCCTCTGACAGAGCTCAAACACCCCAAACACACCGTACTCAAACTTCACCGTGCCGTAGAACTTGGTCAGGTTGTAGTAATCTATACGCAGCAGCTGAAACATGGAGGCAGTGACAACAAGGGACAGGGAGGTGGGACAGAAAGGGTTACAAAAAAGGGGGATTGGGCAACACGCTTTTACTGCTATGACATCAGAAATTACAAATACATGTTATCTAAAGCCAGAGACATGAATGTATTAAAAAGTGACAAGTCATTTATATAATGTTAGAGGAAAATGCTCATTCGTTCACAATCTTTTAATCTTATCACTATGATAAAGCACCATATCTAATTCATTACCAGGAATATTCATGTCTAACAGAGCCAGAAATAACTTCCATAGCTGGGAACATCCATTGAAAAGTATGTTGGGAAAGAATTGTGTAAATTTAACATGAAAAAGAGTTTTAATGTTGGGCTACTAGAGGGGAGAAAGGTGGAGGTAGGTTTACCAAAGTGTTTTATAGAAGATAAAAAAGAGGCATCATACAGGGGTGTCTTACAATGTTCAGCTCAATCCTCTGGTCCTCCGTGAAGTCTCCATCTGTCTGTTTCAACTCTTTCAAGATTACAGGCTGAAGAATACAAAGAAATAAGACACATTTAAACGTTGAGTGAAAATACATGACCATCTCTTTCTTTTTGTTCTTTTTAAGACTAAATATAGATCTTTGGTAATTACCTTTTTGTCATAGCGGCCTCGATGATTGAAGAATGTGCTGTCCTTCCTCTTATCTTCATCAATCTGTTACACACACACACACACACACACACACACACACACACACACACACACACACACACACACACACACACACACACACTTATCTGATTTCATATCCTGATCTTGCTGGATATGATTTCATAAAATTTTGAGTATACATTATAGTCAAAGTATTGAACTATGTGAACTTCCAAAGCCTGATAGATAACAGATTTGGTCAAGATCAGGAAAAGGTCTATGAAGAAACTTTGCATTTTCAATAACCTGATAACATACTTGAGTTTAATACTCAGGGTGGATGCTATATGCTCCCGCGGCAACGCTGATGGTTAGGGCGGCATTATTAGCTTTGAGCTAACCAGTGGGGTAGGCTCACATGCACTAACATGCACTAAGAGCATGCACGGCCGGCCCGGCTATGTCACTAAAAGCAAGGAGAAGCTCGGACTACACCACACAGAGAGAGAGAGAGAGACTTCATTCTCTACTGAGGTAGACATTACTCCTCTATATCTTTATATTGATAATAGTTAAATGCTGCTATATAATGCCCTGAATCCCGTACATTGCACCTTTAAATATCCAATTAGCTGCTAAATTGGGTTTGTGATAAAACAGATAAACCAGCATGATGAATTAACGTTGACATGATGGTATGTCAGGTATGCTTTGCAAAAAGAGCCAACAGTTCTTGCTGAGCGCAGGTGCAGTAACCAATAACAACCTGACAAAGAGGACACCACGCAACATGACATGGTGAGCAAATCTAGCAGGTCTGTTTTATACCGGGCCGTATGGGAATTTTACTGTAAAATGCGGTCTGACAAATATCAAGTGTTAAGCCTAATTTTGAAACTAAGCGAAACCAAACATCAAAGATGAGTCCGATAAAGCTGAGTCCATCAGGAAGGTTTAGTACACAGTTTAAAACAGTGTGTACCTCCAACAATCAGGCTACAAAGGGCAGCTCAGAGTATTTCTAAACATGGGCAACCACTCACAGACAGAGAATACATAAATTAGGCTTTTTATCAACAGTGCAGAGGTTTTGTTTGATTGACTGCCGAATAAACACATTCAGAGACATGTGCGCAGGTGAGAGTATCAACAAACCAGACATACAGTCACTGAGCAGCAGAAGGCAAGGACAGGGATTGCATTAATTAGTACGCCTGGTTTACAATTTACTTATTAGTGACCTATACGTCATGGCTGTGGCTGTGTAGGAGTGAATGAGCAACTAAGCAAAGGGATCCTATATCAATAATAGGCCAACAACAGTATTATTACATTAAATACAAGGTCAAACATCCAATAATTGAGTAACAAACTGAATGACATGTGCGTTAACAAAGGCTGCCGGCACTCCGGTTGTCTTCATCTGTGTAAAGTGACACTCATCGTAGAAAAGCTTGCCCATGCATCCATGCATGCATCAAACATGCAGGAAACAGTTGATTGATGAGGCTGTTTACCTTCAGTGAGACCTCCTTCTCGTCCAGTGGACCAATCAGAAGCGGGTTGATGTGAGACCACTTCTTCTGCATAAGACGATCTTTCCTGTTCTGCCTAACATAATTCACACACACAGTAAATACATACAAAATGAGGATATTTGTAGAATAACTGTTTTGCTTTCAGAGTGCATTCAATCATGCTCCACTTATACGCCACAATGACCAAACTTAAACGTGGAGGAAGTACTAATTCTTCTGGTGCTCCAATCAAAAATATTTTGTCACCAACATTTTACACTCTAGTCAGAACTGTTGTATCTTCCCGGTCTCTGGATGCAGCTTTGCTGATGCTAAAGCTCTACCTGTAGCTAGTGTGATACAGCAGCCGTTTTACCTGTAGAAGATGAGAGCGATGGCTGTCACCACAACAACACTGAGACTCAGAACGATCACAATCACGTCCTGCGTATCTAAGTCTGAAAAACACACACACACACACAGTTGTACCGGGAATAAAAACAATGAAATAACACTATATTTCTAAATCATGTCTATGGATTCTAATGAGGTTTTGTGTGCTCTGTGTGTTAAAGCTTCTCAGGCTTGCAGCAGGAACCCTACATGGGAAATCTCAGTGTGTGTGTGTGTGTGTGTGTGTGTGTGTGTGTGTGTGTGTGTGTGTGTGTGTGTGTGTGTGTGTGTGTGTGTGTGTGTTTTTACCATTTGGATTATCTGGCACGTCAAGAGGTAGGTGACCATTCCAGAGCAGGGCGGGGTTTGTGTCTGTCACTATGGTTTTATTTTGCGATGTGTCAAACACCGACAGGGTTTCATACTGGAGAGAGACCAAGGCAAAGTATAAAAACAAATATTCACATTGACTGTGCCAACTACTGAATGGACAATAGTCTCACCTTGCCAGTGGCAGTTGATGTGTAAATCATAGAGAAGTTAACATCTCTGTCACCATACTCATCGAGCACATAGTGTCCTCCCATACCTGCTCAAACACACACAAACGAAGAAAGCATTTTTTATTTCCTACACCTGGCATAATCTAAATGTATGATTGTATGTTATTGAATCAGCTACAAAATGTCTATAGCGGAATGTGTCCAAAAATCTGCAAACGTAATGATTAGCCTTTGCTTTTGCTTTGGATTTGAAAATTATGAAAAAGCTCATATTAATAAAACATAATTTAGTCAGAAAAAACGACATGTAGGCCTGCTATTAACAATTAATTTAATTCACAATGAATCTGCCATTTTCTTGATTAATCGATTCATTGTTTAGTCTATTAAAGAAAGTCCACGGTGACCTTTTCAAATAGCTTTTTTATACCTGACAGACATCCCATACCATCAAGATATTTAGTTTACTATGTTGCAAAACAAGGAAAAAAGCAGCAAATCCTCACATTTTGAGGAGCTGGGACCACATCACATCACATTTGCTTGAAAAATTATTATACTCAATTATCAAAACAGTTGCCAATCCAATCATTTAAATGTCTAATCCAACATCAAGCATCGCAAAGGTTTTACAGTATTGCATTTGCAGGCCAGAAGCAGTTTGGAAACTCAGATGGTGCCTTCATGGCCACCAGAGTTGCCTTCCAAAACAAGCAACGTTATCCAAAAAATAACAAACCATATGCAATTCTGGATACCAGGAAAATGGCCGCATCTATTTGGTTGCGTCTTGCTTTATTAAAGGGTAACTTTGGTATTTTTTAACCTGGAGCCTATGTTTTTGTCTCTAAGTGACGAATCAAGACAACTTTTTGAAATTGAACGCTGCAGACAGCAGACGCTAAATGGGCTGCAAGGTTATCACATCGAGAAACTCCTAGCCTTTAATGAATGTACTTCCACTAAAAATGTTTGGTTTTGCCTCTGACAGGCTCAGATTGTTATTATAAGTGTCTGACAATATTATGAAAATGACCCTACATCTCTGACTCTACAGACCCTACAGATCTTGCGTCATCCACATTGTCGAAATCAGCAAAACATTCACCCCTCCCATTGAAAATCTTTTAGATAACACTAAGCGACACTTTCTCTACTCCAACACAACAAACTCTGACAACACCTGAGTCCAAATGTGTCACTCCTCCCTCAACTCTCTCACGTTTCCACCGTTGCCTTCCCAGAGACAAGTCACATGACAAAATAACGAACAGAAAGCAAAATGTAAGAAAAACATTTAATTTATCTTGTCACACACTTATTATAACAATCTAAGCATGAGTTGCCCTGAGCGATTACATAGCAGCACATTTAATGTCTGCCAGCTGAAGAGCTCTCCCTCAATACTTGACCAATTTAAAAAAATGTTGTCCCCATTAGTCACTTAGACACAAAAACATGGGAAAATAGGTCGAAAGATATGGAAGTTACCCTCCAAATGTACTTTTCATCTAATCTCACATTGCAAGACATGCACCCCATCACACTAATGAAGGCAACCAGGGCAAATGTCAGGGGTTGGAACACCCTTGTACACATGGTACAGAACAGTTTTCAGATCTTCTCACGACTGCATTACAAAGCTACAATAAAACTAGCCATAGAGCAAGACACATCGTTTTTTCATACTTATTTTGCATTGTTATTCTTCCTCCCATTGCAATGTTAACCTTGAGCTGTCACTGATCATACGCACCGTCAAAGGAGACGTTAACAAAAGGGTTGTCATCCAGAGGCACATCATAGGATGTGTTTTCTCGCTGGCTGAGCATCTTCTCTCTGAGTACTTTGCCAAACAGCAGAGCCCCATCATGATACCCGGCCACATAGTCATTTATCTGCCCATTAGATAGAAAGATAGACAAAACAGTCAAAGCCGGATGCGAGAACCATTTCCCGACACAGTCTCGTTTGAGATGTTGCTCACCGTGTCGTTGTACGTTGAGTTCCATCCATAGATGTAGTTCCTCTGTGGCAGAGTGATCACTAGTACATCCTGCATACCCTGTTTGGATGTTGTGTTCACATAATACTCAGGGCTGGAGGAAGATAAACGGTGTCACTGTGAACAGTCTTACTTCTATACATTCAAAATGTCCCATCACTACATATTTTACAGTTTATTCTGATTCCTTGTTTTACACTGAAAAGACTCGTGAAACTTCATGATCACAATGTATGGGCAAAATGGTGAAATCATAGAGAGGCTTACTTGTAAATATCAAGGAGAATGAACATGATGTCTTCATGAATCGGGCCCACATTCTCCTTTATTGAAACAATGTCATCAGGGCCCCCACAAAAGATGAAAACTGAAATAGAACATTTTAAAACAACTTATTTTTAGCACCGGTTACATTATTTCAACGTTACTATGTACAGTTACTTCATAAGTCTGGTATAGATTGACCTTCAGTGTTTGAGCTAGATATGTACTGTAGATTAAAAACACCAACAACAAGCTGGCTCCATGCATAGTTCACAACAAAAAGAGGGCTGGTGATGACCAACTTGCAACCTCATGGTGGTGCTAGAGGAGAAGTCAGTGGATCACCAAAGTCAGTAGGTTTCATCCTTTCAGAACCATGAATATCTGTCCGATACGTGAGGCAATCCATTCATTACATTTTGTTGATGAGATATTTTACTCTGGACCAAAGTTGTGGACCAATTGACACGCCAACAGACCAATACCTCAAGAACAAAAAACATTTTTTCTTTAATAAATTGTAACGATTCATCCTGTTTTGGCGCACACACATACTCCTACACCCTGCCCCAACATCCTCAGTATTTCACATTTTTATACTTTTGTCTGGAACGCCAATCCAAAAATAAAGAAAAGAAAAGCAGGCAAACAGGGCAGAGTTGCTAAATTACCTAGACTCTAGGAGTAATATCTATAGATAGAATCATGTAGCCCAAATTAACATGATTGCATCGTTGCAGTTAGGCTGTGGGTGTGCTAACCTAGTTCAGAAAAACGTAATGCTAGTTATTACTGTCATTGAAAATAACTTAACTACCGTCAATTCTCATAATGTAGTGACCAGTGCCTCAACTGCAGAAAGCATTGTTGCCAGCTTTATTTGAATCAGGCATATATTAGAGACAGGCCTTTAGGTGAAGTTTCCTTCTTCTCCGATCTGCTCCCATTTACACTGTTGAATTTTTGTTTGCGCTACGTAGTTGGCAAGTTGTAAATGGACATTTAATATACAGGAATTTACATTAGGACTGACCTGTACCTGTAACAATTTGGCTACAATTAGCTAAAAAGCAAACAAATTTCCCCTTGTGAGATTAATAAAGTATATATATATATACATATATATATACATATATATATGTATATATATATATATATATATGTATATATATATATTAGATCTGTATTAGATACAATTTAGCCCAATTTGACTGTACTAGATTTTGACCAAGACTGGTTTCCTGTTCACCCCATACACTCTATCATGTTCTCATAGTCTTGTTGTGACTGTTCAGATTAGATAGTTTACTCACCCATAGATGTAGAAATTAGATGATGTTTTTCAGATGAACATAATCCTTTTGATTTCAAGCTTTGTTGAAAAAATGACAGCTCAGGAAGAAATGTTTGATGTGTTTAGATATAACTCAAACAAACAAACAAAATACTCACTGTTGCTGTGTCTTTTCTTAGAGGAGAGTGCCTTCTTCAGTTCGTCCTCCCCACGCAACATCTCTCTGTTTGTCCTTGAGGCAAATCTGGCGGAGGGCGCTTCCAATGCGTTGATGTACCTGTAGAAAAAGCAAGGAGAAGAAATCAAAAAGTGACACATGATTCAGTGCTGAACAAAGCAAGGAGGTCAATCAAGTGAATTGCAGCCTGTGTTGTCTCACCAGAAGCAGTCTTCAGTTACGTTGCTGGACTTCTTGTAGACGTAGACCTGCGTCCATACCTTCTTGAATGGCAAGTCTGCTTTCATGAAGTTGTATAATAAGTCTGAGATCTTGCGTGCTGGAGGCAGAATACGGGTCAGTTTGGGCTTGTAGTCACACGAGAGGCCGAAACTCCCAGCAGAGATGATGGGAATGCTCAGGTTCAGGCCAATTTCATCACTGAGGTGGATAACAAGGGGTTAAAAAGTCAGAAATCAGTCAGTTGTTTGGTGGTAGATAATCAAACAGAAACAGAGTCATACTCACTCCACTAACTGGAAGGTGGCATAAGTGCAGGAAGGCCCCAGCATGACGCATCCAACCTCATCCTTATTCTGCAGAAAGATACAGTGCATGTACTTATTCTGTCATCACAGGCTTTGTAAGTGTGTCACTTATTGTGTGAAACCACAGCACTACCACTGCCATGGGTCAGATAAGGTTAATATACTTAAAGGTGCATATATTTGCATCCCGGGCATCTACTACTATGATGGCAATCCCAGCAATATTGTTGGTGCAAGATGACCAGTCTTCAAAGAAGTTGGTTATCATTTACTGTTAAGCACTGACAGCTAAAAAAAATACTTCTACTGTTGAAGTTTTTGATGATTGACATTTTGAGCCTTTGTGACTGTCCTGGAAATAGTTTGATGATATTTATAATTCAACATTTAAGTGAGCCAGGATAACCATCCTGTCATGGAGAAATTGACATGTAACTGTGCCAGCTAAAGAGTAATCTAGGGATGATAAATTATCAAAACACAAAAAAGGAAACATACAACGTTATTACTGTGCACTTAACCACACAGAAAAGTTTAATCCCTTGAATCTTATCACTATTAACAATAGCTCACTTATTTCTCGAAACCCCTCAGTGCCTCTTCACCTCAAACATTTTTACCACAACACATTTGATTGATTTGACCTTAATGTATGCACTAAAAGAAACACTTTAAACGCTCGTAAGCCATCTCATCTTTTGACACCTTTTGACTACACTCACATGCAGCAACTTCAGTATTGCCACTCCCTCACAGGTGCTGCTCCCACAGCCCTGCCGGTTGTACACCGTGGTGTCGAAGCCGTTGTAGTTAGCCGTCAACTTGAAGTCTAAACCTTGAGTCGTGGAAAGAAGATAAGAGTTATTAATATCAAAAACTAGTTCAATAATCTCTTTGGGCTGGTAAAATTTTATTAGATTAGACTGATTTTATCGCCCACTGGTGTAAATGCAGCCTTTACATTTACAGCAACGGCAAGAACAATGCTGAATATTACAAAGTGTGTCATTTGATAATAAGATGACTAGCCTCTGACAAAGTGATGGCAGTAAGAGGTCATCATAGGTTACAACTAGATAATAAGTCATCTTAATTATTTCTTTAAAATGAATAACTGTGAAGTCACATGTATGTTTGCTTGACCAGGAACACTTTAATTTCCAAAGAGGAAATTAAATACAGATGACAAGTCTGAAGAGTTTCTGTGCGTTCAGGAGAGAGATTTTTCGCAGACAATTTTTAGCCTGTAGCTGAGCACAAACATTAAGAGTAGATAGAAACAGCTAGCCTCGGCCAAACGAGGAAAATATGCCATAAACAGCTTCAAGACTGACACCTACTTGTTTTTTAGAGTTAGGAAAGCCCAGCTGCTAATTGTCAGTGTGTTACATCTGGATGCTTTCTATCTCTACACATGTTAAGATACAAGAGATATAATGTAACAAGGAGACTGTGCTGGATTATTATAAGTGTATTAAACATGTTTTTTGCTGAATGCATCTACCACAAGAGCAATCACATACAGTACCTAACCAGAGGTTTCCTGTACAGCATGCACCTGTAGGGTTGGGTATCAAATCAAACCTCAATACTTTTGGGTACCAACCACAATGTGTCCATAGTACATCAAATACTGGCAAGTACTGACTTGCATTGAGTGTCAGGTCTTTTTTACTTATTCTTCGATCAATAAGTTGTATTTAGCTTAGCATCAAAGGTCTTTCTTGGCCTATGGTCTATTGTTTTGTCAAAGTTATTGTACAGCTACTTATGTTAAGAGTTTCTAATTCTGTTGAAAGTTTATATTTCTGAAATTATTTGGTATTGGTAACAAAATCAGTACTTGTACTGGACACCCAACCCAAAAGTCCCCCCCCCCCTCCTTCACCCTCTCATAATCCATGAACAATTCAAACAAAATCTTGGGCAGATTTTGTTTTTAAATTCTTTGTCATCCTCAGCATTCTTTTATCATTTACACATCGGTAGTGCAATAAAACTTTGTCTTACTCAACAGGATGCAGAGAAATAGTTCATACATTTGCAAACCATCTTGACTTTGTAGTTCTCAATTTTGACGGTTGTCTAGGAGCTTCTATTACTTAACTTTCAGCTATTTAAAATGGATCGATCACGTGCCTCAAAAAACAACATTGGCTCCTTGTGACAGTTAGAACTGATCGTTAAATTCTTGATTTTAGTTATCTTCGTTTTTTTCATTTTTTAAACCATTTATTTTTCATTGGCTGCTGTAAAGTAATTTGTTTGCATATTTCATCAGATTATATTAGTCTGTAAGGTCTTATTCGTGAACTATTAGTCCTTACCATGGTTCTCATTCTCCTGCTTGTCCTTTTCAATGGCTTGTTCCACGGCCGCCTGAACAAACGGTCGACTCCAGCCATAAGTGTTGTCCTCCAGCAGCACAACATTCATGGTGTATGTATTGTTCGATGACAAACAGTCCTCCAGCATGTTGCCAACCACCGCCACTATTAACACTCCCAGGTAAGGCAAACTGTGTGAGCTGTACATGTTGTTCCGCGAGATTTTCCTGTTTCCCTCGGAAGTTTGTGTCTTTTCCAAAGTTTCTACATGTCATAAACTACAAAACCCTGTCCCGACAAACGGAGGCCGAAGGCAGGTTTTTACATTCGTCCGCCTGAACAGATCCTCTCAACTGACGATATAAGTCCAAAAACAAGAGTGAACAGGACTCTTCAGTGACTAGGCAGAAGTCTCACTGTCCACTGTCCAGCATCCAGACAAGAGAAGAAAAAAAACTTTTGTCTGAGATCTTCCACACAACTACTTTAGTAAATAAAAAAGAATCAATCGCAGGTTTCACACCAGTTGTTCCTCTCAAGCCTGAGATCAATAATCCTCCACCTTGGTATGGTCTGGTCTACCTGTCCTTCATACGTTAATGAACAACAGTCAAGTGACAGTCGGTGCACCATTCAGATGGAGGGTAGGGCAGGAAAGACTCCCACACTCCATCTGCACTGACACCTCACTTTGAAACTTATTTAGCTCATAAATCATCCTGTGTGTAAACACGAAGTTAAGGCCTGCCTCCACATTACATCTCCTGTCTGAATAACATCAAAGATTATTTACAAATTTCCATTTTTGTAGTGACTAATCTGTCCGTAATAACCTCCAGTCAGTGTAAGAATAAAACACCAGTGTCTTTGCCGGCTCTTTATTTGACAATAGCAGAATAATTGTACTCATGACAAAAAAGAAACATAAACGTAGACAGTGGAATCAGTTCAAATAAGATTTTGCCTTTGTTTTACAAAATCTGGTTTGTTCTGAAGACTCTTTGTTCCAAGGAGAGGCAGGGGAAAGCTTGCATAGTGAGAGGGGCAAAGGTCATAGGAGGCAATAAAAGTGAAGGCTTGTGTGGAGCTGATAAATATTGTCTGCTATAAAAGCAGGGTGGATTAAGCCTATAAAAGTCTTGGCTAAACTGCTCATAAACCAGTGTCACCTCATTTTGAGGAAAGCAGCTTTAATCCTCACAAAACCAAATGAAAAGTGTGAGTGTGCAACCAGTGCTGTTTACTTGTATTCGTTTGGGTAGAAGAGAGCCGCTAAAGTTGCAGTTAAATGCATCAAATACATTTCCGGTATCTAAAAAACTGCACCTACGGGTGAAAAAACAGTCTAATACAAGTTAAAACAGTCTGGACTCTTAGCTTAAATACATCATTAATGTGTTTATGTGTGCTAATAATGTCATTACAACGTGATAAAGTCATTATTCCGAACTGTAGTTTATTTGGAGTCAATCCCTCACACACCATCCTGCTGCCATAAAATACACACTAATTCACCAAATCAGCTCTACTATTTAGGTCTGTTTGAGAAATGTTTGCTAAAAACCTCAATGCCCCACTGTTTGAGGAATCAAACTCAGCCTTTTGTTAAATAATGATACAATCCGGTGCTGTTTTTTTTTTAACCACGCTAACAGCATGGCTCTATGTGTGGCCAGTCCATCACTTTTGTCGAGACTGAAATATCTCAACAAATACTGAATGGATTGCCATGTTATTTTATACATACATTCATGTTCCCCAGATGATCAAACTTAATGGCTTTGATGATCCCGGGCCCTAAGCTGTAGCACCACCAGTCAGTCAATGTTTTCAGCTATTCTGAGAAGTATCTCGATATCTATTTCAAGGATTGGCACAACATTCATAGAGCCCACTGATCTTTGCGACCGACTGACTTTACACACTTGTGGTTTTAAGTGACGTGTCTCAACAACTGTTGGATGAATTGCCAACCATTTTGGTCCACATATTGTACTTGGCATTCCCCACCATGATCTAAATTTGAATTTGTCCAGTGCTTTGGTTTATGTTTAAAAATACCTGCAAAACTAATGACATTTCTATCAGCCTCGGCTGTACATGGTGTTTAGAGCTATTTAGCTAATGTCAACATGCTAACATGTTAAACTAAGATGATGAACTGACTTAACATCCGCTTGTTAGCATCATCATTGTGAGTGCGTTGTATGTTGAGGCACTGCTGTTATTAGTACAGCCTCACATGCTAGCGTGTTTTTTTTTTGTGACACAAACTACACAAACCTGCTCACACATCCATCTTCACAGTCATCAAGTTGTCAAACAAATTAAATATCTCAGATTTTGGATGGAATAATTTGTTACGGCACACAATCTTACTGTAATACTTTCATCAAATTATTGCCATCATAGCTTATTTGATCATGATTTGTTAGATGGGATGGCTGTATCTTTTATAGTTTTTTTTCAGTATCTGTCTGTCTCATTATCAGTCGATCCTCGTCACACATCTTCTACAAACACACTATAGTCCTATTGCCAGTCCTAAATCTTGCTGGTGTCTGACTCTTTTATCACTCCATGATTGAAATGTCTTTCTCACACTGTTTTATGTTCTTTGCTTCACTGGTGATAACAGGAATTTAAAGAATTATCATTCAGATAAAAAACATATTTACATGACATTTGTGTCAGTGAATTTCAATGAGCTTGTTTTCTCATCTCTCCAAAAGCTCTGCCACGTACATGGAGAACAACTCGTGGAAGATCATGTAGTGTGCTATTTCATTTCTTTCAATAATTTTGCAATTTACACCAAAACCGACTACATTATTGACTCTTTATTATCTGATTCTACCACACAAAACAAACAATGTTTATAGACATTTGGACTCAACATTTCCAAACAAAACTTCATGTCTTTCCAGTAACATTCATCATCACTCAGCTTCCTGTCTGGCCGCCACCTTACAGAGTCGTAAACGTCTTAAGCAAACACACACGTATGACGTCGTAATAGCCCGGTTGGCTTGGGGCACACGGCCATTTAGACCCATTACTGCTTCATGTGAAGAGGCTTTCCGTCTCAACACACCCTGGCTTATTATCAGGCAGAGGAAAAGGTAACGTGTTAAGCGGAACAAGACTCTTTGTTTTATTGTCTCATCATGGCTGTTTAATAGCAACTGAACGTTGTTAACAGTGGCTGTTGTTGTTAGTCTGAGAAAATGGGTCCAACTGAGCACTTTCCCCTCCGCATGAAGGTAGATAAGAGGGCTGTTTTAAAGCAGGGCCTTCAGCTCAACTCACAGAGCACCCAAACAGGCGTGTGAGCATGAAAGCCACACACTCACACACACACACATGCACACACTTGTACATATATGAAAGAAGAGGCTTGAGGTAAGTAGAAGCCATTTGTTAGGCATAACTTTAAATGAATCTTTAGAGAACATCTTGTCTGTTGTTGAATTTTTTTTATTTTTATGAGTGTCTCATCGACTCGGCCCCAAAACAAACTCAGACATTTATTAAACCCAGTGACCCGCATTTCAAAGATCAGCAAGTTTCCACAGATGCAATATAAAAACAACGCCCTTTTGAATTTGAGTGCATCACTCAATGTTCATGTGATACATCTAGAGCCAGCAGATACAGAGTCTTCTTTTTATCTTTTTCTTTCAGCGGTTCCCATTAGGAGTTTATTTCCATCTAGTTGTTAACGTAGGCCTTCACCCCGGTATGGAAATCATCAGATTTTCTGAACCGTGGATTTTATTTGGCAGAGGTTTGACCCTTCCTTTCCCCTACTGTGGTATCTGGACTGAGAGACCACATGCACACATTTCTCCAAAACATTAAGTCTGGCTCAGAGTTCAATTTTTTCACATGGAAACCTGTAAAGACAATGCTTATTAATCCGTGTCCAAAAATACTTCCCACAATGAACACTATTTATTCTTGTTAGACCTACTTTTGCTAAAATACTACAATAGCCAGCTGTTTCAGGAAAATACCTACTATGGACAATATCTTCAAAACTAGGCAACTCACACAAAAACAACCTAGATTGATAAACAGCACCACATCCCAACTCAAGGATTCATGGGATGTTTCGACAATACCACTTTTTTTAAAGCCAGTCTTAACCCTTAAATAAAGGTTAAAGCTATAAGACCCCGTCTGCTTAGGAAACATGGGGATTTAGGTCGAAGTCAGATAAAGAGGCATGTTCATTATTTCAGAGGCTAATGATTAGTCTGTTTATGATTTGTCAATAATTGCCCTCTGCTGCCTCCTTCCTCATACAATTTGACCATATCAATTGGCATCTTACTAATAAATCAGGCACATAAATAACTGACTGACTTTATTGACACCAAACTTTGGCCACTATGAAGTAAACTCTGAAACTCAGACCTAAGTGCCAAAAGGTCCCTCAGCATGGTTAAAACGCATACAAACAAACTGTATAATGGGACCTTATATGCATATATGTATGTACTAAACCAAAAAAGGGGTCAAATTGGTTCGTGTTCAGACACTAACACTTATTCTGAAACTCATGTCCATGCAGTAGGGATTTATGATTGTTGGGAAATGCGGAAAAGATAAAACATACAAGTGATTTATGGAGCCAGTATTAAGCCTGTCACCTATTGCAAAAGTGTTTCATCATATGTTATTTAAGAATTCAATCTTAAATGCTCTAGTTTTGTCAACATGACTATGTTGAGGACAATGCAATAAAGTCTTTCTTATTTCCAAGAACTTCATGTAAATTTGTATGGTGATAAATGTCAGTATTTAACTGGGAGTTCTGGAGGGTAATTGCCTGATAGACAGTAATGCAATGAGCCTTTCTGCGAGCACAATGCACTCACTGCCATTCTGCCCTCTTGTGGATGTGTTGGTTCCATGGACCAAAAAGCTGCCAACATCCCATGGATTCATGAGACACCATCAGTATACATACACAAAAGATTTGCTAGGAATTTTGTAATGACCATTTTCCTCATGCACAGAAAATAACATGGTGCTGACTTGATTGACTAATCTGAGAGAGTTGCTTCTATAAATACAGATTAAGTATAATTTAATACAAAATGCCACATAACATTTGTTTGGGTGAGTCTGTTTTTCGCCCTGTTTCAAAAAGGCACCAGCTCTGCAGTACAGTGCGTCACTGTCTGTTGGTTTACCGTTGTCACCTGTGAGTCACCTGTCAGACTCTGTCTGTAATGCTCTGAGTTGTTTCTGAAAGGATTCATGTGTTTTTGTTGTCTTTTATGTGAAACAGAGTGCTCGTGATGCAAGACACAGTGAGTGCAGTCAAACAAAAAGGTGATCTAACACAATCTAATTGAATTAAGTGCCACCATTATCTTATCTCATGTAAAATAAAATAATATAATCCATCTATTTTATTCTAATTTAATGTATTCAACAAAGGATAATCTATTTAATCTATTCTAACCTAATTGAATTTAATCAAATCAAATGTACGTGATATATTCCTAACTAATCTATCTAACCTCATCTAATATAGTCTAATATAATCTAAAAACACCTAATGTAATTATAGTGACTGATTTCCGTGACTAGCCACTCGGCTGGGTGCAGGAGAAGATCCTGTTCCTTACTCGCTTTTACAAAGAGATTCCAGGCCGTTCGTATCTTTGGGTGAGGTTCCCATTTAATTACAGTTCACAACTGACAATACAACTTGATATCTATTGGTTTCCTGGTCTCCCTCTGGGGTGTCTTGTTTGCGGTAAAAACCGTGCGATCTCCCCATCACCCATGCATCATTACATCTGTCAGTTGCACCTGTGCCCCATATATAAACTACCTGCCACACTAATACACACTGCCACCCGTGGTCAACCTGAGATAGGCTCCACATTCAAACATATAATACACAGACATAACTAATGGCTCCTACAGTAATAATGAATCTAATCTAGTCTAATTTTACATAATGTTATGTCATATTATGTAATCTAATCTAATCAAATTCAGCAGATGTCTCCACACAGTCCACTTGCTGTCTATTCTGAGTGTGCTGAAAAAACTCTGGTGTATATACAAAGCCCTGGCTCTGCAAACAATTACACTATTCCAGCAACAGGGGTGATTGTGCTGGTGATCAAGACAAGAGACGGACCATGAGTGTAGAGAGAGAAAGGCAGTGGGAGCGAAAGGGATGGTAAATCTTTTTTTTATTTGTTTAGGTGTTGATGCAGCAAATTAAAGCAGTTGGGCTGGTTTGGTGCAGCAGAACAAGTAGGACTTTATCTAAACATCAGAGATTAGCTCATTAGTGTCTTCCACCTCTGAATAATATCTATGCTCATCACAGCTATATGTACTTTACACGTGTCACTTAATGCACTAATTATTTGTCATCGCTCAGTGAAAGGTGTTCCTATGTCACCCCGTTTACCTTCAAAGTCAGCATCAGTATTGATATCAGTACCCAAAAGCGTTGTGTCAGTTGAAGTCTCATTGTACACCAGAAGTTAAGTCTGTCAGCTGCAAAAAAAAAAAGAAAGCTGTTGCAAAGTAGCTGATGTAGGTATAAAGATAGAAATTAAATCCAGGCAATGGTTCATGTTGTCTGAGCTGAAGAGGTCTTAACTGACTGACTTTCAAAATAAAACCATAAAAACTACAGTCTGATGAATGTAAAACAACTATACCTTTGTTGCATAGCATTTTCTTTGAAAAGTAACTAAACACTGACATTAGGATTTGTTATGAAGCCAGGGATACAATTTGTGTTTCTCATTATTTCTTAAGATCTCAAATGTAATATTGGAACAGCCAGCCACACAGGATCTATTTAGTGAGACAGCAGAAGAAAATTACAAAATCTCTGTAACGCTTTAATTCTTAAAGACTGGAATGAAGGAAAGTCTCAGCGGGAAAAAAACTGTATCCCTTGCGAAGGTTGTATCTAAAGGATGGAGCAACATAAGAATTATTGTGACTGGTTTGATTAAGTTGGGACTGTAACTTAATTGAGTAAATACAAGAATAAACAATAATAAAACTAACATATAAAGTATATATATATATATATATATATATATATATATATATATATATATATATTTTTTTTTTTTTTTATATATTTTTCTTTTCTTTTTTTTTTTCCTTCTTTTTTTTTTAAACCACTTACAATAATTATTATGTTGTCCCATCCTTTAGATCTGTTTATTAATAACTGTTTTGCATTTCGCTTCACTTATTCTCGTGCATTCTATTCTATTCGTTATTAGTATTAGTATTAAGTCCCTCTGGCGTTTCTTCATTGATAAATAAGGCTCTACTCTACTCCAGAAATACACATTTCTACGACTCAGCCTCTGTTGTTTTCCTGCTCTATTTCCGTTCTGCATCACTTCCACTCTTTCTCTTGTAGGTAAAAGGTCAGCTCGCGCTTGACTGGAGCGCCCCGCCCACTTGTTTACGTCAAGCCGCCCGGCTCTGATTGGCTGCGCGTGTGTGCCACAGTGTTGCAGAAGAAGCACGTAACGTTCAACGGGCCGTGTTTGTTGAGCTTGACGGTTTCGGTCAACCCAGCTGATCCGAGCCGAGCCGTGACAGCGGGACTGTAGACACGAAGAAGAAGCGAAAGAAGAAGAAGAAGAAGAAGAAGTGCACGAGAAGATTTAATTTACCATATTTAATTACCCTATCTAAAAACCTATTTATTTGGAGATTTGAACTGGCTGCTGGATACTTTGATTATTTTCTCCCTCACGTGAACGTGTATTATTACGTGTGTGTTTGCGCGAGCGTGGACCTGTGCCACGCGCAATTTGTAAAGAAGAAAAACTTAAAGGGAAGAAGAAATGGAGAAATCAAACGGCTTCTCGTCCGACCGAAACATCCTCTGCCTTTTTGATGTGGACGGTACTTTGACAGCCCCGAGAGAGGTGAGCAGCTCACTCCCATCCACATCGACATTACAGGTTATTGGTTATCATAAACTTTCGTAATAGCTCCCTGCTCCTC
This sequence comes from Ophiodon elongatus, assembly GCA_016806645.1. Lineage (NCBI taxonomy): Eukaryota > Metazoa > Chordata > Actinopteri > Perciformes > Hexagrammidae > Ophiodon > Ophiodon elongatus. The sequence continues at coordinate 1,773,252 of JACSYO010002147.1, forward strand.
TCGCTCTTCTGCCTTCATAATTTGACCCTGAATTATTTCCAGGCTGTGAGACAGTTCGTGAGAGGGTACGGTGTCTTCCGGCCTGACGGCTGGTGGCCTATTTAAGTTCTGTCACAACACACATGGAAACTGCCCTGATACTGTCGCCTCACGCGGGCTTTAATTAGAGGTTGTTGTTTTTATGAATATACTTTAGATTCCCGAAAGGAAAACTGACATAAATGCCTGTTTTCTAAACCTAGTTTGGGGGTGTTTTTGTCATTGAGTAAATTATGTAAGGTTTAAAGGATAAAGCATATCTTCTATTATTCAGTCCAATTTATTTTGTAATGCTTTTTGCTTCGTCCTTCTGCCTTTTTCCTTCCTTTTTTCACTGGCCCATTGAGTTTGAACGTTTGGGTTCATTTAAGGTAACTAGTGTGTGTGTGTGTGTGTGTGTGTGTGTGTGTGTGTGTGTGTGTGTGTGTGTGTGTGTGTGTGTGTGTGTGTGTGTGTGTGTTACATAAAGCGGTGCAGCTGAGAGCTTTTCTTCCATATGCTGGAATAATTGGAAATCTGTGCCAAATTATTATATCACAAAGGCAAATTCTGCAGCGTTGTCCATTGTTTTCTGTTCTGTGTAATGATGCTTCAATAACACAGATTTGTGTTTTTAATGATGCGCGTGTGTGTGTGTGTGTGTGTGTGTGTTTGTGTGTGTGTGTGTGTGTGTGTGTTTGAGAGGGATCTCTACCAGTTAACACAAAGCGATAATATTGCAGTGCATTTTCCTGTAATCTGCAGAAAATCGACCCAGAGTTGGATGAGTTTTTCCAGACCCTGCGGAGGAAAGTGAAGATCGGCATCGTGGGAGGGTCCGACTACTCCAAGATAGCTGAGCAGCTCGGGGAGGGGGATGATGGTGAGCAGTCCTCTTCCTGTCTGAACCACGGAGGGTTCACTCACTGCTTGCTGTATCATTTACACAGCTGGGTCACACTGCGTGACCTGACACTTTTTAATGTACCTTCTGCCTAATTGGACCCCGGTCCACAGAGAGTGGAGCTGAGAGGATGGTCCTTGGGAATAATGTGGGATTTAGGCCATTATACAGATTTAGGCCATTAACAGACCCACTATAAAAAGGATGGTAACACAAGCCTGATCACCCTGTTTTTCCTTTATCTGTGTCGCAATGCAGGAGGCCGGGCTAACAATTGTCTCTTGATGACTAACTGTTGCATTTCAACTCATCATGATTGTATCAAGATTATTTCGTAACAGCACTTTGGGAGCCACGGTTTAAAAATTAACATATTAAACGTAGTCGCCTGCGCAGTTTCTGACATCCAAACACAAGTGAAACTCCAGTGGTTCGGTATGATTTACTTTATTTATGTATGACCCTCAAACCTGCTGCCAAAATCTACTGGCACCTGCTGTGCCAACAACTTCACAGCTGAGTTAACATATGGTTACATGGGTGGGGTGAAACTTGTCTCTGTAAATATTAAGGTACAACTGAAATGCAGATGTTGTGTCCAGAGTGAGCCATGTGGTTTCCTAACCTTGCCAAGTGTGCTAAAAGGTGAATCCTTTTTATACTTTGTGATGCACACATTTGCAGCAGTTGTTACTGCTGCAGTACGATGTGAAGACCTGACACACAATGTTAATTCCAATAACACTTTTATTACATTTGTAACCCAGTAAGAGGAATATTTTATTGTTATTTTTGAAGATAATTATAAAATCTAAAAAAATATAACAGCAGTTATTTTATCATCATCTTCTACATGCCTTTTTTATGCTGGATTATGCTGTTTTGCGTGCGGCTGCTGTGTTATTGAATGTAAAGTGAAACCATGCAGGTTTTAATCAGGCAAAGCTATAGTGTTAGATTGTTGTTTGCAGAGCAGTTACAGGCTAAAGTGAATGGGAAGGTCAGAGAGATTAAACTTGGCTTTTCCAGGCAGTGTTACATACACTGTAATCTGCTACCAGGTAAATATAGCAGGCTGTTCCATTCTTCCATATTCAGACCTCGGTGGAAGAGCCACTGTTACTGTGGTTCAGTATGTGTGTGCTTTTTACATTTAGCCCTGATCCATCTGTCTCCTCTCTTGCAGTGATGCAAAAGTTTGACTATGTCTTTGCTGAGAACGGGACAGTGCAATACAAAGACGGGAAACTCCTCTCAAAGCATGTAAGTGAACATTCAGTCCCATTTTTCATGTTCAGTCACAATATCAGCGAGTATTCAACACATTATCTATTTGGAGAAAAATGCATTGGACGACATGATTGTATGACGTACATGCTTCACATTTTGTGTGATGAAACGTATGTTTACCCACAAAGAAATAAAACAAATTATATAATGAATTAGCCTGGTTGTGTTTAGTAGACAATAACTGAAGAGTGGAAAGGGAAAAAAAAAGGAAAAAGGAAGCATTTTATACCAAGGTGACCTCTTTCCCTGCATCTTGACAAGCCAGATCCTCAGGGCGAAAAAACAAATGTTATCAGTTTCGGTCACCTGTCTCAACAATAGTACAGAGCACAGCCCGTCATGTGTTTCATGAAAAAAGTGCATTTTCGTCCCGTTAGGCGATACAGAACCAGATCGGAGAGGAGCTGCTGCAGGACCTCATCAACTTCTGCCTCAGCTACATGGGGCTCATCAAGCTGCCAAAGAAAAGGTGAGACTTTGACCAATCTTGTGAAACAGTCAGGCCACAAGTTATATTCCCCCGGGTGAACACGTGCACACACATGTTTGACCTGCATTTCTGGTAACTCTTTATTCATCAGCACTGACCAGTTGAAGCAGGAAAGAACCGGCCTCATTGTGATCTCTGTGTAGTAATAAAGCTAAAACACCGTTGTTAACGTGTACTTTTCTTCTTCTTACGATGGGTGTGGGGGGTGGGAGGGGACTTGATATTATTCTAAACCAAATCCAGGTTTCAGCCTCACTTAAGTACTCTCAACAAGTTGCATGTCCTTTTTTGCCCGGCAGGGGAACGTTCATTGAGTTCAGGAATGGAATGCTCAACATTTCCCCCATCGGTCGGAGCTGCACGCTGGAGGAGCGACTTGAATTCTCTGAAATCGACAAGGTAAAAGACTTGCCCTCAGTGCATTAACAGTGACCAAAGTTACATGACTGTGTTCAAAATCCGCCTGATTTGCGATGAGATTGAAACCTACGACAACTTAATTAAAATGCACAGTAGCCAAATTAAACAAGCTGTACATTTTGACACATCAGGCACTGAGAGTCACGGAGAGAGCTCGGACAATGTTGAGCTTTCAGGGCCGCTTAACAGGCTTTCCATTGATGGTTCACAGAGCCAGGCGATGTGGAGGAAGCAGATAGCGGCAGAGGAGGAGAGGTTTAACCCTTCAGCTACCCGCTAACTTTTATGCAGCTGGATCCTCTATACTCCGATTATATGAACCAGCATGACCTGTGCATGACAAATTGCGCACATTTAACATCTGGGGAGCAGATAATAGTTATAAGTGTGTTCGATGCAGACACACGGCTTGTGTGCAGTAACATGGTTGGGCCGACTCTGACTGCTTCGTCCCTTTCTCCACAGAGAGAGAAGATCAGGGAGAAATTTGTTGCCGCCCTGAAAGAGGAGTTTGCTGGAAAGGGACTACGGTTCACTAAAGGTGAGAGAGTCCAAAGCTGAAAGCCCACAAAAAAACATGCATCCTGTAATATTTTACCCACTCATTCTAACTCTGACTCAAATTACATTCAGGAAATGATACATGACAGTTGAGTCTTCTCCTAATCTGCAGGAGGCATTAAACAGGAGAGCCATAAATGTACGAGAGAAAAGAGACAGTGTGTATTTGTCTGTTTGCATCCCTGCTGCCTCAAAACCCAGGAGACAGTGACACCTTATTGGCAAACAAATGAATGAGTCTGATCACATACTCCCTTTTTTTTTTGTCAGTAGAGTTCATTTTGTGTCACTGGTTCAGGGCTGAATCGATTGTAACACAGCCTGTAAAAATCTCCATGGAGGCGTCCATGTGAGGGACAGATTTTAGATTTGGCACAAAGCGAACACTGTATCGGGTCAGTACTCTGTACTGGAGGTTACTCCTGTAAGAATCGGTATCATGTCAGTGCATCCCCACTCCCTACCACTCATTACAGTCTTAATGTCCACGCCCCTGCAAACTACATGTTGCATTTAACCTTTTGAACCCTGATATGTCTCCTGAAGAGAGGATCAAAACACCGGATGACAATGCTCCGTGAGAATTTGACTTGTCTCTTGACTCATTTCTGACATTATATTCACGGTAGCCTTGAAAACTGTGACAAGCACTAGAATTTACGATACAATTATGAGAGTTTAAACAAGTTTTAACACGCATGCTCTCTGAGTAACCAACATTACTTTGTTTGTATTCTTGGAGCGTGATCATTCAGGATGTTGCTGTCTTCCTGATGATGGTGTAGTTTAATGACAAACTAGTTCTACAGCATATCTGTCTGTTGTCTCTTCTCCCTCTACCCCCACACCTTGCTGTATGGAGGACCTTGTGCTTTACATTGGAGCCCTCTGTTAACTATTATACAAACGCACAGTTCCCTCTCTATCTGCGGCGACACAGCAGCAGTAAGGTTAATCGGTTATGGGATGTTTGCCTACGTGCTCTGCGAGGTGTGAGCCTCAGTCGATGACGCCAGAAGGCTTTTCACAATACAGGCAAACAAAGGAGACGGACAGATTTGTTTTTCCTCAAATCTCTTCCAGTTCTGGATCCCTGGCACGTAGCACAAAAGAGAAATGGGACTTTATCTCATGTCCGCTTTCTGAGTTCACGGAGTTCAACATATATCTATTGTGTTACCTGAAGTTTACAAGATAAAAACAACGTGAAACTTTATTCATCCCGAGTAAAATTGCTGCTCAGCAGTTGCAATGCAAAATGGGATGCGTGCGAATATAAAAGATTACGATAAGGTGCAAATGCAAAATAAGTATGGATCCTAAAGATATTAACAGGTTAACAGTAGGGATCAGTTTAGGTGGGGAGATGTGTTTGTACGGTATCAGATGTTATTCTGTCAACCACAGCGTTGTCAAATATTATTTCCAGCACCTGATCCTTTTCTTCAAGTCGGTTTGACTTTGTCCAGATGGATGATATCGTTCAACCACTCAGGTTGCTGAGGTAGAGAGCCAGTTGTTGTTGTTGTTGTTGTTTTTTGCAACATCAGCGCCATTTGCAGATCTTTTACTGCTCACTTTGTTTTCTCTGACGCAGAGGAAATACGCCGGTTGATGAACAGAGTTTGTGTCTTTCTGCGTCTGCACAGCTGCCCCTGAGAGCTGATCTCTTATTATTATTATTATTATTATTATTATTATTATTATTATTATTATTATTATTATCTACCCAATATGTTCCTTGTTGCCAGTGTTTTGGTACATTTTGTAAAGAATAAAGAAAATAGAAGTTTAATGAAGTCTTAAGTAAAGAGGTTAAAAAGGAAACACTAAAGTATGGTTTACATGTTGTACTACCTCCTTTGTAAGTGCCTTCGTCATTTCAAGTGCTGATTGTAATAATAAATGTTATATAGGTGTTGTATAAACATTCTCTCCAATCTGCACGGAGAGTACAGAATATAAGGGACACTGATGATGTGAGGTCAAAGCTTGTATCCTGTATTGATTATTTTATTATTAAATGTTAGAAATCTTAGAGGAGGAGATGTAGTTAAAGAGGAGCAAACCCTTTGAGGAATGTTGAATATTAAATTACTAATTTCCACATATAGCTTCTTAAAGCTATTCGATTCCTGTCTATATGTTCTTTGGAACTTCTTCACTTTTTGTGCATTTTTGTATAAGATTAACCAGCATGCTGAGTAACCCGTATTTAAAAAGGCAGGTTGTGTAATTAATTTAGGTTTTAGGGATTTAGCAGAGTGGTTGAAAAGGATTACATACACATGTATGCATTGCCAGCAACTTCGCAGCCCTTCTTTGTTCTTTGCTCAGGAATGAAAAAAGCAGACAAAGCAGGCTGGATGGGTTGTCCCAGAGGTGGTTGAAGCACTGAGGTGTTTATTGTGTGGGGTTGAAGGTGTTTAGGATGGAGGCGTGTGGAGGGTGGGTGAGTGAAACAGCCCTCTGATTGGCTGGATGCTCCTCAGCTGTTGCCTTTGTTATTGACTCTTTAAACTCTTAAACTGAGACAAGGCAGTGAGTAGTATTTAAGGGGGAAGGGACGATTGAAAGGCAAGTGCTGTGTTGAACTTTGGAGGAGACTTTTTGGCTACAGGGTATATGATCACTCGACTCCCAGCCGAGCAACAACAGAGTCTTTTTCTGTGACCTTTAAAATGTGATGAACAACAAGCTGTAATGAGAACCGGAGCTGGACTGTGTAAAAGAACATGTTGCAAAACACACGTTGCAATCTTTGCCCTTATCTATGAGCTGCGGCCGCAATCACGCCCCTCACTGTCGTCTCTGGAATCCTTGAATATAGAAAATGATTGGCATTGTTTGGTCAATGATGGACACACACACGTTGGGGCGTGTGTTTGTTTGTGGCAAATCCTTTTTTTCCGGACCCCAGTGTGTCTCTCTCTTTGCCAACTGTTAAAACAAACAGCTCTGTCCCCGTTGGATAAAAGGGGCTCCAAAAGCCTCCATCAGTCACAGCCTCTGGTCAGACAGTAAGCAACGTTCGTTCTGCAGAGCCAGACTCGTTGAGTGTAAATAGGTGGAAGAATGCGAAAGGGAAAGTATTCACCAACATATTGAGTGTACTGGTTCATATGAATTGTGTTGCAAACGCGACATGGACACTTCTTTGTCTGCTCCTTCCTGAAAGAATTGGCAAATGCGTGTAAACTGATATCAGAATGTTTCATTTCCCTCTTTCATCATCGTATTGTTAAAGATGTTTATTCAAGGATCACGATGCATATGACTAAATAGATACGACGAGGATGATAACAATGTCCTGTTGGTCTTGTGTTTTTAGGTGGTCTCATCAGCTTTGACGTTTTTCCAGAGGGCTGGGACAAGAGGCTGTGTTTAGAGCTGCTGGACAGCGAAGGCCTGGACGCCATCTATTTCTTTGGCAACGAAACGTCGGATGTGAGTTCATCCTGGGAAATATTTACAGGAGGGCTGGGTGCAGTGATGTGGATACAGATACTGACACTGTTCACTCATTAAATTCTGTATGCACTGCATGGCCGAAGGTATGTGGACAAGCAAAGATTACATTGATTGTTGAATATCTCCATTCTAAAACCATGGGCATTAATCTGCTGCTAATAACAGCCTCCACTCTTCTGGGAATTATTTTCACAAATATTTCGCAACCTGGCTGCAGGGATCACCCTGCTGTGATCAATACAATATCAGCAGCATTAAGATTTCTCTTAAATAAGGGATCTTGCAATTTCAATATTTCATTGTATTCTGGGGTTTGCCTTCACAACGTCTTTATTGCAAAGCCAATCATAAACACCCCCCAAAGAAAGGCCATGACTTAAGTGTTCGCTCAGATCAAAGTGTTTGTCCAGGCTCAGAGGTTCAAGCTCAAATTTCTTGATTTTAGATTGGGAGAGCTTTGGCTGAAAGAATGTTAATATGGGTTTATAATCTTTGATGATTGTCTTTTCAGGGAGGAAACGACTACGAAATTTTCAACGACCCACGGACCATCGGTTTCACGGTCTACTCTCCGGATGACACGGCCAGGTTCTGTCGGGAGCTTTTCTTTGATGCTCCACCACATGAGTCCTGAGGTCCTGGAATGGCCTGGAATGGCCTGGAATGGCCTGCCCCCCCCTTCCTCCGACCCCTTTCCCCGCCTGCGGGTCTTTGCTGGTACGACAACAAGCAACTCCAACCCAGCTTATAACTGCTGAAAGGTACTACTGATCATCTCCATGTTATTAATATGATCACTCTGAATACAAATAGACAGCAGCAGGGGGATTTTACTAAATGTGTGCAATACTTCCAGCTGCTTTTTTGTTTTTGTTTTAAAGGGACAGAAACTGAGGAAGTGTTACATGTTGATGTATGTGAACGTTTTAAGTACTGTGCCGGTGTAACCGCACTGCGATGTGTAGCATGTGACGTGAAACTAGTCCAAAAAAACTTGGAGAGATTCTAAAATATTCAGCAGTGTTGGAAATTATTACACTAATTATTACCCAATTATTACTGTTGTTATATTTTCATACCAATCGTTGGTGTAGTCTTGTTGAACACTGCTCAAGTGACGGAGAACGACATTTAAGAAACATTTACCTGTTTTGTGAGTCCACGTTGAAAATGAGAAGATGTGGGTCTTTCTTCCTCGACAGTTGGGATATATGAATCATTCCAGGTATTTTAATATGTGATGCTTTGTTTATTTACTGTGTAATCCCTTAAATCTGTTTTTAAAATGTATCTTCTTTGTAAAAACTGTACATTACTGACTCAGTGACTTCATCTTAACCAGTGAATTAAGCTACTGTCACTCTGCAAACTTTTGTCAGTTGATATGACAGCTTTTTATGTAAAATATTTTTACGAGCTGCGTCGTGGCCTGCACACTGGGTGACTGTATATACTGATGCTTATTGCTAATCTTTTTCAGATTCATGCCGTTTTCAACAGATGCCTAAAGGGTTTTTTAAGTAACTTTTAAAATTGTGAACACCGAGACTTTGATTTTCCCATGACGGGTCAATGTTCTGTCATGGTTCAGAAGAATAATGCCTCTTTGATGGATCGTCGTTGTAAATAGGAGGCTTTTGATAAATCATATATCAGCTGCAGTTCTGTGTCTGACTGTAAACACTCCTTCAACAACAAAGACTAAAAGGATCATGTAAACAAGACTTCTATGCACAGCAGAGATGAGCTTTTAATGTGTCACTAACTGATTAAAAAGACCAGTCGTTTTTTCAGTCATTTACGGATAAAAAAGGAATTTTGCTCAATTCATGGTAATAAAACTGTTTTGATATCATGTCACTGACCTCAGCTCTCAAGTGTTGTTCTTTGTCCTGTTGAACCAAACTGGGCTTAGACCTCAAAAGTGTTCCTTTTACGTCGGTAAAATCAGTCTGGGGACAACTTTGACAGCACGTGTTGTCTGTGGTCAAAATCAAACCTGTGACCTCTTTATTATAGACAGCCTCACATGTTGCCTAAGGTTCATAGCACTCTTCCTCTTCCTCTTCCTTCCTGTGTCTCACTCCCACATGCAGCTCAAGAAACACAGCTTCCATCAGACGCGTGAATCATAAAATGCTTTAATGTTCTTTCAAGGCTCAGTAGACGTAATCGTGGGGATCACCACCACCGTGACTCGTCCACAAAAAAGAAGTGCCCTTAAATAAATCAAAAGTAATGTTGAACAAGTTCAGGCAGTGACACTGACAGACAGACGAGATGCATAGAGACTCTATGGAACAGACATAATAGAAAATGACACACAGCACACTGAGCAAAACCTGAATAACTACAAACAACGTTGATGTGACGATGATCTCTTTTGGCACCAACTATGAAGTCATGTAGTTCACCATCACACTGACTGCGCTTAATAAACCACACACAGATACATGTTTTTCTGATAATAGAAAAAGAGATTTACAAATAGTTTTTTTTTTTTTTTTTTAAATCAGCAATATCTGGCCCCAAATGTTTTCAAAACAGACATTTTTCAAACAACTCAACAAATTTTGAAAAACCTGACAGTGATGTCGAAAGCAGTTTTTCTGGCAGTTTTCATTTTGGAGGTTCAAATTTCTTAAGTGCAAGCTTTGACTGTACTTACCCAAAATATAGAGCTTGCAATCTGAGATCACACACAAATCTGATGAAATAAATAAATAATTAAAATAAATAACCACAAACAAGACACACAACCAAGGATATGCGTTTTCCAGGAAAATACTTGCAATCGCTTTCCATTCACAGTTAAGTATGTTTTTTTTTTTTTTTCAAACTTGAAATATTCATGCTTGGTTTAACGTGATCTGCCTGTTTAACTCCTGGTCTCCCTTCATGCTTTTTCTGTCGAAGACAAACTGAATTCATAACTTTGAACTCACTCCACTCTCTTCAAAATAAAACTTCCCCTTTTTTTGTCCTATATGGTCATATTTCTAAACTGGTGACCGGAAAGCCAAAAGGAGCTCATGAGACGTCCTGTCTAGGGTGCAAACATAGAACTATTCATATTTGGGGATATTGTTCTTTGTGTTGATTTTATTTGGGAAACTGTGATTTACTGCAGTAAGTGTGGTCAACCCTCCGTTCACTCAACAACACAATCCTTCAAAACTCCTCAACTTCAATTCCCTCAACGACTTGCTTTTACGTCCGTTATCTCTGTTCTTGAATTCAAAGTTTCTTCTCATCTGTCCAAAGTCTGAAGGCTGTGTATAGGCTGTGATAGTCGGACCCACACTTGCACCGAACATGTGATCCTGGAAACGCTGGTGAAGTAAAGTGCGCAACAGCAGCAAAGAAGGGAAGTCACACTGAATTCAGTCCTTCTGTCCTAAGTCGCTCTCTTTCCTTGCACATACACTCAGCTGTCATGCCTCAGTTTGCAGACCTGCAACACAGTTATGTCTACAGTTTTACCAGGTTTTTTTTTTTAATACTTTACACGGCTAATCTTTGTGAAAAATGAGGCCTAAAAGCCTTTTCCGGGTTTGATCATTCGCCGGTCACTTTACCCTAACGTCTCAAATCTGACTTTTATTACTGCTGTCATGACAAAAATAGAAATAAATAAACAAATGTGTCTTTTTCCATACAGTGAATAAATGGTCAGTCTTACATACACAGCAAACTCATCAGTGCAGTGGACAGCTTTGAACAGGGCATCCGCTCTGCGAGTGGACACCAACGGCACGTGAGTCATCATGGGCACTTTGCTGTGTAGATAAAACGTGTTTTTAAAGAAAGGATTTTAGCACAGATTGTAAGTTATCAGTCCTATGACAGGTCCATCCTCCCCCACCCAGCCCTGCCCTGCACGACCAACCAGGCCCAGAGTTCAGGTCTACGAGCTGATGATCTGGCCAGACCAGGTCTCGTGTTTCGTCCCCGGGTTGAGATGTATGATCTTCACCTCCACCGCCTGCACCTTCAGGTTCTTGGGAGGGACCCGGCTCACTTTGTACGTGACCTCGTCGCCCTCTACTGGGACGTACTCCCCCTCGATGCTGAAATAGAGCAAAAGTAGGGCGATGAACTATAAGTCAAAATGAGTCTCGCTTGATACTGTCTTGGTATATAGATGTACAGGGAGGGGGGCGGGGGGGGTACAGACAAAATGTAAACACGCTTTCAACCAGTGGAGACTCCAGGAAGTCATATTGCCTAGCTCATATTTCTCAGCTCAACAAACAGGATACAATGTCTTAATTACTGAGCCTTAGAAGTGCTTGTAGGCGTACTTTTGAACTTAGGACAGAGCCATGATAGCTGTTTCCTCCTTCTTCCAGTCTCAGCTTTGAATATGAGGAAATTTGAGACTTTCACGATGCAGCTGTTTGGCCGTAAAATAACTGGATCATCCCATATAATCTATTGGGAGACATTTTACAAATTTGCTTTTGCTGAGGCTGGAGTAACATTTGGGATACAGCTTATGCTGAATAAAGAGCTAGAATAAAAGAACTACAGACTGCTGTACTCTCTGTGCATGTCCCCGTATTGCAGGTTTCACAGAGTCCTTGGAGGGCTGGAAAAAATAGCTTTGAAAAAAGTACACACATAAACACGGCTGTAGGCCAGGTGCTTGCAGTCCAAAGTGTTTACGCTGCAGTTCTGCAGTAAGTTTGTGCTGCTATTTGTAATTCCTCTAATTCAATTCAATTTATTTTGTAGAGCCCAAAATCACCGATTTGCCTCAGAGGGTTTTATAATCTGTACACATACGACATCCTCTGTCCCGGGACCCTCACATGCACACTGTGTTTGTCTGCTGTTAAATCTCAGAGGCGACAGCTGTGAAATCTGTATGATTATGTCCTTTAAAAGTGTGTTATGTGTTATTGCCACTCACTCTGAGATGTGAACAAAGATGTCTTCGCCACCGTGGGAGGGTCGGAGGAAGCCGTGACCTTGTGACCTGGAGAAGTTCTTACACACGCCCTTAAACACGGGACCTGATTGAGCACGTACCGTACTGCAGCCAAAAAGAGGAAAACAATAAAGTTATTACATTAAGCATAAAATGACTCATCGCAGTACAATTTACTGTTGTTACTGTTTCAGTAAGACGAGAAGGAGCAGTTTAGAAGAATATTTCCTTCTTTTATGTGAGACAATTCATGATTTAGGCCCCTTCGACGAGGCAGATAAATGGAGAAGTGTAAGGACGTGGAGGAGGATTCATGATGAAGGTTAGAAGGCAGATGAAGAGGTGATCGCATCAACTCCTACACGCTGCCTCATTACGTCACAACACGCAGAGATGAGAACATTGATCTGTGTAAAGAGTACAGTATTTAATCTTTCTTTAGTACTAATCACAGTCTGCCACGCAGCCACAATACAGCAACCTGTCAGATTTACGTTTAAAAACAAGCAGCTTTCACATCAGTGAAGCTGAAATCAGTTTATTCTTCCTGCGGTAAGCACAGGGTTAACGTTGGGAATTCAAACACCAAAAGGAATGATTGGGTGCACTTAAACTTAGGTTTAGGCAACAAAACCACTTAGAAAACATCATGGTCGGGCTTAAAATAACTACAAGGAAGTAAAACATAAACAACGGTCTCGAGCACCAGTCTCCTGGTTGTAAGTCCTGTGTTTGTTTGATTATCCACAACCTCCGCCCCTCTTGCCCTGTGTGGGTTTTATTTGGTCTTCATACTAAGTCCGGTGCGTCTCTAACAGACACTTTATGGTACCTTGTGCGTCAGTATTAGGCGCCCTGGGGGTGCTAATGATACATTAGCATTAAGTGCTTTGAACCCATTATAAATTCCAGTTTGCTGGCTACAGGGACTTAAAGCGTTAGTAAATCTAGTGGAGTAAAATGAAATATGTTCTCTGAAATGTAGTGAAGTTTAAATAAAATGGAAAAAGTCAAATGTGTGTGTTTGTCAAATGTCTTCTTTCCACCACACCAGTAAATAAACCACTCGTACTTACGCTGAGTAGGTGCGGTTGCGTTTGGTTGGCAACGGACTGGGCAAATCTCGAGGCAGCGGCTGCTCTTTCCCCTCCTCCCATATACGGCTCCTCTCCCTCAGGAAGGGGAAGGAGAGGCTGAGAGAGGTGTTGGGGGAGCGCAGCGGGGAGCGCAGCGGGGTCCTAGACGGCGACGTGAGGCTGGGGTCTGCCATGTCAGAAGTGACAGGGGCGAGGAAGATGAGGGAGGATGGTGTGGATGCAGTCTCGGACGCTGCTGCTACACTGTTCAAGCCGCAGGCTGCTGACACGGACGTCTGTCCGCTGCTGTATCTGTGAGTCCTTCTGCGTGGAGAGGCTTGCCTCCGTGTGGGACAAGAGGCACAGCCGTTATCCAGGTCAGGGCTGTCACTTCAAGTCTGTCAGGAGGATAGGCTGTGAAGAGAAAGACAATAGGAAGAGAATGGATGAGGATCAGAGAGTTGTCATGTGGCTTTAGACCTGATGGAGCAAAGGGGGGCGGAGGGGGGGGGTCACCCAGCCAAGAATAAGTCTGTCCAAGTCAGAAACAACATACAAATAAGGGACCTGTGAGGTGCAACTGGTCTTTCCTCGTGTCTATGAATACATTGTTTTACCATCACATGTCAATTTTGTGTTATGAGATATAAATCCTGCAAAGCACGAAATAGATGTTGAGGTGACGCCTCCTCAGTCAATTCTCAAGTCCTTTAAATCAAGTCCCTTCTAATATTAAAGGGGCACACAGTGGTTATCTTGTATCCTAAAGTTGGGGAACTTGCTCGGGATATATTTTAATTAGAATGATCAAAACCAACACCGCAGAGGCCAAGATATAACTGACTATTAATACATAGTATGGCTCCAAAAATGGTAGATCCCACACTTGGATGATGCTGAACAATTGCATGCCCCCCTCCTTCCCAGATACCCCGATGACATCATCAGGGTTATTTTATCTGGTTTATACAAAAAAACATCCACTGAAGACGTTACACTTTCACAAGCTGAGCTCTCATGACAGGTATGGGATGACAAATTGGTGAAGTGCCCCTTTAAATCCAGCCCAAAATTTTATTTCATGCAAAAAAACACCAATTTTCTTTCTGTCACATGGAGCCTTTGACTGTTTCCTTTGGCTCAGTTGGTAACAAACTGCATTTCCCTGCAATCCCCCATTATTACAATGCTACAGGGTTTCTATATAAAGCTGCCCAAAGCATTGTATGAATACACGTGGAGATTCAATTTTCATATCTACTTGCTGGCATCCCTGCCGTTCAGTGTATTACAGAGCTCCGTCGTTGCAGTGTACATTCAATCAGAGTAACACAGTATGCTCTTAATCCAGTCTCCAGTTTTCTCCAGAGAATTGGGGAATTATTCCTCTGTCCATCTGTGTTGATCATCATTCCCTAATACTAAAATCCGCAACATATCGTGTTTAGTCAGGTGACCTTGTCCTTCAGTACCTCCTAATCCGGTTTCTCCCCACTGGTATTTTCAAGGTTAGATAAGAGGCAACTGACTGACCTCCTGTCAGCACTAAAGGGTGAATTCACCCTAAAAAAAAAAACACCATTAACACAGTCCGGGCCGTTTTCCATATGTACGAGCCTACGTGTCTTTGACGCCCACTCCTCTCGCCTGTAATGATGCAGGCCGAGCTCGTGACGTCAGAACAGCTGCAGAACACCGCCTCCAGTGGTGCGTTCGTGACGTCAGTGCCCCGTTCCCAAATGAACAATTGCATATCCTGCAGGAGTACTACAACCATAATGCCGGAGAGGTCTACGGGATCAATACGATAGTGTTTCACAATGTCAAACTACTTTGAATGGACCCAAACATTCAGAGCGACTCGGAGTCCACAGGCATCAGCAGGGGAACATCTGGATGTGCAGAAATTAAGCCACAGAGCGTCACGGTCCCTGTCCCATGATTATCCAAAGGCAGCGTGTATACGAATTGTGTGTGTTTGTGGAGTTCAGTTGAATTCATATATTTCTCTTTTACCTCAGAGAACCACCAGAAAAAAACACATTTTACCAATTTGCTTTTCCCTCGTTTAATTTTAGCCGATCTATTTAAACATTTAATAAATGAATACCAAATTGACAGCCCTAATGACATCCGCAATTTGTCAAAAACGTGTGAAATATGTGTGTGTGGGGTGGGTGGGAGGGCTTCGATGCGATTTGACAACGTGTAACTTGGACAATAAGCAGGGTGAGAGGTCCGTTCATTGAGACCAGCTGACGGTCAAATACGGTGGAGATGTTACACCGATCTGTGCTCCACACAATGACTACATGATCAAATCTGTCTCTATCATTTCAGCGGTTATTCTGTCGAGCATGCTAAGAATACAATGTCCCGATCCCAAAACAAAGCCACACTGACACTCCCCCTACTCCCCCTACACACACACACACACACAAACACACACACACACACGCACCTGCACGGACTCAAGATATATTCACAGAAATGGTACTTACTGCATTGGGTGCGCTGTAGGTTGAGGACGATCCGCGTGTGTGAGCGAGTATCTTAAGTCGGTGTGTATTATATAACGAGTTATTAAATAAATAAATCGACTAAATCGGCGCAGTCCGACGGAAAACCCTGATGTGACGATGTGAGGGCTGCTGAGTCTGCGCAGCTGGCGGAGATTCCGATGGCGTGATGCGACTGTGTGTGTGTGTGTGTGTGTGTGTGTGTGTGTGTGTGTGTGTGTGTGTGTGTGTGTGTGTGTGTGTAAAAAATGACTTTCTTCATTCCATCGCATGTGTGTAATCTGTTCAGGGAACAGTGTACTCAGAGGTATTCGTTTTTTACCATGAATTAAAAATAAAAATCATATTTCCCTCTTATGCACCTGTTCTTGTGCTGCTCTATCATAAAGGGGGTTTTAAGGGGTAGACTGGACTTCAGGGATGCAATGGATTTATACATTTTATCTTCATCACATATAAATGCCAGCAAAAAAAGAAGGAGGGGGTGGGGGGGAGAACTACTATAAATGTCTAATGCTGGCATCTGTATGTGGTGAAAGATACAATGTAAAGCTTTCTGTATAGGAGATACTTCTGCAATGAGGTTCACATTCAAACCATGTATTTTTGTTGTTAAAAATACAGTCTTATAGTCTGACCAAGTCTCACTTCAATCAACCCACCTCATGTCTGACTGTACAACACACACAAGTGTGTGTGTGGGTTTCCAAACTAACACTGAGCAACATTAAAGAGTGGCCGGAGCAGCTCCGTTATAGACAAGCAGGACGGTGGCCTTCAAACTGTGGGATTGAAGGCTGGCCACTAATCCGTTTTCTGATACACTTCCTGTAATCACACATGACAAATCACAACCACGCTGATGATACGGCCTTTTACTGAGAGACAAAACGGCAACAAAATAATACAAGGCTGTTTCATAAACTGAGGAAGCGAGCACAAAAATCTGTTTGAGGTAACATTTTAAATAAAAAGTTAATATTTTAAGCTTGACGTTTATTCTTTTTTTTTTTTTTTTTTAATGGTAGCAATGTTACCCTTGTTTGGATCTTGAGGATACAAATGCGGCATAAATTGTCCCGTGGGTCTAATTTCTGTGAACAAAAGTACCACTCATCCTTATTTCTCTCATCTTTAACCTGAAGAGTGTCCGTAAGCTCTCGAGTATCATTAGGCCTCACATTTATTCATCCCCGACAAGTGCTGTTCAGTGTTCAACAGCTACTCTGACCCATCAAGTCAGATTTTGTGACCCGTGTATGTCCGACTATCATACTAAAGTGGTGATGACATTATGACTCAAATAATTAATGACATCATGAATGTTTTCCTTCGAATTGGCAGGGGGTTCATTTTCATGTAAAATACACTAAATGAACGGAAATGTCAATCAAATGACTCCGTTTTGAAATATATGGTCAATTTCACACGTGGACACGGAGCTGGTATGTCCAGGGCCTTATTTACAACACAATCAGTCTCAATGTGGCAGAGCACGCCAGTCACTTCACACCAACAGCATCTTGGTTCAGCGCGCTCCGCTTCGGGCCCCAAACTCGTGGGCCGTGGGCCTCCAGCCGACCGCCCCGCGCCTCTCGGATCAGTCGCGCCGGTCGACCCGTTCGTAACCACCACATGTCCTCCGTCCTCCTGCTGCGGCGCTAACTGTTCCACCATGACAGCAGGCCCAGGCCCGGGTCACAGATGGTCCCCTGGAACAACAGCGCAGTGGGGTGAGGAAGGACGTCAAGCTACTTTTGTTTCCACAACAAAACACACAGGTGTTTTCAGTCATTTAGATATAATAGTTGTGTAACAGCATCCAGTGTTTTGATAACCCTGCTTTGCCGGAGTATAAACCACAGCACACAGGAGACTGGAGCCGGACAGATGCTGGACTTTTGAGGCCGAAACGGATATTTGACAGTCATAATAAAAATACAAAATACAAAAACTGTGCCCCTTAACTGGGACACAATGGAGTTTGCTTAACATTACTGAGAAAACCCAACTTACACAGTTCAGAGGTTTTTCGCATGGTGATGTAAATGTGCGTTAGTCATGCGGCGTGTTCTTACAATCAGAGTGTACGGCGCCTCTTTCTTCTCCACGGTGGCCTCTGCCGGCGGAGCCGCCGACTGCCCCGGTTGCGCCGGCGTGTCCGTCACCGCGGCGGCCGGTCCCGTTGGCGAGGTGTCCACAAAGACTTCATCCGTCACCCGAAAGCGGATCTCCTCCCCTTGGTCCATGTAGAGGTCATGGGCGCCCTCGTCCGTCTCGTATTCCCAGAGCCAAACTTGCTCCGCTTCGTCACTGGAGGCCGGAGCTAAGGACGGCTCGGCCGCTACGAGAGCTACACTCACAATCAGTTCTGGATCAAGAATCTTACAGAGTATGTGACGGGACGCACAGCGCTGCGTTTATGGGAACACTTTCTGTCAGGATACAATTTTGCGGGCTGCTGAAGAGACTCTGGTGGAATGAGGATGTCATCAAAGAAGCCCATCGTCACTGTGAAACAGAAGGTTACGGCCTCACCACATTACTTCAGCAGCAGAGAGACGGGAGCCGTCGGGCCGGTTGGTCAGAACCGGTTTCTTTATGCAGACACCGGATCTCGTTTCCATTCCAACATTCAAGTTATACGATATACAAAGTCACACGGGATGTCGACAGCTACTTGTGCCTTTTGGTACCAGAGGTGAGAAAAAGATTTACACTACAGCACCACTAGATGAATAAAATATGTCAAAAATAAATGAATGAATTACACAGATATACAATGTTATCTGCTACAGCTGACCAATTAGACAGAGCTGGTGAATTACATCACACACATTTTCAAACTTACATGAATCTATTCTTTATAGAGAAACAACTATGCGTATGAATCAATTAGTAGACTTACAGAAAATGTCTCAACAACTATTTTGACAATCAAATATTTCAAACAGAAGCGCAGAACATTTGCTATTTCCAGCTCCTCCTATGGGAGGATTTAATGCTTCTCTCTGTTTTAAAGGATTGCAAATTCAACATCTTTGGGCTTTGGACTGTCGGTCGAACAAAACCAGATGTTATGTCACCTTGAGAATTAATCGGATAACACATTTCTGGAGATTGAATCAAACACGCTGAGATGGAAAGACGGAAGTTTACCGTGAACTCCCTCTTGACTGCAGTACTTGATCTTGCCGAGCAGGATCTCGTCGAGAAAAGGGTGAAAGACAACGTACCTGAAATGAACTGAAAGAAAAACCAAAAGGAAGATGGGGAAACGTTCAGCAGGCGAGAGCGAGGTGAAGTCGTTCACAAGATCGGAGTATTAACAGTGGCAATAAGGGGGCTCCTCAGACCAACCGCCATCCATCTGCAAGCCTGTCAAAGTGTCTTATTATTGGATAGGAAATCTATATCAGTATCCTACAGGAGGTTACTCTCAGCCGGGCTTAACAGGACCCTGAGACACCAAATGTATCACGAACAATTAAAACTAGAGAACTAAGAGGAAGGACCTGCGTTGCAAAATGTGGGGACGCGTCTAAAATCTAAAGCTGTAGTAAAAAAACACAGTACATGACTTGATGAAGTGCATGAAGAAATGAGAGAGCGCCATCGTACCTTTAGTGTGCGAGGCTCCGTCCCCGGGGAATATATAGGAATCCTCCAGTTTGGTGACGTCGTATAAGCAGATGCACAAGCCGACGTTGAAGACCACCTGAGGTAATGGAGAGAGGTAATGGAGAGAGGTCAGAGGAATGCAGGCAGGCTGAAATCACAATATCCCAGACTTTCAATAACTTTGAGTACAAAGATGTAATACACTTGGTGTAGATACAGAACAGAAAAACTCAAACTCAGGCTCAGTTCTAATCATCATTCATATGGATGTAGGATTTACTTCAGCATTAAATAATCTGACAGTCTTGACTCACAGTGGATGAATTTAACCTCGTTAATGTGGAATCTGTTCAGAGATCTGCGACTGTTTCTGAGGCTGTTTGTATGCGATAGTGAGAATAGATAGTTTTGTCGCTGTTTGTCTCCATTATTGTGCTTATTTCTCGTTTTGCACTTACAAAGGATATGACTTGATTAAATAAAGGTAACAATAATAATAATAATAATAATAATAAACATCACTGGTTTATATTTGTTGCATGCTCCTGGTATATTTTGAAGTATATTTTAACAGTTCGTGTGAAGATTTCTTTAGTTTTGTAACTGGTGAAAATTGAGCCAAAGTGACGCTCACGCGCACCTTGTTGGCCAGTTTCTTGTTCAGCTCCTCGGCTATGGCCTCGTTGAGTTGTCTCTGGAAGTTCCACGGAGGGATCCTGACCGTGTCGATCATCTCCACCAACACGAACATGATGCAGACTGTGAGCAGGTACACAGGTACACACACACACTTACACACACACACTCACACACAGGCACAGAGCTGCCGTGGTGAAACTGAGCTGTCAGTTGAGCTCCGAGGTGTCTCCTACTCTCGGGACCGCATGTCCCGCTTTCCCGCGGAGATGTGGTTCAAATAAAAATATCCACAGTTGCTCACAGTCTAGCTAAAGACCCCAATAAAAGCATAGTAATCTACAGCAAACTCAAACGCATCCATGATGTCTCCACGTGACGGTTTACGACAATACGTTTTTACGACATGTCGCAAATCTTAAAGCTACAGTGCACAATTTCAAAGCTCTATTATATACAGTCTGTAATTATTGTTAATATATCTGATTATTTGTATTTGCATTGCCATAACGTGCTATTTGGTTTCTATACTTTTTACAGATCTAAAAATAATGACTTTTTTTTTTTTTTTTAGAAGATAGATATCTTGTAAAAAATATATTAGCCAAATGGATGCAAATGTTCTGGTACCAACCCTTTATTTTCAGTTTTCTTAAAGGAATGTGACCTTTATGTCACAACTATTGAATTATCTGTGAACAAAATGCCATTGAAAACTTTATCTGTAGGAAATAAAAACTTCTATCCCATAATGACATGAAACATTACATACATCTAGTATTATATTTACTTCTGTGTAAACAAAGTAAAAATAACAAATAAAAAAATGTTTTCTGATCTGAAGGACTAAAATCACAAGCTTAGTTTGTATCAAGCCTAAATCTTTCCAGGGGATCGCACACATATTTCCATATGCACTTTTAAGTTAACTATGCAGTGGATATTGTCCATTATTGGTATGGCAATGCGCTTCATTGGAGTTTCATAGATGAACGTTAAAAATAATTATATAAATACCCAGAATCTATGTACACACAGACATATGCACAGGTATGGGAGTATTCATGTTGATATTTCAAAGTTGTGGATGTTGTTTTGAAACTGCAATTGACAGATGAACATTAACATAATAGAAAGATAGTTGATATAATGAATGTCAGTGAGGATCGCAGCCGGTTGGCGTTCTTAAGGAGCGTGAGGGCAGCAACCACAACTGAAGCAAAGTCTTCCTCCGCTGCTGGAAGCCTGCACATCAACTGTAACGCCACAGGACTGACAATCACAGGAGCTTATTATTTATTTCATTGAGCAAATAAAACCACAAATACATTCACTTCACAACTTTATCTTTATTAATTTACTGGTTATTTCTGTTGATGTCAAGATATTTTCAATCCCTCAAGCAATACAACTGCAGGCGTTTTGAATCATCTACTTTACAAAAGTGTAATGCTGAAACCGGATTGTGAGGGGAATCATCAGTGTAATAAAGCAGCTGTTCATATTCCATATTTATTTGCTGCATCTGAACAAGTGAAGCATGTCGTAAAATCGTCGGAGGAAGCCTGACCAAACGGAGCACACCCGAGTACAAAACGACACAATGGGCATGCTTTCATGAACAACATCATTTGATTTGTCACTCCACAGTAGCGCTTTTTAAAACTCCTGAACAACAAAGCATTATCTTACAACACAGGATGAGCAAACTGCTTCACACGCGACTGTTTTAAATGTGCCGACGGAGGACAAAGGATGATTCAACGAATCAGTACTTTCGAAGATGTTTTACCGATAAACATTGAGCCTGGTGAATTCTGTCGGTAACTACACCCCGGTCGAATCAGATAATTATGCACAGCGTGATTTATTTGAAGGAGCACACAATAATGGCTGATTTCTCAAACACAACTTATGGATAACCATTACCTCTCAAACATGTCAGTATTTCCCGTGAGGCATCTTTGGCAGTAGATCTGTTACAGTGGTGAGGGAGTGTTTAACCTTCGAAGTGATGGGTTTAAAAGAGGGCAGGAAAACATAATGGTTCTCAAAATGTTGAATTTGTGAACAGATGACCCCTTCATGGACTCATTAATGTCCAAAACGTCTTTAAAGTTGGGCTGCTGCAGTTTCTTATCACCTCTGTCCCTGAAAATGATTTGAACAAAACTAAAACTAAACGATTAACAAATATACAGAAAGCCACCAAGAGTCTCCTTCCTAGAAATGACAAGTCCCTCTTCACCGTCGAGGCCCAGCAGCAACCGACAGCTACCACCCAGTACCTGTGCTTTTAATTTCACCCACAATCCAGAACTGCTTTGTGAAACCAGTCGGTCAATGAAGACCACAGAGGGGACACTATATTGTGACGTTATGTTACGAGTCGTCACAAACGGAGTTAACAGCTCTCATTTAGACAGGCAGCACACAGCATGTTACTTGCTCTCTCTCTCGCTCTTTATTTCTATATATATATATATATATATATATATCTATATAATGATTGTATTATTTATGTACACACCCCTATACAAAGTGCAGCTATATATCACATCATTTACACACACGTTTGTTTTAGTACATTGGGATTCACCTCAGTAACTGTAATTATCAATCTAAAGCGATGTTTTTCTAGACTGACGAATGAGACGATGAGAGCTAAACAGTGTAATCCCGCGCAAAAAACATAGCAACAATGACCTCAAACATCCCATAGCCCACAGAAATATATAACCAGACTGTTTCAGTGGTGTATACTAGGTCTACATCGTGGCAAGACTTAAAACAAGAAAGGATTTTGAATCATTTTCTACAGTCTGAAAACTTGTGTATCAATCATGAATATTACAAGTTGTATGTATGTCAGTCCTATAGAGTCACACACAACAGAGATGAGCGCTGAAGAGGAAAAGGTCTGCAGAGGATAAAGGAAGCGTGGCAAAGCACACCTAAAACTACTTTCCTAACTCTACAAAGTGCTAGTGTACAGGCATCTGGACACTAGCTTGTGCGTTAGTGTGTGTAAGAAGACAGCAGGCCTCCTCATGCTATGGAGGACCGAACCTCAACCTGAAGAAAAACAATCAACGCCAAGACAAACGCATCATGCCATCTCCCGTTGCAGCTACACGGGGCAATTTCACACGCTGGCAACTCCAGATGATGGTGAGGACAAACAGAAAAACATTAAACACAGAAACCACAATAACAGAACGTCTGTGAAGCTTTGTTCAAGAGGATTTCATTGGGACGATGAGACAAAAGACCTACTATCAAAGACAAGAGCTTTCTTTGGACATTGCAGCTGACTTTTTGTGCTGCAATTTCCTACGGGCACAGAGGATTTCCTGTGTCTATAAACTATGCCAGAATGTACATTAGAAATGGGATTTCTAGCAACACTAATTTGATTACAGCCTATGTCCCCAAACATTTCAGGTTCTGATTTGGATAGCATGAACCAGCCTGGTGAGATCAACAAGAGAGACAGGATGAGCAAAGAGGGACACAGATGTGAACACAGACTGATGTTAACCCAATTAAAACAACCATGCATAACACACACACAGGACAAAACACAGATGGAAAGAAAAAGAAAATAGCAAGGCTAGCGCTAACACAATGGCAGTATGTGTTGTGGTTGGGTGTTCTAGTCCCAAGTTTTCACACAATGGGGAGTTATATCACACAAAAAGACGGAGAACGAGCAAACAGCCAATGGAAGAGTAGCTGGGAGTGAACAGACTCACATGTTGGCTGAAAGTTAGCAGTCTGGGTGAAAACACAAGGTCTCAGACTGAGTGATGCAGACTGGGCTCCAATGACAAGTGCAGGGGCTGAGGGGATTTCAAGGATACCGCTTACAGTAAATAAGTGTGCCTGGTATATTGTTTACAGTGTGGCTCCAAACTACAATTAGCACAGAAATGCTTGTTTAGGTCAATGATGGCAACTCTAGCAGCTTACTACAGGAGGAACATTAAGGACGACTAGTGGAGTTCATCACCAGTTATAATGATAGAGAGCATGTGGGAAAGATGTTCTGGAGGAAATGAAGGAAAAGAACATTCAAGTGAGTTGAACAACAGTGAGCTTATTGAGCTGTTTGGATGGAAACTATTGAGACAAACGGTGCATCTAACTTTATTACTTCAGGTTTAATTTGTATAGTGCTAGATACGGCCATTAAAGGGTGTATATAGAGGAGCTGATAATGAATTAAGCTTCATGTTAATGCTTCCACCAGCCTGTATTTTCCCATAATTTGGCGAATAAACGCCACATTTCATAGAGAAAGATGAGCGTCTGTGTTTGGAACAGTCAGCTGAACGCTGCAGGGTAACACTCAATGAACAACTAAGCCTGACTGAATCTGATGTTAAACTGAGGAGTGCTGCCGGTAAAAACGATGCTGCCTATGAAAGACACACACTGCTAAGCTTCGGTTATGTGCGATCGTTTGAGTGCGTTTGTGTAATTCTGCCTGTCATCGGGGAGAGCCTTCACAGTAATCCTGTCTGTGCATGTACGTGCTCGTGTGTATGTGTGTGTGCGCTTTTCATCTGTACAGCGACCTTGTGTGTGTGTGTGTGTGTGTGTGTGTGTGTGTGTGTGTGTGTGTGTGGGTGTGTTTTCTTTATCTGAGCATGACTACAGCTGTCCCCTAAACCAACAAGTCTGGTTACCATCTACCGTTCACATTGTCTCTTCCTCTTTGCGAAGCCCCTCTCTTGGCCCACATTTCTCCCCTTCTTAACCCACGCCAAGGCCCCTCAGTGGCCCCTACAGGCCCCACCTCCCTCCTCTCCACCGATTACTGGAGCTCCTTCATCCTGTTGAGAGCGGAGCCAGCCCTGAACCACTCGAGCTGCGTCTCATTGAAGGTGTGGTTTAGAGAGAAGGACTCCTGGCTGCCATCGCTGTGCTTGATTACTGCCATCAGGGGCTGGAGGTAGGACACAAACAAGATCATGCGTCAATCATTTTTTCCAGTTTGTCTTCAACGTGATGTTAAAAGAAGCTCTGCTGTCCTTTTGGATCAACGTTTAATTAGTGGAGAATATTCCTCACCTTGCCAGGAACAAAGGATTGCAGCCCAGTGATTGAAATCTTGTCATCGGGGCGAATTTTGTCGTAGTCCTTGGGGTCGGCGAAAGTCAGAGGCAGCACGCCCTGCTTCTTCAGATTAGTCTCTGAGGAGGAAAAACAGATGGATAAATGAGACGTAATGGTAAGACACTGACTCCCTCTGTTCTTTCATCAGGTAACCAGAGAAGGGCTTCTTGTCTGTCAGGTGTATCTGTTACACAGAAATACAAGGTCATGGAGAATAAAGCTTGTGGGCCTGTGTCTCTGGTTGTTATTGATTAGCTCAAGTTCTCATGAGGAATTAGCTGTTCCACTGTCACAGAATTCATGTGATTGGAAATCTTATTTGTCAAGAACAAATGATGTGGAAAGCTTTGTATACAGACATGCAAACTATCAACTACACGCAACAACATATAGTTTCTGGTTCTGAGGAACTCTTTTCACACAAATGAAAGCAACACTGCAAAGATCAGACAGGCTTTCGTCTACATTACCTACATTTAGCCTCCAGTAATAAACTGGCCCTAATGGACTGTAAGTATCACTTGAAGACTCTCCTAGCCTCTCCTTATCTGGCAGACTGTCAACATGCCAGACTAAATTATCATTAGCTTGCTCTGGAACCCACCCATACAGGTTAAGAAACTGCTGCCCTGTTGCCAGTACTGTGTGTGTGTGTGTGTGTGTGTGTGTGTGTGTGTGTGTGTGTGTGTGTGTGTGTGTGTGTGTGTGTGTGTGTGTGTGTGGCTAGAATTCCTGCATCACGGTTGTATGCCTTCACCAACCAGTCAAGTTGCAGTTTACATCCCTGTCTGCCCAAACTGTCACCACTTTGTCAATTTATCCTTTTTCGACAAATTGTCATAATTAGCATATGAATTCTTGCGTTATGGCCAAAACTGTGTTTTGTGACCTTGGACCACCAGATTCTAATCAGTTCATTCTTAACTCCGAGTAGATGTTTGTGCCAGATCTACTGAAATTCCATCCAGAGTTCATGAGAATGGAACAGAAGGACTACCAGAAAACATTGCGCGCAGAAACAAAATAAAAATTGCACATTACTGCAGTGATGCAGATGATGTTTGCATGTTTTTTCTCTCTGTGCTCTGAAACTTACCGTGAATTCTGGCAAAGCTCTTGACGATAATGGCGCGTCCTCCGAGGTGACGTGGCTCCAGGGCAGCGTGCTCTCTACTGGACCCTTCTCCATAGTTCTCATCTCCAACCACCACCCAGTTCACTCCATTGGCCTGGATCGTACAGTTAAACAAAGAAAAGTCAGGACGAGGACAGAGAAGACAAGTCAAGTCCCAAGGAGGAGATAGGTCGCTGGAAAAGAATGCACCACAAATGAAAATATAGCCTGGAGTTTGTTTTGGTTTAAGGGCACTAGCATACAGCATGCTACACAATCTACACTCAGCTGCTAGTTTATTAGGTACACCTAGCTAAACCTTAAGCAGTCTAATACAACAGTCCTGCAATAAATCCTGACTTCAGAAGTTAAAAGGTTCATGGTTATAATGTTCAGTTCACCAACAGACACGTCCCATCAAACTCACCTTGTAGTGGCGGGCCACGTCAGGAACACCTCCAAACTCTCCTGTCAGCAGGTTCTTGACCTTGTTGACGGCATCATTGTCAATGTTGACTGCACCAATCAGCATATTGTTGGAGATGTTGTCCAGGTGACCGCGGAACTTCAGCCAGGGCCCGGCAGCACTGATGTGGTCAGTGGTGCACTTTCCCTTCACCTACAGCGGCGGAGGAAAAGAGAGGGCAATAAAGAGGACAGGAAGTTAAGTAACAGATAGGAAACAACGGCGATTTGACACAACAACAACATTTATATAATTCAGTGGAGTTTTAAAAATCATTGTGAAAGAATGAGCTTGAACAAAGACCAAAACCAACAATGTTTTACTCCAATTTACAATTCTTTTAAACTTCTCTACCCTGTCTGTGCCTGTCCCAGTCCCGTTCTTTCCGATGGCCTGACTAAACCTTTAAGATGCTATTCAGCTCTACAATTTATCCTTAAGACACGTGTAGACTACAGGACTTTGAAAACTGAGTTGCTGATTGTTGTCATGTTGACGTGGGAGCAACCGAGCTCAGACCAGATGTACTGATCACAAAATTATTCACTTGGAGAAATTGAAGACCGGATACAATTTTCCAGTGAGAGGTCACTGTGGGGCAGCTGGGACATCAAACAAAAAGCAGGTGAAAAAATAGATACACATACAGTGAGATATACCCTAACCAGAAGGATGGTTGTGATTGAGAAAAGAAACATGAATCAAAATAGAATTTTGTATATATGCGTGTCTGCCATCACTTGTTTTTTGGCAACTAGAAAATCAAGCACGTTTGAATACTGTGGTAGTGTCTGAGACAGTTCACAAATATGGTGAAGTCTCTGAACTACTTTAACTTGTGGATGGCATTGTGGAGGGCATTAACACTGATTCTGTGCTAACTTAAGGGTTTTAGTCTCAGATGAAAGACATTTGCCTGAGACGGGCAAATTGTGACAAAAGTCTTGTAATCTGCACTAGTGCACCACAACTTTCCTTCCATTTCACTGCTCACCTTGATGAGGATCCTCATGTCCTCCATGTCTTTTCCGTGCCACTTGTCGAAGGGCTCCAGAAGCTGCAGACGGTTGCTGGAGGGGCTCACGTTCACCTGAACAACATCAAATCAGGGTAAGATGTAAATGTTCTTCCAAGAATATTTTCAAAGGATAGCGGGGCGGACAACTTCCAGATCAA
The DNA here is from genome assembly GCA_016806645.1 of Ophiodon elongatus. Lineage (NCBI taxonomy): Eukaryota > Metazoa > Chordata > Actinopteri > Perciformes > Hexagrammidae > Ophiodon > Ophiodon elongatus. Next base: position 1,801,068 of record JACSYO010002147.1, read on the forward strand.
ACTGAATTTTATTTATACACCAAAACAAAAGAAATTATGTCTAGACAACTGTCACATTACACCTTTTCAATCAGAACAAGCCCTGATCGTGCTCTCTTATTGGGTTATGAAAAACTGAAGCTGTGCTTCAGATTGTTGGGATCAAATACAGTATGTTTAAAAAACATAAATAAATCAAATACCATTACTGAGCTGCCCTCAGCGGGGGGGTACTGGTAGGTGTCCTGGCCCGGGTCAAAGTCTCTTGAGGGGAGCTCATCACCGGTGGGGGCTTCCAGCATGAACTTCTCTCCATTTGGAGCGGTCAGGTAGTCGGTCTCTGGGTTGAAGTCGAGGGTCCCGGCGATCGCCATGGCAGTGACAATCTACATTGAATTACAGAAAAGGCATTTAGGGTGTGCGAATGTCAAAGCAATCACGGGAAACCAAAATAAGAATTTAATCATCAAGTCCTCCACACACCCACTGTGCTGTATGCATGAGTCCGTCTATTGATGCTCATGTAATTATGAATCGCTGAGCTTGTGTTTTGCTTGGTGTTCAACCGTTGGTACTTCTTACCTCAGGAGAAGTGACAAAAGCATGAGTAGCTGGGTTAGCGTCATTCCTAGCAGTGAAGTTCCTGTTGTAGGACGTGACAATCGTATTCTTCTCTCCTTTTTTCACATCCTTCCTGAAGAAAGTAAAAACACAGAGCATGTTAGTCTGACGCAGTGTGTCTAACCTAATTCACTCAGAGGAGTGAATCAGTTTACAAGACTAAAAGTCTAAAGGCCTCCTACTGGCTGCAGTGTACATTACATGCAACTATGTGAAAGTGATGGAACTAACAACATTTTGATGATTTAGATTTGTTCTTACATCCTTACTAAAGGAAGAGTCATGAAAGGATTAATTCTCTTGGAAGGATAAATGAGACAATCTGCCTATAAGTCATTTTGGCCTTTGATTGATCCGGCAAGAAACTGAATCTCTCTTTTTAGATTGATATTTCTTGTGTAAAGTTGTTTTTAAATGGTGCACTGATAGTATGAGCGGAAAGGTCACCAGAAACAGTAGTATTCATATAAATATTCACAGCACATTTAATGGTAATCCAGTCACGAACCAGAAGAGGAAATACTCAGAAATCAACATTTGTAGATACTTCTGCAAAATATTGTGGCAATCTGGCCAGTGGTTGTTGAGACCAAAGTATTAGCAGAACAGACTAATCAACTGACATGACCCAGCTTACTAGTGGGGCACAATTAGCCGATTACAAAAAGAAGGTTCATACCTGTCCCACTGTCCAATGCAGGGTCCACACGCATTGGCGAGGACAATTCCACCAACATCACTCAGGATCTTGGACTGAAAGGACAACATGAATTTTACAAAATACTTTCCTGCATCTTTAAACACACACAACTGTATAAATGTCTTGTGAGTAAAAAGAATAAAAACTGCTGAAGAAATACAGGAAACAAGCTGCCAAAATGCCATGGGTCACTCTCTTAATGTTGGGGAGATTCTGACTCACATATCCATCTCTCTCGATAGTGGCGCGGATCTGCTCGGAGCCAGGGGTGACCGTGAACTGGGCCTTGCACTTCATACCTTTATCCAGAGCCTGCTTGGCCAGAGAGGCCGCCCTGCCCATGTCCTCGTAGCTCGAGTTGGTGCAGCTGCCGATGAGACCTGCGG
>JACSYO010002147.1:1807753-1905253 GCA_016806645.1 Ophiodon elongatus
CACCTTGGCCTTAGCGTTGAAGGCTGCGGAGACATGAAGACGCCTTGCCCCGGTTCCAAGGGCCAGCTAGACCAGAGGAAACAGAAGACAGGTTTGAGAAACAATACCATAAACAATGTTTTAAAGTGTGGTTTAGGACTAACACATTCAGTTTTCAGTTATACAATAACTATAAAGAGGAAACGGAGGCAATTAAATTATGCCAGAATGGGTCGACACGTGAGGATAGTTAAAACTTAACTATCATTCTCCGTAGCTGCCCCCTGGAACTCACTCCCCAAAACACATCTGAGCCGCACCAACCCGTCCATGTTCAAATCTCAAATCAAAACGCACACTTATTACACAGTTATTTCTGTTTATCTTATCCTACTGTACTCCATCTACACCAGCTAACAAGAATGCCCCAATGGACTTTGTTAAAATCCTAGAACCAATTTCAAACGTATGTTGACTCAATTTTAGCAACTTTTTTTGTGTGTTGTATCATGAAGACTGAATTTGAATGTCAAGATTGTTTTCATGCTCTTAATGAGAACAGGCTGTTAAAATACTGCCCAAATCTTCCTGCTACAGTAATATCAGACTGTATAAAGCCTTTCAAGATCTTATTTTCAAGAACTTAAATGAACTTCAAGTGTGCAATGTCACGCTTTATTAGACACTGCTTCAAGTTTTTGACTCATTTTTATTAGTTGATGTAATTTGCCACTACCAGCAAAGCAAGCTATAATATTATCATTATTATACCCATGCCAATGAGTGATAGTAGGCGATACATAAGGATGCTATGCTCACTTACTATCCGACCCTCAGTGTTGATATTCAGTGGAGAGTCACTGTGCTCAGAAAGATCCGGGTGAAAGTTTATAGAGCTCATATTTCAGGGGGTAGCCTGACCTTGTAGTCTGTTACGGACAGCCTAATACAGTAAACTGTTTACTATGCATACGCACTAGATAACAGGCAAAGTAAATCAGAGGAGAACTATTAACTACAAACAAGATTTCTGTAAATAAACCAGCTGAAGTGGGAAATTTTGCTCAGAAGCCCTCCTCATAGCGCCAGAAAATGTTAACTTTTGGTGGCCAGCAATGATCAGTGATTAGAAATAAACTAAATGTAGTCAGTTTTGTCTTTTTCAGGCATTTTATTTTGGGATGTTATTTGCAATTTAAAGAATAGTGCTTTCTTAGATTAAGCCTAAATGAGGAGAATCTCCACCTAGTTGAACAAGCTGTACTAGAATGTGTTGAAAATATTAACAAAAGTCTTGAGAGAGGACTGTTTGATAATGCAAAGTGGCCACACCATAACACACTGACACACTACTGGGCAGCAGGTTCAGGGTTTCGGACACTTATTTTGACAGTAACAGGTGCAAGTGATTCATAAAGAACCTGCTAGAATGCATAGCTTTTAAATAATGTCAACGCAATGCAATAATATGCTATCTACCCAGATCCAAATAATAATCTAAACATGTGAAGCAAGAACAAGGTGAGACTGAGGACTGTGACGATGACCTTTTATACATTGTCATTTGATTCTCCTCAAATGAAGAAAAAAAAAAGACAACGGCACTCTCTCATAAATGTTGGCTAAAGGGGGTGAAGGCAAATCACAACCCAGACAACTCAAGCACGTCACCCTGTCAACCATTTTCGTCTTCTTTCTCCGTAACCTTGCGATCACCTTGCAAACCCTAGAAGCCTCTCGAGCGTTTGTAGCCACTATTCATTAGCTGTGGACCAAACGTGCCACTGCTATCAACAACTACACGATATAATACTGGTTGCTGTCAGGTAGGAAACGGTTTATAACCGTTATAACGCATCGCCGTCGCGCGTCAAACGAGGACACCGTGACCTGTCTCGAGCGGCTCGCCGCGCGCTCTCCTCCACCTTCACCCGCCGCCCGTCAGACTTCAGCCCGGCGGGTTTCCTCCACCACACTACGTGTCGGTCGTCACACATGTACTCGATAGTCAGACATTTAAAGACTCTGAAAGATTAAATAAACGTGTTCTTACCCGCAGCCTAGTGACAGTTAAGCAGTAAGACGCCATTTTGTTCACTGACAAAGATGAGTGTGTCGCCCTCATGTGACGTAACCGGCTTAAGGAGCCCGTTATTTTGTCATTGGGTTAAATAATAAATACATTAAAACAATATTAAATATAATGAAATCGATGATTTTATAATTAAAAGAGAATATTGTTAATATCATTGTTAATATATTAAAACAATTATATGATAATAATATGTGTATTATATTCTGGGATTAATGTTATATGTGTACTATTCTTATCATTCTTATAATTATTATTGTTGTTATTATTATCCCTATTATTATTATTATTATTATTAGTAACAATGATAATAATATTTTTTGGCTTTTATTCCATAAACTTATTAATGAGACATTAACACCATATCCCCACCCTTACAGGCTTTCTCTGATCTCTCTATTAAGTTTATACATGACTTCTATGTGCCAGTATCCTGATAACATGAAAAACATCTATATTTCATATAAATCTAATATGTTTCCCACTTGTATAGAGTTGGCAGACAAACAAGCAACAAAACTAGGTATTGTATGTGTGTGCTACTTTATACTCCTACTGAACTTCATTTCAGAGGAAAATGAAATGAATACATTTATACGACTGTCAGTTTCAGAATTTACATAGGCCTACAAAGTGTAGTATTGCTTCTTTTCTTAAGTAAAGTTGTCAGTACTTCTTCCACCACTGGAACTACACCATATTTATAATGAAATATAATAAATAGCATGATACCTCATATAATATGATATCAATATAACGAGTATCTTTTCATAGTTGAATGCAATAGACACTAATCTCTTTAAAGCATAACATAGGCTGGAGGACACTGAAGTAAGCAAATGTGAAAATATATTTGGGACTTTTTTAGGCCCCTTTTGGGCACACTTTGTACCATGTGTTCCAATGGTGTCATTTTCAACCCTATCTTATTTTGATAATATTCTCTACCTCTAACCCATTACACAATATTTTAAAATACCCTAATGCACGTCTTATAATTTAACACTCTCACAACCCCACGCCATTTGTGATGAGAACACCATTTCCCACAAGCCTCTGGTAACAGTCAGGTCTCTTCTGCTGCCGAGTGGACGATGCAGCCCAATAACCTGTGGGTCCTCCCCCATCTCAGCCAATAGAGACTCTGTTGCTATCACCGCTTGTATTTTTAGCAAATTGTTCAGCACCGCAGAAAACTACAAATATCCTTCCGCCAATTAAACTAGACCCCCCCCCCCCCCCAAGGTAAACATGGAGACAAAACGGCCTCATTTTCAGATTTTTGTTTTTTGCGTCGCTGTTTTTCGAGGAAGACTATGAATTGACATCTTGTCTAGGAAGTAATGAGTGAGTGAAGAGTTATCTTTTTTTATTTTATTGTTGTTGTTGTTGTTGTTGTTGTTGTTGTTGTTGTTGTGGTGGTGGTGGTTTTAAAAACCTATCCTCTGGATAATAATAATAATATAGGTCATGTGCATAGAGATGACATTCGTGGTCTGTTGAAACGGGAACATAATGCATCAATGCCGTTATCTGGAATAATAAAGCAGCAGCTACTATAATATGAAGAAAGTAGTCCCTGCCGTCACGGACGTGTGGGCGAGTCACCCTGTATAAATACGCCGGGTTGTCAAACAGTAAAGTTTCTCTGGACCCTCCATGCAAACTGTCAGCTGGAGACAAACTGTGAAACCCTGTGGCCATTTGAGAATTGGGGCGGCAGTTAAGAAATCCAACAACTACAAGGTGAAAGATATCTCGTGGTCGGCCTCTGAATCAACGACTCGACACATCCGCCTGGAGATCCGAGACAACACAAGGGAATTATACACAGAAACGCAGGAGTACAAGTCAAGCTCGTGCATCAGTGACGGTGGGTGAGCGATTAAATGTCAGCCTCTGCATGAAATAGGAACATTTTATTTAAATGCACGGCGTTATTAAAATGCATAAAGGCGTGTTCGTTGTCAGCAGCATGTTGCTGTGTGTTGATGTCTTCTTGCTTGGCAAAAATGCTCTTGACTCAAATGAATGACTGCACTGGTTTCAGCCATCATTGATTGAAGACTCCGCTTTTGTTTTTGTTTCAGCCCGTTATGTACATTAGCCGGAGTGACCCTCTCGCGGTCTGTGCAGCTGTCATTTCGGTATTCTCCATTTTTATACGTTGTTTTTCACGGGCTTGTTTATGCCGGGGAGATGCTCTCGTTGCTCAGTGAGCACACACTGGTCGATAGGATGCTCCCCCACTTAATTAGCCTTATCATTTAATTTACAGGGACAATTTGGCACGGGGTCAGCTGAACCAGTGTTCTCTCTGCTCCGGTGCCTTTTGACTGACATATGGCAGTAATCCCCCCAGGTAGACCCCTGCTCCCCTCCTTATCCGAGCTCGTCATCACACACACACGTGTGTGTGTGTGTGTGTGTGTGTGTGTGTGTGTGTGTGTGTGTGTGTGTGTGTGTGTGTGTGTGTGTGTGTGTGTGTGTGTGTGTGTATAGAGATGTAAACAAAAATAGCACTATAGATCCTTCTGTTGCTCTGAACCCGCAACAACGGGCCTATAAAAAAAAAATGAATCTAGCTACTTCAAGCTGTGTCCCAAATCTGCAGGTGAAGAATGCAAACATGAGCACAGCAGAGGGGCTTTGTGGTTTATGAACATGAGAGATTTGGATGTTTTTCTTTAAATTGAAATTTCAAGCTGCGGTTTCGTGATGTAGAGCATTTATTGCACTCCCAAAGCAGCACCTATTCACTGAGCTATTCCTTTAATGTCATTGGATGACATTGGACATCTTATGTATCCTGCTGTTGCCTTTTTATAACGAGATAAATGCTGCTGTAGGTAGCTTAGCTGTAGGTAGCTTCTTTTTTTTTTTTAGTGATGATGGCTGTTGCAGGTGATGGACCCCGGGGGGGTGGTGGTGGTGGTGTCCTGTGCTCAAAGATCCTTCTTCCACAGTCTCTTCTACTCCTTTTTAACTCTGGTGCTGGAGAGGAATTTGCACCATAGATGATGCAAAATGGGGCCCTATTTATAGCCCATTCAAACCGACCCCCATCTTTGCCTTCAATGTCACCTTTTGCATGCGATGGGGGAAATCTAATTCTCGTCTTGAGCCGTCACTCCCACAGCTCTGCATCCAGCCTGTGCAGCTTTATCGGTAATAACATTAGAATTGTCTTTTAATCGGAGGCGTCTTCCTAATCTTAGCCACCGAAGCCCCATCTGGGTGTGTGTGTGTGTGTGTGTGTGGGGGAGGGGGTTGCACGCACTGTGGTGGGAAAGTTCTGAAGTCGACCAACTGCCCTGCCATTTTACACCTCTTTCTTTTGTGAGTCTTGTGGTTTGATTGTTTTTGTTCTGTTGGCGTGTAATCGTCTTTCATTCGGTTTGCCTCTGCGTGGTGATGAGTGCCCCCTGTGTGACTGTGTTAAAGTATTAAGCGGGAGGCACTCCGTGGGATCGGATTCAGATTATGAAGGATTTATGAAGCCCACAACACGGCATCTGTTGCATCCGTCGGTACATCCTGCAGTCGATGAAACCAAAATATTAAGCATGTATACTTGCTGTGTGTTATTGAACAAGAACAGTGGTGGTGGAAGTTAATTTGTTCACTTCTTAAAACACATGTACAATATGTAGACTCAGTGACACTGATCCCCTCATCACACATCTAACAAATGTTCAGTAGTTTTGCTTTCCATGTCTCTAAAAATGTTTAACTTGATTCATAAAGGCATTATGGTGAGTTGACTCTAGTTATGATGGCTTCAAAGGCACTTAACAACAAATTGTCTTTTTTTTTTTTTTGTTTGCCCTTACAGGTCAGCATAGAAATCTCTCAATCCATAGGGTATTATATAGCCGTGACACTCTTAATGGTCTCATATGTGCAGATGTGAATATTCCTTGCTTGTATCAGAGCACTGACCTATATGGAGGCTCGAGTGTGCCAGTCAAATAATTATGTAAATCAATGAAGCGTCCCACTTAACTAATACATTTACCAAACCGCTCCACCAGGATCTCACAAGTTTCTGTTTATTGTGATCAAAAGTGCCTTAATTAGCAGCATTTCTTTACTGCGACGCCGTCTGTTTGTTTGTTTTTATTTATTTTTGTAAAATTTAAATAGTTCACACAACTGGCAAATAGCGCTTGATATGAAAGTTCTGGTATTCTTTAGTGCGGTGTTCAGACAAAAACATAGCAGTGTCCTTCCCCCTTTTTTGTTTTTGATCCATCTCTCCTTAAATCTTCTTCCAGTTCTTTCCATGTAAAATGACAGCTTTCTTCTGTTTTTCTTTTTTTTCTTTTTTCTTCTTCACAGTTGGGACCTGACAACATTGTTGCATATTCGTGACGACAAAAGACAGCCTGCAACCGGCTGCCTCCGCCTTCAAGGTGCCTTTTTTACCATGGTGACACTAAAAGAATCGTACACTTTACAATAAGCCAGAGGAAAAGCTCCTTGTCACAGTTGCATTGCCTCACTTTCAGCGTCCTCTTGATCACTTTGCTCCCAGGACGGTGCTAACCTGGTGCAGCCATGCATCTGGAGGTGAAGGTCGCCCTCAACTTCATCGTGTCCTACCTGTACAACAAGCTGCCTCGGCGTCGAGCTGACCTGTTCGGCGAGGAGCTGGAGAGGATACTGATGTCTCGTTTTGAGGGTCACTGGTACCCTGAAGCACCTCTCCGGGGCTCTGCCTTCCGCTGCATTCACCTGGGAGCCCCGAGGGACCCCGTGGTGGAGTTGGCCGCCAAGAGAAGTGGACTGGACACGGAGGAAGTGCGCGCAAATGTTCCCGCGGAGCTCAGCGTGTGGATTGACCCTTACGAGGTATCCTACCAGATTGGGGAGAAGGGGGCCGTGAAGGTGCTCTACCTGGAGGACCCGCCGGGCCTCGGCTGTGACGGCGAGAGGGCCGAGGGGGTGATCGGAGAGGGTAATGGAGATGCAGAGGCGGAGGAGGCCAAGAGTCTGGGCTTTAACCCAGACGCTCAGGTGTTTGTGCCAATTGGAAGCCAGGCATCTCCTGCCCTCATGCCGTCACTCTCTAGCTCTCCCACACCTCTGTCGGCCCAGTCCTGCCCCGGGCTCTTCAGCTACCCGAGCTCCAGCACGCCCACCGACCCCGCTGCCCACTCCTCGAACACCTCTACCCCTTCCCCCCCCAGCGGCGGGCTGCCCTACCTCTCCGCCCAGCAGCCGCCCTCCGCTCTTCCCACTGCCCGTCCTCAGCCCATCACGTTCACCACCGCCAGCTTCGCCGCCACTAAATTCGGCTCGACCAAGATGAAGAAGTGCAGCGGGGCCGGGTCGGCAGCGAGCTCCGGCGCCGCCATACCGCCTGCCCAGAGGATGCTCACCCGCTCTCCTACCGCCATCTCGGCACCGGAGCTGCTCAAGCACAAGCCCCTGTCTCTCTCCTTGCACTCGCTCGGAGGTCCCATCGCCAGCCAGCTCTCCCCCAACGCCAAAGAGTTTGTCTACCCAGGATCCCCGGGCCCCCTTTACTTTGATGCCGACACCCAGCCCATGCAGCCGCTCGCCAGCCCATTCCAACCCCCCCACAGCCTCAACACCCATCCGTCCTTTGACCCGTTCTCCAGCCCTCCCCCTGCCCCGAGTGTGGGCATCATTGGCAGCAGCGGAGGAATCCCCTACATGGAGAAGCCGCCATTTGTCGAGGGGTTAGGAAGCTACAACCTGCAATATCCTAGCCAGTCCTTCCAGCCCGTTGTGCTGGCCAACTAAGCCTTCATTTGTAACGATAACGGTTGTTGTTGTTGTTGATGTTGTTGTTGATGTTGTTGTTGTTGTTGTTGTTGTAGGAGGCGGGTTTGGACAATGATGCTCCAGATCTTTTCAGTTTTTCTAAGAAATTGTTACTAATACAAGTTTAGAACTACAAAGATTTAAAATCCCCCGTCCACCGAATAATTCATGTGATTGGTTTTGTTCCTCCATTACCCCCCCAACCCCACCCGGCCCTGTAGTCCGTTGCTGTTGCTCATCACGTTGTGTGTTTGCTTTGACAGGAGTGGGTAGGAGGGGAGGGGAGGGGGGGGGTGTTCCTTTCTACCTTGAGTCATTGCCAATGTCTTTATATTTTTTGCGTTGAATGTTAATGTGAGGGACTTTTTTTATCTTTTTCTCCTTGACTTGTTGTTTAATGGACCCGGCTCCAGTATAGCTCCATTTTGCACTGCACTGTCATGCTGTGAAAAAGGACCTCGCCAAGTCCTGCAGGGAGCGACGGCTGTGGAAAAGCTCAGCACTTTGCTCTGCAATCTGCTCTGCCCTACTTGCAACAAATACAGAGAGGGGGGCTTTGCTGTGTATGTGTGTGCGTGTGTTGTCCTGCTCTGTTTTGTTGTGGCTCAGCGTGATGGAGAGAATCATTGTTTGTACGGTGGCCCCGCTCCCCTTGAAAGGCACTCGTGCGCACGCACAATTTGACACTGTCGTCGTCGCCGGGCGTATAGCGGAGGCAGTTTATCGTCAGCTGGAATGAGAACATGACACGAGTTTAAACGAAGTGAGAGCAGTGGAGGGAGCGGAAAGAGAGCATCGGGGTGTTGTGACGGTGTGATGTAGTGGAATGTGTTGTATCTGTCGCGGGGGGGGGGAGGGGAGGGATGGGGGGGGGTAAACTGCAGCCAGGAAGGTCAGGGAGACCTTGGTGAATGTGGAAAAACAAGTAAATCTTTGTATTTTTAAGATGGCGACAATGCGCTGATACCTCAATCATACAGACTGGGATGCAGGTTATGGTTTCACACATGCATTCAAATGGAGAGAGACACACACAGAAATATGCGCACAAATGCACAATTCCAGTAAGCAGTGTGTGAAGGTGAAGAGGCGTAGGGGATGCAGCAGTTAAGCAGTAGGGATTGTGATAAATGGCTTAGCATGACTTTGACTATGAAGGAGAGGTTTTCCTCTGCAGGAAGGGGAGAGGGAGGGAGGGAGGGAGGGAGAGAGAAGGGAAGACCGAAGAAAGCGAAATGGGGGGTGGGGGGGGGAGAGAGGGAAGCAGCTCGAGGGTTCTGTTGCCTCTGTGGCTACCAGGCTGTATTGGCTCAGAGAGCGACACTTTGAAACCCAGAACACGTTTCTGGTGAGCTTAAATGGTATTGAAGCCAAAGGCTCGCACTATTCTCTCCCTCCTCTTGTGATTCTTCCGTGATCTGTTGCCGTCGACAACGGGAACCAGAACCGTAGAGTTCAGGTTGCTCCGTCTCTCCCTTTCCCCCCCAGTTATGTGAACAAAGATGCAAAGGGTGAATGTTTCTTCACTGCTCTGTGGCTTTTGTCGCTTTATTGGATGGCTTGTCAGATCTCTGGAAGGCCGCTGTTTCTGACAATGGTTTGTTTACCAGCCGTGTCCACGTGATTGTCGGTTAGTCACTGCAGGGAAGGGTAACTCTCAGATGTCCATTTTGAGCTGTCCAGCACTTTATTACTGGGCTCCCGAGGCAGTGTGTCGCCCACGGACGTGCGTGTGCGTGCACACGTGCGCTTGCACCATTCCTTTTGCCCTCTGTTTGGAAATGGCACATTTTATTCAGCGATCATGAAATGCTTTAGAGATTCAAACGGGAGCTTAATTTGTATTTCAAGTGCATCACGCTGGTGAGGAGGTGCAGTTGGTCTTGTCGGTTTACTTGAATGTTTTCAAGTCGATGTTTTTGTATACGATGACTCATGGACCCTTGACTTGTGCTCACGCTGGTTTTGCAATGTGACAGCTTGTCATATGCATGAAGTTTGTATTTCTTTCTTTCTTTTTTTTTTTTTTCTTCAAGGGGAATGGGAGAATGGAGAGGTACACCTTGTGAGGGGAAAGATTTATAGTTTTATGTTTTGTAATTTATTTCCAATATTTCTATATTTTTGTTTTTGCAAAAATGATCACTTACATTTGTATGAGTAAGACGTGACAAGTCCAGGAATATGTATATACAAAGTTCTTATGTTCGGATTCTTTGTTTCTTACATGCGGAGGTTATTTTTCCAGAAAATAACGTGAATATATGCAAACTGAGACAAAAATAAAGATGTACAGAATAAAGTATTGAATGTGTATTGTACCTTGTGCAGCATTTGTCTAATAAGACGGGTAAATGTATTCGTTCTTCAAGTTGGATTTGAAGCTTAAGATGTGAATGTTTACAGTGGGTTTGTGTGGGAAAGGATGGCTGATATCACTTTTTATTTCTTCTCTGTGCTCCCAGGGCAGCCTGACAACACTACTCCCATAGGCAGTACATTTAAACCAAAAATCTTTTTCAGTGCAATGTCCATTTAACCTTTTTTTTAATTTTTTTTTTTATGTGAATTCACTGCATATTGTGGTTACCCCCTTATTGTTTTTTTCCCCCTGAATAATTGTCCATCACTGGGGTTTGTTGGTTTTTTTTGGTGGGGTGGAGGGTTTGAAAAACTATTATAAACTATTTCACATTAACAATACTGATTAACTCCCCTGTTTTTGTCTGGGCTAATAGAGTAGCTAAACCCGGATGCATTTTGACCTCCCTCATATTATACAGCCCACCTCATTCTGTTTTCATTGGGGTCTCTTCTCCCCACCAGCCTGGTCCTTTGGTCCTGACACTATAGCCATATCCCAGACGGTCTTTGCTTACAGGATGCTCACCCTTCTCCAGTGCAATGTAATGCCATAATTTAAATTACCCTGAAGGATTCAAGGGGTCTCTACCTCTCTGCACCCGGGAATAAAAAAGAGAAAAGAAATCCAGTATATCTCCTCTTTAGGACGACAGTGTTACGGCAGGTTCAGAAGGATGAAGGAAATGAATGTGCTGTGAATGTGATCTGTTAGTCAACCCTGGTTGAGATGGCCTGCAGAAAATAAATGAGGAAACTGCTCATCCTTTTTGTGTGTTTAAAGAGATTCTTTTTTTTTTTTTTTCTTTTCTTTTTTTAAGTCTCATGCATGTCCAAAAAGTCCACGCGACAACTTTTTCTTTTCCATATTTGTCGGATTATTCCGAACAAACGCGGTGTGTCGTTAAATTTCCTCTGCGTACAAATCAGGCTCTTGAGGACGTGAGTGGTGCCTGTAAAAGCCGTTTGGCCCTCGTATCTTTAAGAGTGAACGCTGGTTTGTTTTACACTTGAAAAGAAAACTTTAGTGTTTTTTTAAACAGGCCGTAAATCGACTCTAAACGCAGGCCATTCCACAATCAGGGTTGAACATCAATGAAGAGGAAAAACAAGAATTTTGTATTCTGATGTCCTTTTGCTTATATCGATGTGTGCATTTTATTTTGCACTTTGGAATATTTCATTGTCATAAAAGAAGTTTATTTTCTATGTAAAGTTTAACATTTAAGATTAAAATGGATATAATTAAAAGTTCAGATGATGTATAAATATAGTGCTTTCTTTCCTGCCTGTATTTTATTATTTTTCCTATTTTGTATCTGATCTGTACACCCTGTAGATGTGTAATGAATCTTTCACTACTGAAATGCAATGACCTGTTTTCTGTGCTGCCCCTCCCTCCTCCCACTCCTCCCCACCCCACCCCCACCCCGGGAATGGGGAGTTACTACTGCAGTTTCTTATTGTATCAGATTCTTTTTTAAGTTTTGTAATAAAAAGAAAACAGATTGGCAAAAAGAAGCATGGAAACGAAGCTGATTGTGTCATCCTCATTGTTGATGGGTGTGCAGGGCCATATGACTATCCTTCTTTCCAGCTTGGTCACAGATGCACCCTCTCACCTCTTAGTGTGTCGTACTTGGTGGATGTTGAACATATTGCACATCAAACGCGATGGAAAAGTCGATCCCCGAGCTCCTGTGAGGAGCTCTTATTGCAGTAAACAAACTCGAGTGGTGTTTGATCAATAATTCAAAGCAAAGATGAAATTCTCCAAATGGTGAGGAGCCAGATTGCTCACCACCCACCTCAGCTGGACCCATCCCAGCAGATATTACTTTAAATGTCATCATCCAGCGGCCCTGTCTCTCCCTCTTGTCTGGTCCTGCGCTCGCGTGCCCGTCGGATGCAGCCAGCTGTGAGGCTGGCTCGCTCGCGTGAACGCACTAGGCTGTGCTCTCCATAGTAACATGCAGTGGTGTGACATTAGCATGCACGGCTGGGCTCCTCCTCGGCTCGTCTTCATCGCCCACTCACTGCATCCCATCCCATCTCCCTCCTCCCTCCCTCCCTCCCTCTTGGCTCACATGTTTTCAACTGCGTCCCCTGTTCTCCATCTTTCTCTGTCCATCCCCTTGCCATCTTGTTTGCTTCCCCCATTATCCTTCACCCCCATGCTCTTCCCTCCTTCTCTCCCTCCCTCTCCTCTCCTCCATCCTTCCAATCACCTGATCCTTTCCTCTCCTCCCAATTCCCAGAGCCCCTCCCTTGCTTCCTCGCTTTCCTTTCTCCAAACTCACACGCCCATCCCGCTGGTCTTTGAGGCTGCTGCTGCTGTTACGCAACGCTGCTCCCCAGTGTGTCGATGTGATCATTACGCAACATCTGCGACTCCTCTGGAATACTGATGAGCAGCAGGAGCGGGGCGATGAAGGGATGGTGAAAAAAACAAAACAGCAAGGCAGAGGAAAACTCAATCACGTCCGTGTGTGTGTACATGACATGTGCACATGGGTGATGGTGCACGTGAACGTGTGCATCAAGGATGAGGATGAGGAAGACGTCTTCATCAGTCCTCCCCTTCTTTTGTTAGCCAAGATTCCTTTGTCTCGCAGCACCAGTGTGTCTCCCATTAGAGCTGCTGCGGCTGGTTTGCAAGGTCACACAAAGAGCCCACGTGTCATTTGATGCCAATTTATTTCAATCGCATGATACAAGATACAGTTAGAACGTGGTACTGCAGTTGAATGTATCCAACACGTGTTTAGGACAATACAAAAACACCAAACAAAAACACGTTTATATAAAAAGAGAAAAGAAAGCAAAACACCACAAAAAACAAAATTTAAAATCGCTAGAGACCTTAAAAATATTGAGTATTGTAGCTACTTTGAATCGCAAACGAGGACACTGTCATTGACTTGCAGCATCCAAAGCCACTGTCAACAGTTTCGGGCCGGAAGCGGAAAAACCAGCAGTTTAAACCTACAGATGTAGATGCTAATTTGCACCACCTACATGCAAAGAAAGCAATGGCACTTTAACACTTGTGCCACCTGCTGGCAAAGTACTATAACTGCAGTTTTTCAAAAATGCTTTTTGTGTGCGACAGGTAATTGATGTCAGTCACCCGAATCCGATTTCGTGATTTTAGTTGCCGACATTTCTGTTGTTTATTTACACTTAAATGCTCAATTTCCAAACGACGAAGAGCCTAGAAAAGGTGAAACTTGCTGTCGTAACATTTATTGCCTCCAGGTGGCGCATGGTGGCTCTAATAGTGCAGCAGCTATTACTGACTTTGTACCTAGGTGGGGACAGACAGCTGCAGACCTAAACCGCTGTTGCTATTATCTTCCTTTCCTACTGGTGGCCCAGGTTGGCATGTGTAGAACTGGAGAATTTACACCCTGCTAAACGACAATGAGCAGGTTGAGAGTTATAGCCGGTTCCGTGAGGTGCTTTGCATCAACAACAATAAAAAAAGAAAGAAGAAATTGCTACATACTGTATGCAGTACTATAAACGAGCTTGACTTCTGTCTTCTAAAAGACTCTCTTGAGCAGTACCTTTAGTCAGCCCGGTGCAGTACATTTTAATTTAGTTAAAAAAACAACTAAAAGTTTGCATTCATCAAGCAAATTGATGTATAAACAGCATAATGTAGCCAAAGCCAAGTTTGAATGTCGATGCAACGTAAAACACATTGCTAAGAAATGTCTCCCAGGAAACTGGAACAAACACAGAATCTATCGAGAAAAAACACAAACTCACAAACTGATCCAGTGTATCTAGATATAGATCAATCCTCAGTAAATAAACAACAATCCACACAGTGATTAAAAGATGCTGTCTTCAGCTGATGTTCGCCCCAAGGTCAAGCACTGGCTGCACAAGGACGGGTGGCGCAATTATGCTATGAAGTCATAAACACACAACGTTATAGCAAAGATGTTACGCTTTTTCTTTTGACAGAGCTGTACAAGAGACCATCAACCTACCCACCCAAAAAACATATCTAGTTTTCAGTAATGGTTCGCAGACATAAGTACACTTGGTGTAAAATATTCAAGAAAAGAACAGACAAGTTTACTGGGTTTCATGCATTAGGATCCTAGACGATGGAGGATCTGAACTGGAAGCACAAATGACTTTGGGGCATTTCTATTTAGTACATCATAACAGTTTTACAGACAACATCATCAAGGAAATAAAACGAGCATTACGTAACAGAGTATTATTGCCACACTTATTTTCTTTTCCGAGATTTACGGCGATTATGAGCACAAGCCGACCGATGACAGAATGCTCATCGGTCAAAGACACTTGAGATATGGAGTCCCATAACAGTCTGTCGTTTATTTACTCATTTAGACACAGAAAAAAAAGAAAGAAGAAAACTCAATTTATCAACTCAGAATCAAGGTTTGGCCAAATGGAACTAAGCTGCTTTTTTATGTGCTTTCTGCTTTAACTTCCGCCATTTTGTAGCCCTGCTAAACTTTTCACCATTCAAAATAGGAAGTGCTGGATGAGGTAAACAAGAGTGCATCTTGTCCTTTGTGTGTTCAAACACATGCTGTATGTATATAGAGGGGGAGAAGAAAATAAATCCCATAAAACGATATATAAATCTATTTTTAAAACAAACATCCAAAAGCACAGTTTACCCATTGATTTCCCTGCATTGGTTTCATTAGAAGTATTGTTCCTCAATGGAAATAGAATTATCCAACATATTGTTGTACATCACAATCAACAGATGCGTTATTACCATCAGAATAAATACAGCACTCATTGACTATTTGGCAAATATGAGGAATAGTATTGGGTTAATAAAGACACAGTCAGAATTCCTTTCTAGGGAAATAAAGACCATGAGACAATCATTTATTTACAAGGTTTAGAAGCAGTCAACTATGGGACTGGTTAAATCTTTTTTCCCCTTTCTTAAATCAATCCAGCCATCACACCATGAGCAGGCAGGCAGTGGCTCTAGCGCCCTCTATCTGCAGTGTGCAGTAAAATAAACCCTACGCATCAACATACCCCTCCACCGGTGAGGGCCCTGGAGATCGTCGGACAACTGCCTTCCGAAGTAACCTACGGGAAAAAAAAAACCTACAACTCTGTCTTCCTTTGTAAAATATAGTCATCTTCTAAGGAAACCCAAAGGCTTTCTTCTGTAAAAAAAAACAAAAAAAACAACAAAGAAAATATTGTGTGAGGCTCTGGAAGCTGATCTGAGGTTAGTAGAAAAGGAAACTAGATCCCAGTAGCTTTAAATTGAAGGTCATGCAGCCCCCCCTCTTAAAAAGCTACTCTGTCTCCCGTGGTGGAGGTAAATAGAAGATGCCTGCCACCACTATGATCCACTATAAAAAGTGCAAGAATGGATTACACGCCGCTACACGCACGGATCTCTGCGGTGCAGGGAGATGGCTATATGTACAAGCGGGTTTTCCGTGTGTGTGCGTGCATGTGGGTTACAAGACAGAAGAACTGTGACTGAACCTCACCGCTAACGGACTCTCGTCCTTCTCTCCTCTGCCGACCTGAGGGCTTCGCTTCCTTTCCCTGCCAGCGTGAAGTACCACTGTGAATCGGGCATTCATCAGTTCCTCTCCCGCCCTGCCGTGGGTTAACCAACTCCCTTTGAGTATTTTTGAAGGAAGTACAGACACAAACATGAGTTGCAACAGAAGGAAATGTGAGGGGCGGGCCAGTGTGCACCGTTCTAAATACAGGACTTCTGACTGACTCATGCTTTTGGTCCACTGAGAAGAAGTGCTGTGCGGTGATAAAAACAGATTTGTGTGACGTTTAAAAGCCTGCGATTCTTTTGGACCAGTCGGCTCTTTTCGCATTTTTCCTGAAATCGGGACGGACCAGACTTTCCGTGTGTGTTTGACCACGGGAGTGTCCACAATCGTCCCCTTCCTCTCCGAGTGTAGGAGCCAGGCGCTCTCCACAGGCCTTCCTGTGACCACCGCTCCCATCATGCCTCACTGCCTGCCAGTGTGCATCCAAAACTCCAGCATCGCGTTGGAAACAACAGCTGGAGCTCGACGCGGCGACTGGAGGTCAGTGAAGACAACAGTGCAAATTTAGAATCCCTTGGTGGTTTGTGTCCGTGTTGAATTCTGCGGGGAAGGGAGTTCTGCTTTCTGTCTCAGTGATACTTTTTTTTGGGGGGGTGGGGGGTTTGATCCGAGATCTTTACAGCGGCCCGTACTTCGCCTCGTATCGGGACAGGATGTTCTTGCAGCGACCGCAGTCCTTCCGCATCTCGGCCACCTGCTGGCGCAGCGCTGCGTTCTCCCGCTCCAGGAAGGAGGCGCGCACCGTGATCTGGTTCTCCTTCAGCCGCCGCGCGTCCCGAGACCGCTTTGCTGCCACGTTGTTCTTCTTCCTCCTGGACCAGTACTTGTCATCCTGGGGGAATGAGAGTGGAAGTGGATGAAACAGACAGGACAGTAGAGGTGGAGTTGAACAAAATAACAACGTTACCGAGGGATTTGAAATCAGTGTTGTGAAAACACCCCCCCCCCACACCCTAAACCCCCACAAATCTTTGAGCTCTAATTCACAAGCCGCCACTCTGTTTTCAAATGCCTTAAATCTTGACCAGGACACCCAGTCCAACTGCAATCACATCATGACATCGCTTTTAGTAGTCAAAAATAATGTCAACATGTTGTTGTTTTTTTTTTTTTTTTTTTTTTATACTATTAAAAGTTCTCTTGATACGCTCTGCATAATGTTTGAATTGGCCTACCTTCTGCTCATCAGGAACAAACACTTTCTTGGCTTTCTTGATCATAGGCTGCGGTTTCAGCTCCTCGTCAGAGAACTTGTGTTTGCGCGGGTTGAACAGCTCTCCGCCCGGCACACTGGACAGGACCAGGTCTGTGGGATCCGGCTGGAAGTTGATGTCCACCTCGATGGCTTCTGGGTCGATGGGGGAGGGAGTGTTACGATCTGCAGGTACGGAGGGACAAGAGCAGGCTTGGATACAAGAGAGGCCACTCCGATTAAATAAAAACTAACTACACTCTTCAGACAACATGACGAAATGTCTTTCCTGAAGATGTTCCAATTTTTCATGTAGCCTCATGTTTGGGCTTCTGTGTGCCCTTTGTGTTCATATGCAAATTGTCAAGCGATTGGGAGAGGTGATCATCCCCCTCACACATTAAATAGATTTTTGATTGTAGATGTTTTTGGTCAACAGGTAATGTAATGATTCTCAACAGAGCTGCATGTTTTTTCGTGTCGTGCTGGCCATCTGCAAAACATATTAAAAGCTATAGCACGGGCTCAGAGGTCAGGGTTATGCCGGTGTGTCTACATGTGCAATAATAGTTCATGTTACCCCAGAGTCCAAGAGGACACACTACAGCTAGACCTCAGTGTCCAGTATGGTATTGTTTCTAAAATGATTCAGTCTATTAGTAATGGGGAATTTAAATTGACAAAGGAACAGGAAATAAGAAGAATAAACAGTCGGTGTTGTCTTAAATCTCATTAATAGAAACTGTATATCCAAATAACACATTCAAAATAATATTATAAATCTATATTTCTCACCTGTTTTCTTCTCTTCCACTTCTACTTCTACTTCCCCAAACAAAGATTCCTTTTCATCTTTTTCTTCTTCTTCTTCCTCTTCTTCTTCCTCTTCTTCTTCTTCCTCCTCCTCCTCCTCTTCTTCCTCCTCCTCCTCTAGCTTAGCTGGTTGTAACGTGGTGACTGTCAGCGCTTCCTCTGGGTCAGAGGTGACAATAGAGGTGGTGGAGATAGACGGGGGTGATGCTGAGGCGGGGTCAGGAGCGGCGGCAGCAGCAGTAATAGTAGCAGTAGTAGTAATAGTAGCAGCAGTAGTAGTAGTTGTAGTAGCAACTGTAGGAGTAACCTTGGGGACAAATTTGCCTTTGAATCCCACTGAGGCCAGAGTCTTCTGTAGCTCCCCCTCCTCCAGGGTCACAGGGATCCCGTTCTCCAGGAGGAACTCATCCAGGTCCATGTACTCCAAGTGGAA
Organism: Ophiodon elongatus; assembly: GCA_016806645.1. Lineage (NCBI taxonomy): Eukaryota > Metazoa > Chordata > Actinopteri > Perciformes > Hexagrammidae > Ophiodon > Ophiodon elongatus. The sequence continues at coordinate 1,826,020 of JACSYO010002147.1, forward strand.
GGTCTCCCCATCGTAGGGAATGGTCTTCTCCCAAATGGCTGGGGTTAAGGAGGCTGATACCCCCCCACCGCCACCGCCACCGCCGCCGCCGCCGCCTCCACCTCCTCCTCCAGAACCTGCACCAGCACTGGCTGCTCCAGCCCCGCCCCCCTCCACATCATCAGAGGAGCACAGCTTCTCTTTCTCGATTTCTGCAGAAAAGACAAGACATTGGTGAGAGGGTGTAATATGACAGCTGACACAAAAAAAAAAAAAAAAAAAAGAGGGCTTCGACACAAAAAAACTAAAAAAGAGGGCTTCAACCAAAAAGCCTGTCAATGGGGTGGAAAGTGAGATGGTAGATACCAAGATGGAATAAAAGACAGAACGAGGATTCTGGGAAACGAGAAAGCAGAAAAGGAAAGGCACGAATAAACGGCCCGGCTCAGTGCACACGTGCGCCACCAGCACACAGACTCGGTACCGACTAGACCAATGCGTCTAATGGAAGTCAACCATGTCTTTTAGCATGCATTATCTCTTCAGCCCGCGTGCGCCGCTTGAGGAGCAGCAGCGAGGAGCTGGAACTTTATGTTCTTTTCTCGTTTCCTCGCAGCCTCGGAGGAGACTGGCTCCGTGCAACATATGTCCGTCACAATCCAGCATGATGAACGGCCATCGCGTAATCCGAATACAAATAACGGCCCGAGGTGTCGATTTGGAGAATTACGCGCATTTAGCCGAATAACGTTGACGCGCATATAGTGTGTATAAACATGAGGGAAACAAACCGGGGGAACTGAGCGCACCTTTTGGCGTCTCGCTCTTACCGTCGTCTCCTTCCTCCAGGATGTTGGGAGGAGGGATGTCCATGATCTTCTTCAAAACAAAAGGAAAGGACTTCTGCGGAGCCGTGGGATCGACCTTACCGCGGAGCTGGAGCGCCACTGTCACCGCGGCTTTGCCAGACATGGTCCCTGCTCGACTCCGATCAGACTGGAGCGGTGTCCTGGACGGTACCGGGCTCTGCCTCCTTCACCGGGAAGCGACAGCAACAAACGGAACGGGACGCGGACGGTCACTTACTACAACACTAGTGCTGCGTCCGGGGCGGCTGTCAACGCGTTTAGGATGCAAACAACAAAACACAACACTACACAAGCCCCTTGTTCTGCGTCCGCACCGAGCGCGCTTGTTGGATATTCATGAGCCACGCGCCCCGCCCACTCGCAGAATAGTGGAAGCTGATTGGCTGTCAGCGCCGTCCATGCCGATGAGCGACTGTGATTGCACGGAGCGTCTGTATTGTGGTCCACGGACTTCTCATTGGCTGCAAATTGTCCACATGAAGATCAATTACACAGACAGACTGTACAGTCCCTTATTATTTCCAGTCTATGGCACAGTTCAGTGGGGGCCCGTGCACCACAATAGGAACATGCGGTCTCGTGCAACAAAGCCAGCATGCATTTAGAGAGGAAAGAGTCTCTACTCGCGACAGTAGCGGGTAGCGTCCATCTGAAGCAGACTAAATGATACATTTGCACCCTTACATCGTGTCCACAGATTAGACTGCACCCACGCACACTCTCGATACACTCTAAAAACACACAGAACGCAGTGTGCTCGTGCAAAGACTTTATTTGTCACTTTCACATCCCCTCCGCGAGGATACTCGTGGCAAAACACGTGCCCCCGCCCCTATCGTCCTCACGTGAAAGTACATTCTGTCGAGGGGCGTAGCTTCGGATATTTAGCACGTGCGGGCTAAGGTGAGCCGGAGCGGGCACGCGCTCACCGTTCGAACAGCTGGCACGGGGACCCAAAGTTTACAAGTGTGCGCGCGCTTCATCAGCCAGCGCTAAAGAATTCGACTCGGTTTATTTTATAATAATTTACCACAATTCGTTTATGTATACATTTAATTGCGTATTGTTTTTAAGTTCATTGTTATTTATTTGTTTGTAAACTGCACGTCGTTTTACGGTATTATGCCATCCATCGTTTCACACAACCGTAATTGTCAAAATATGCATGCTTTTTAAATCTCCCACATCCAACGCCAGAAGTGCCACAACAAAAGAGTAAATAACCCGTGCACGCGCTGCAACACTGAGCGCGCGAGAGTCTGTCGCTCTGTCCATGAGCAGGATGTTTCGTTTCGGGAACACTGTGTTCAAACGGCACAGACGCCCCACCTTCACCATGTATGTGTCGGGTGTGTTAACCACACGGGACACAACGTGCAGTGTTCCCGTGAAGCAGAGCGCAAACCAGATGAACACACAGGGTGAGACACGAGGCTGATCTACGCGCACGTCGCGTCTTTGATGTTGCTTTTATTGTTGTTGTTGTTGTCGCAGCTATTTAGTGTCAATGAATGCGGAATATATCGAGTGGGTGACCTGCTAACATGGTGGGCTATGCAAGACTGTGTGAACCCTGTGACATCATAAGGTTAGGAATACAGAGCTATATAGTCTGAGAACCGCAGCTCACACGTGAGAACCTTTTGACTTGCCACCAACCAAACCGATAACATTTTCATAGTAATACAAAATAAATAAAATAAATGCCACATCTTATTTATCCATTTAACTCGTTGATGGTTTGTTCGGTAGACTGAATGCCTAAAACGTGGTTTAAATGTTGCTATTTACAAACGGCCGGGTTGTTGATCATGAAACCATGTCCTGTCATTTAGGACAATCTCTGGAGGGTGGTAGTGCAGTTCACACCTCATTCAGTTTGCAAATGGACTGTTTTGAGTTTACTTTGTTTTGTCAATGTTCAAGTGTAAACACAATACAAACTCCAGTCTTGCTTAGATTTACTATGCAGTATAGAAGTGGTACTGTGCATATAGCTTGAGACTCCCTCTTTGTCAGGATGATGGATATCAAAGTGCTCATGTGGCTCTAGTAACTGGGTCGGTGTGGCTGCATTAATTGAATTATGTGTAGTACCTCACCTGTGCTGGTCAGTATTCATAGTATTTTTCGGTCTACAGAGTTCCCATTCCTCGTTACTTGCTAAATATCCTGCAGAGCTCGTTGAAAAAAAAAAACGTGTTTCAGTGCAACACATGCAAACAGCTGCTGGCCTCGAATAACAATTCTTAGAATAAACTGTTCTCAGTGGCCTCGATTGTCCGTGAAGCAGTTTGGCTACAGGTGACCTCGTGGTCCAGCTTTTGTTTTGGGACAAATGTGCACACCAACATTTTTGTCTGAAATGTTCAATCTAAATCGCAACGCAACGATAGTTTTAACAAAGTCTGAGAGTATTATATCAGTGTCCTCTCCAAAGCAGGAGATGCTTTCACAAACACACCACAGTATGAGCAGGTAGCCCTGACAATGCTGTTAATGGACCTATAACTGATCGATTTATCTTTATTTTGGTCTTAATTTGAAAATGAATAATGATACACAGCAAAAAAAGAGGGAACATTCCTAATTAGTTCTGCCTTATAGCATGAATCTGCACTAATAATGCTGCTTAAAGACAAGAAAGACACAAGGACGAGATGAGAAAGAAAGAAATATCAGGGTGTCACCCAATGAACATGCAGCTACACTTAGTCAGAAAGAAAGGGGCCCTCCTCCTGAGGCCTAGTGGTCTACATGATGAGGACCGTTTCAGTGTTGTTGCATCAGTTGCAGGATGATGTAAAGTGACTGCATGGAGAAACTGCACACGCACAGTCTGCCGACACGTTATCACATAGACCTGAACCTGAAACAGTATTAATATACAACACTGATGACTTTACAGTAGTAATCAATAGGACGACGAGTTGCTGATTGCAGCAGGAGTGAGGTATGTGTGAGAGAGAGAACAGTTCATATTTAGTCCCATTGTAATAAGAGTTTTGAGGTATATTACAGTGGCTCATACATCATTATTTAAGTTGTCCACTAGTTCTAGTACATCAATGGTGGAATAAGTACTAGATAGTTTACTTAGATATAGTAGCAATAACTCCATGTACAAATTATAGTCTGGCATTGTAAATTTGACTGAAGTACCTTTAACAGCAAAAAAATTTCAAGTCAAATCTGAAAATGTCCTTACCGGTGTCATCGAAGAAGAAGGGGTAGTCCGCCAAGGCCTTGAGGAGATCCGGAGCGTCGAAGACCGTCTGGTTCGCTGACGACATGGTGACCGACAGGCGAGTCCAACCGAGGGAGACACGCGCAAACTGGGAGTCAGCGGCCGACTTCTCTCACTTTTAACCAACTTTGCAGAAAGTCACATCACTGGGACGTCAGCAGCGCGTGTCCAAACGACCTGTATTCTAATGAGCGAGGAGAGCCACGCCCCCCAAGGGCCATGTTGATTCGTCCAAAGATCCGCACGCGCCTGTCAGTCACGCCGCACAGCCTGCGAGGAAATCAGGGGGCGGGCTCTAGCGTGAGCACAACAACAAACCTGTTCAGCCGAGCACATTTCTCGCCACGCACGGCAACACGTGCAAGTCCAGAGGGAGGCTCGAGGTCTGGTGCGAGCGAGCGCCCCGCGCCATCTAGTGGCCGGTTTGAGTAGTGCGCTAAAACAGGTGGCAGCTGGTTCACAGGTTTAACTGGGGAACAGTTTAGTTTAGTTAAACTATGAGCAAAACTATTAAGTCCCATGATAATAATCTGATACATAAACACAAAAAAAAAATGTCTTTGCTAAAGTACAAATCAGAAGTGAACTTGACAATTTTTATTAAGACTTTTTATTAATAAACATCTTTTGTGAGGAGTATTTTAATGCCCATTCAAGGCCTTGAACATCCTCTCTCTTTGTGAACAGTGTAATCAAAGTGACGTTAATAAAACTCTGTTAAAACAAGACACAAACAGAAGGGAAAAGAACAAAACAATTAAACATTCAAACGGCTGCATGTATGTATATATGAACCTTTGATGAATATTCTGTGATGAGCGGTGTGTCTTTTTATCTGATATTGGTTTTCTAAGTGGCACCAATGCGAGTCTTACTTCCACAGTGAATGTTTTTTTTTTACTGATGTTTTAGCTGAACAGACGCAAGCAAAAAGTGGCTCTGAAAATGTTCCATACAGTAAGAGAAAATTAAAATATTTCGAGTAAGGAGTATATTGCATGTTTGAGAATGCAAATACATGTGCTTCATGAATTATGTCAAGTCATCTTTTGGCAGGCACGTCGTATACACTGCTAGTTTGATCGCATCACCTTTTGATTAAGGTCATGATTTGAAAACTCTTAATCAACTGAAATGCTTGTTTGGCAGTCAATGGCTCACAAAGTACAAAATTTAAATCTTCTCAGTTCTGAAGTAGAAAGTTGAACTTCCCAAAGTCAACCTCATCAGGCATGATGAGCATGTCTTCCCTAGCTCTGGCCAGCTTCTGTCTCAGGAAATCTCGTCTCTCCGTCCACTCCTGCAGCTCCTCTGAGCTGTGGGCGTAGTCGCAGCTCACACCGTCAGGACAGCCGCCGTCAAACCTGTCAAACAATAACGTCTTGAAAAACAAGCTGGAAACACACGACGCATCCGTCCACAGTTGCTATGGTGTCAGAAAAGCAAACATTGCGAGTCAAACACTTCAAATCCTGATCCAGGAAAAGGTCTCACTTGGGGCAGAGTTCAAAGCAGGGACCAGGGAAGCGGTAGCTCCACGTCAGAGCTTCGTCCTCTCCCTCGCAGCTGAACACCCGGTCCTTGTGTTTCTCAGTGGAGATGTGCTGCTGCCACTGCCGCTCACCGTTACTGTGTTTACCACACAGGCGACAGTGGAAGCCAGTCTAAAAAATAATTAAAAAAAAACAAGCATCATTGTCATCTTCTTCTTACAGATGCATAGTCAGGAAACGCAATGTGTTTTTGGTCTTTGACTTTACTGAACTGAAAAACAAACTACCCACCATCGGTTCAGCATAGTCAGTCGGCATGGCGATGTATTTCTCTTCTGGGACCGGCTGGGTGAGCATGGCTCCATCTGCTTGCCGGTTGTGGGCGGTTAGTGACAGCCACATGTCGTATATCTGCTGCATTTCCCACACTGCAGGCACAAATACAAATCTGTCACATGAGGTTAAAAGGTTTCCATCTAGACTTCTGGCAATTTTGCAACATTCCGAAGCTGTGGCTGCTAGCAGCTCGAGCTTAAATCAACCGCTACTAGCATAATACATCTCTGACTGAGCGCTCAGTGGTTGAGTTGCATTGTGGGTAATGTAGGTCCCATGTTTGGACAAAGGAGAGGAACACGTGTAATAAAAAAAGATGATATCTTTGGTTCAGGGTCAATTTTGATGCTAAATCAGTGGCATACTCTTTTGAAAGCACTATTCTAATAACTCACAGTCATTATTCTTCATATACATCCACATCTCCTTCTCCTCTTGGCTGTGAGCAAAGGTGCAGTTCCCTGAGTAGTTACATTTCCCCTTCTTCAAAACCTGGGTGCATATCTGCCAGGAGAAAACGTAACACTGTTAAACACAAACAGCAAAGTGCAACTTTTCAACAGACACCACAACAACAGGCACACTTACACCTTTCATTGTTAAAAGCACCAGCTATACAAAATATAGTAAACATAAAAGACAAGACATGCAAGAAAAAGATTAGGGAAGACCCTTGCTAATTGATGTGGGAATGTCTTCGATGGATCGAAGCCCTTGGTTGAAACTGCTTGTTGTATTAAAACGTATGAGCGCAGAGGAGGCACACCTACATCATAATACACAGGGAAGTTCTTGGCATGTGGCAGCGGTCGGACCTGAACCCATTTACTTCTCTCCAAGGACCTGACCAGCAGTACCCATCTCTCTTTAGTCCACCTGAAGGTAACGACACAGGAAGAGGACAGAGGCTGAAATCGACCCAGATATGGAGCTGGAAAGCTGATGGATCATCGTGATCATCTGTGATTTACTAGTTTAACATTAACCGTTCACCTTTTTTTCCCCACAAGCAGGTATAAAAAATTCTGGCTGATATATAATAGGCTCTCTGATGATATGACAAGGATGTATTTATACAGTAGAGAAATAATTGAATACATTTTCCCAAACTTGTATAGGAATTGTGCAGTTTTTTTCTGTTTTTTTTTTTTTTTTTTTACTCACGTGTGCCTGGCCTTTGCGGTGCAGTGCTTCAGGGCTTTGTCTGGTTCACGGATCAGGCCGTCCCGCAAGCACTGAGCACAGGAAAACTTCATCTTCATGTTCAGACTCTTCCCAACTCCTGCTCCTCTTGGTTTGCTCCCATCGCCTCCAGAAGACAGCTGCTTAAAATGAAATCATAATAAAAGACAAGAGTGGTAGTCGTTTGACAACATTTCCTCGACAGCTTTCATTTGCCAAAATAAACTCTAAAATTAATCTCTAAGATACTTTTTCTTCTTCTCCTTTAAAGCGTTTATAAAAACCAATAATTACACAGAATTTAAATAACTGAATATAATAAGTTTGACAGCTATTACATCAAAAGCTCTGTAAAATACAAAAAGGTGAGAAAAAAATGTGTCAGTCAGAAGACCAGCAGTGAGGCGGTGTCACTGCTTCAACATGTGGGTTTAATCCCATTTACAAAAATAAGAACAAACAGTTCGTTGTTGGTCAACTTGTACAGCATCCTCTCTGTGACAGCTCGATCTATAGTGTTGGAAGGCCTGCAATTTAATGTGAATTTCTCATAGACTAATGCCATGGCCTAATTAATTTTACTTGGGTGCGAGGCACCAGATAGAGAACACAGAATGAATAGTCAATAAACAGACACCTATGTAGCTGTGATCGTCCGGGCCTAAGGGCAAAGGGGCCCTGTGCATCTCACAATAAGAAAGAGCCTCCTGTTGCTTGTGTGTTTTTACGACTTTGCACTCCATATGACTACAAACAGCTCACACACATCCCAAGAGCTGTGGAATAAAGCGGAGCCTATATCTACTTCTCTGCACTATCTCTCTTTTATCTGGATGTTTTATTTCGTATAATAAAGCTTCATAGTGCTCAGGTAGTTTAGCGTTGCAAACCACATGACGGGAGCAGCTATTAATCTCACGAAAGAGGACCTATATTGAATGTGTTTACTCTACAAAATAGTCCATGCTTGATGTATGTAACCTGTATAATCTGTAATACGATGTCATTCCTTTAAACATGCTTCATCAAGAGAGCTTGTATTAATATGTAATAATGAGAGGTCACCGTACAGTATCGTCGATGTGTGCCTCATTGCCTTGAGCTATGAGCAGGTGTGGCCAACTAGTCCTGAGTGTCATTAAAAATTTAAATTAAACAAATTCTAGCAGAGGCCACGAGTTCAGGAGCTTCTCCAAAAGTTCAGGAGAGGGGGCGGTATATCCCCGTTAGTCCGGGGCCACGGCTGCATGTTCAGGGGCAGTAATGAAGACATGTTTGTCCCCTCACGGTCACGAGTGTCCGACGCATGGAGACCCTAGCTTTATGCAGCAGGGTGTGTGTGTGTGTGCCTGGCCTGATAGATGACTCTCTTTTTTTCCCTCTCCTTACTTCTTTAAAATATATATATATACACATACACTAGGCCAGGCAAAGTGAATCATATTGGGAAATGCCCCCCCCCCCCCATCCTCCCCTCACCTCAATTTAAAAAGAACTTGACAAAGCCTCTATAAAATAAGTACTTAAAATAACGCGATCGTTAACATGGTCGTGAACAGTTTCAATGAACAAAACAAAGAATGATCAAAATGGTTCCTTACTCTATTTCCTTTATGTTTGCTTGAGTTTTGCTCCCAATTGTCGTTATATTTTGTCGATACTTTCACAATCTCATCAGGGCTGACACCTGAAAACAACACAAGCACATTGCTCATTGTAAGAGAAACAGCACAGTCTATTGCTGCCCTTCATCGGCATTTCAATATTTGTATTCAAGTGGACAAACAAAATAAAAACGCTCTTGGTTCTATTATTTTTATATATTAATATGTTTATATGTGTCTGGTAGACTGTACCCGTGTCGCGCTGCACCCTCCAGGTTTTGAGCTCTATGACGGAGTGGGCATAATAGCAGCTGTCCTCTCTCTGGCAGCCGTACCGGATGGCTTGACGGCACAAATCCAAGTGGCACAGGACGCTCAGCGGTCGGACCTTTTTGTAGTTCACGCTGAGGGTCTGCACCACAAACGCCAAGCATCTGAAGGAGGGACAAATCCAAATGTGTTTAAGGTGGAGAGAAAGACACAAGAAGCAAAGAGTTGCCGTATGGGAATGAAATGAGTGAGGGAATGAGGACGAGGACTCTCAGTGGCACATATGTTGTCAACACGCTCACTTATTGGCATCGAAGGTGTGGCGAGCATCCAGGTTAGAGCAGATGGTGTGATCGGCTCTACAGCGCTTACTGATGATTCTAGGTTTACTGTCATAGCATTCCTTGAGACAAAAAACACAGGACAAGAAAGGAACAAAGAAAGACAGTACGTTTGTATATCACCAGATGAGCGTCTTTATGCAATATTAATGAATATTAATGAATATATCTATTATGATACAACAAAAAGCTGTGTGAATGTTTCAAGACACATAGGCATATGAAGATTAAAAACATAGATACAGCAGTGTGTCGTGGAACATGCATACTTCATGGACAGAACAAACACTACACAACAGGTTTTAATACACAATACAACTGGGACTGGAGTTTGTGCTCAATATCAAGAGTTAAATATAGGAACAAATCAATTGGTGTATATATATAATTAAGTAAACCAAACATGACTCAACATTTGAAACCATGTTTGTATAATAATTAGAATAATAATAATTATTATTCTAAAACTGTGGCAGAGCACTAACCTGACAGAGGAACATGAACATGCCCTTGCCCTCCTGCAGAAGGCGGATGATGCTGTTTACAGGGTCCATTAAACCCGACGGGTCAAACAGCAGGTTTCTGTCCAGCGTCCCCCTCCGCTCCTCCGTCCAAACGTCAATCTCCAGCTGGTTGTAGGCAAACGAGCATTTCTCTCCGTACTTGCACAGGCCCAAATCCCCGGACTTCAGCAGCTCTGACATGAAAGAAAATACAGAGCTCATTCTGCTGCACATCCACGGTCATTGTTGACATTAACACAGTCGGGTCAATCACTCATTTTTATAACAAGTTCCCTCTTTAACCGGTTCCCTGAATTCATGCCTCATCAACAGTTCCTTCACATTCAAATGTTTTCTGACCAATCAAGGTGGAGAGAAAAGTTGCCGTGTTCACATGGGAGGAATGTAAACATGGGGTACCTTCCCCAAAACTAACAAGTCGTATCCTATAAATCCAAACTGCCTTCCCTGACACAACCGCAAAGTACGATGAAACTCAAAAGAGATGGTCACCTGGTTAAAAGGAAGAAAACACTGTGTAGTGAAAATTGGTGACTACAATTTGACATTGTGATCTGAACTCTGATATCAGAGCCGGGAAAAACAGCCCTGCGAAGGCTAATGGAGTGAACTAATGGTAAAGGGAGAGACAAATGTTCAATTTACGACAGGATGGGCCTTGTCGAACTGACCTGCTACTACTCCCAACAGGCCCTGATGTCACTCACACACGCACACGCACACGCACACGCACACACGCACGCACACACGCTGAGGCTGATGGGAACGTCGTTAGTTGTGTAGGAAACAAATTGGATAAATTAAAACTTTGATCTGCTGGTGGCATTAAATGAAAAGTTAGAGGATCCCAAAAACAGTCATTAAGATCCAACTTCGGGGCACCATGTTTATCTGTTTAATTGTTGAGATATTTTAATCTGGACCAAAGTGGTCGACCAGCAGAGAGAATTGGGTGTCAGACGGATATTACCATCTATAGTGCAATGCGGCTAAAATTACGAAAATCTTTTGTACTACTCAACTAAGGTATCAACAAAAGTATTCTTTTTGGCTTCAGTACTGAATTTCAGATGTTGTTAGTGCTACTATATTGACATTCAGCCATGTGTGTAGAGCACAAAGAGCAACGTCAACAAATGGTGAACTATGATTCCCCTCTCGAGATTAGACAGTCTACACCGGGCCATAAAATAAAACAGGATGTGTGACCTCAACCTCAAGTCTGACACACTGAGAGGTCAACTCCTCTCTTTGCATTCCAAAGGTCTGTAAAAACGCAATAAAACAACCATAGACATTTTCAGGGTCCATCTTACCGTAACACTAATGCAGCACTGCATTTGAAGAGATAATGCTAGGTAAGTGAAAAAGTACCGTTAACCAGTGGTTAGCTGGTGTTTTGGGCTCCCAATTATTGTTTGGACCCCGGCTCCCCATTCGCCATTTTCCAACTCTCCCAACAATAATTTAGGGCAAAACATGATTTTTCTGGACGTTTGACTTCTTTTCGCATTTTGGATGCGTTTTCAAGAACGAGTGGGAACCCTGATTTTTGTCTCTGGCTGTTTGAAGGAACTGTGTAGTTACTTTTGAACATCAGTCAAATCAGTTTAGACATTAAATTTCACTCCCCCGATTAAAGTATTTGATGCAAACTGTACTGTAATTCTATTATTTTCGACCGCACAGAGAACAAAATCACACAACGTGCATTACGCAACTACGTTTTAGCTACAATAACAAGCAATGAACAGTGAATGCCAACAGACAACTCACCAGAAGACATCCTCATCCATTTGATATCGAGTTACTTACCTTTGCAAAGAACAAACGGCCCACTGAAGGAACTCCAGTTGGGAATCTGTCGTACTCTGGTCCACTCCGAAGGATAACCTGCCTTGAGTCTACATAACAGAATGTCTTGCTGACAGCTGTGGACCAGGTCTGGCTTGTGAACAAATGTATAAATGCCTTGACCTGAAAACAAAACAGGGGAGAGTTATTTCTAAAAAAGTGGAAGATATTCAATAGAACAGAAAGAAAAGTGGGAGTAAGAGGCACCATGCATTTTGGTACCTCCACTTCATAACAAAACTCTATATTCCGAAATTATTTTTGGGCATTTTGCCCTTTCTACCAGGTTAAAAGAAGGGCTTTGGGATGCAGACCAAACCGCCTTTCACAATGCTCAAAACAGGGAATATTAAAAAGGATGGTAAAATCATCACCAGCAGCCGGGTCATTGTGGTTTCTTGCTACACTACAGTTCGTTAGACAAAGGGTTGTACTGCTGACGCACCTCTCCGAGGGAAACAGGCAGAGCAGGCCTGCAGGAACTCATGAGTGGAGGACAGCGGGTTGGAGGCCGCAACCAGCGCTGGGTCATTCGTCTCCTTCGTTGCCACGGTAAGAATAGGATTTCAGTTAATGCGAACAAAAGCAGACAACCACAGAGCCGCGAACACAAGCCAGGTGATCAAGTCTTACTTTGTAGTTTTTCTTTGGAGATCGCATTACTGGAGCTGCAGCAGTTTGAGAGCCTGTGATACCTGAGGAGCAATAACAGAAAATAAATTACTAATTATGTGTACACACTTTGTAGTAAATGGGCTACAACATGTACAGACACAAGTGTGGTCTTTATAAAAAAGGGGGAACACTTATTTTAAGTTACAGTAAAATACACTCAATATTTTTGTTTATTCTCATTTCCCCATTGTACCTGTATCATACATTTAGAGTGTAACTGGGCATAAATAATTAAGTTTATTCTTTCATGTGTAAATAATCATTATATTTGTCAATTAAACTATCATCACACTTCGATTGATCGGCTTCTTGCTGTCATGACCTCTAAAAGAACAGGCGTCCTTCTTCGCCAATAATATAATAAGTCACCAAGAAATCCTAATCACCAGTTGAGCGGAAATCGGAGAGCGTGTCCAGGCCTTTTCCCCCCATGGAGATCGCTGGCAAAGCTGCCACAACACCTTCCATTGAGGGAAACGAGTCCAGGGCATCAAGTGAGTCGAGCATGATCAATGCTTTCACACCAGTTTTAGGGACTTCACCACTCTGACCGCCTGGATCAGAGACAGTCTCCAGAGGATCGAGCTCATCCAGCAAATCATCAAGGGACTTTTCCCCGGCGTCAACTTCTGCTTCGGCCTCCCTTCCAGCAGCACTTGGAGTCGCATCCATGAAGTCATCCAGGGAATCAAGGCCATCCAGCAACTTGGAGGTCAGTGCTAAGTTTGTAGCACCAGCGCCACCTCCAATGCCAGAGGTCAAGAGGTCGTCGAGGGCATTCAGTGTTCCAGTTGTGGTGCTGAACCCACCACCTGAAAAGGAGTCCAGGAAGTTGAGTTGGCTGACGGTCGAGATGAAGAAGGCCGGGGGCAGCTGGGGAGTTGGGGCGGGCAGGACAGAGGGCACTGTGCGTTCGCAGCTGGAAGTCCTGTGTGGGATTGTGAATGTTTCCTGGGTGGGGGTCTGGAAAACATGGAGAAAGAAACTGGAGTGAAGATGGATGAAGAAAATGGGAAATGGGACAGAATGTAAAAATGTAATGCTCAATTTCAGGATTACATTTGGAGGTTTTGATGGACGTTGGCTGACAACTGCTGTTTGTGACAATATTATTTCATAAACAACGGATCAAATGACTAAGGGGACATTCATTGTGATGACATCATAGAGGATTATCACCCGACTGACTTTTTTTTTCAGCTTATTGTGTTGTTTTTTACGGTCACAAAGTAAACGCTGTTGTGCAGAGGAGTACCATCTCAAAATATGAAATATTAGAGTTTACCACTCAAGAGAAAATTTCAACTGCATCCCCAAGTAATAATGAATTAATTTTAGAAGAGATAAAAAGATGAAAGAATGTTTTATGTGATGGATAAGGTATCCAAAGCAGGATTCAACTGAAGTTGAATTTACTGCACTGGAATGAAAAGAATGCAAGGTGTTGTAAATGAGCTAAAACGTGAAAACAAAATAAAGTTACTTTGAAAAGAGGAGTTTTTTTTTTTTTTTACGAGACGTGTAATTCCCAAACCTTTAAAGACTTGGACTATAGTAATGTATCACTACATGCTCTTCCATCTTAGTAATAATCATTCCACTATCTGTGACAAAAGTTAGTTTCCTGGCCTGCGAGGACAAACGCAGCACAAACACAGGCTTTACCTCAGTTGGCTCCGTCTCATTGGGGAAGCCGTCGAGCAGGCTGTCCAAATCATCTCCCATCAGCTCGAAGTCCTCCAAAGAGTCCACGATGTCCGGTACTGAAGAGACAGCCGGTTGGTGGCAGCTGGGAGCTGGCGAGGGAATGGAGGACTGAGACATGCTGGGAAAACTGACTGTAGAGAAGTAGTAGGGAATTGTTTTTTTTATTTTACTTGTAATTTTCTTAAACATATTACAAGACCTTCATCAAGTAAAACACATGTGGAGACATACGTGTTGCCTGTATTGTTAAGGAGACACAATTCTGAACGAGTCAAAGTCAAGAATTCACACCTGGTGCGAGGCCACTCAGAGGATTCATGCCATTTCCGACATTAGCACCAGACACCTGGAAGTGAGAAGGATTAAAAAAAAATGTTGTAGTAAAATCAAGAACAAATAAAAACAAGTATAATGAGTGTATGAAGATATGAGAATATGAGTAAAGGCTCGACAAAAGAATATCTGCAAAACATGCATCGCTGATGCTGAATATCTTTCAGCACAGAGGTCCTCATTTAAGAAACCAAAATGTTTTTGTTGGTAAATATTATGGTTTGGAATCTTTAAAAAAAAAAAAAAAAATTATATATAATGTTTGGTGTTGAAAGCTTTAGAAAATATGGAACTTGCCTTGATGGCTTCAGCAGTCATGTTTCCATTCGCGACATCTCTCGTGATAAGTCCTCCTTCCTGAGAGAGACACGATAACAGACTGAATATGAGAGACACAAATCTGCACCATGTCTGCATCGGAGTTAGGCAATACGATGAAATATACGATGAAAATAAATATATATATATATAAAAAACACGAGTCCAAATAATTTTTCAAGTCATGAAATGACTCACCGTGATACAATATTATACCCATGCCCACCCCTAGACTGCATCTTATCTCACCATGACGGCGCTAAAGACTGAGAAAACCCTTTACCAATATTCCTTTGCATTCATCAGTGAACAAAATCTAAAACTGATTTATTTTACTCACCTTTATGCCGACATACGGCTTCCGATTCTTCAGTCCCAGGTGGACGGCCAGCTCCTGTGCGAGCTCATTCACCGGTTTGTCCTGTTAAGAGTGAAAACAGACGAAGAACACATTGATACATTTCATGCCGGGTAACCCATTTAGTACCACCTCGGAAATGTCCCGCAGAAGCAGTTTCTCGTCTTGTGTCGTGCATCAACGGTTCGTGTAACCGCTGATACACTTTTACACATTTATCAAACCCACAAGATAAGAGATAATTATTCTTTTGGTTTTGAAGGGGGCGGGGGTGGAGGGGTTGGGGGTTTGGGAGGGGGTAAAATCATGAAGATAATGTCACGGAGTGACTACCGAGCAAACTCCATCCGCAACGAATGCCGTGAGATGTGGCTAAAGGTTTAGCTTGGTACAATGTTCACTGTAGAGGAAAAATGATCATTAACCTTTGTATTAAATGCTACTCTGTGTGTTATACTGTTCTTATGGCCTGAGGGAAAGCATGACCGGCTCCCTTCAGTTGAACTTTGACTGAATCGCTGATGTCTGACTCCCTTTCTGCCGGCATACTAAAAACTGATTCGACATATCTAATCCTGTCATGAATGTAAGTATTGACTCTTTGTCCTTATGCATATAAAAACTCCGCACCGATTCCTCGGCAGTCGCTTGATTGTCACTTTGTTGATTTTGGTCCTTCTCCGCAGAAGCCTATTAAACATACAAAGACAAATTTCTCTTTATCTCCCTTATTCGGTCAACTTCCACCACATTCACCATCTTAGTTTAACATGTTCACCACGATAACATTTGCTAACTGGCACAAAATGAGCACAGCTGAGGTTGATGGGAACGTCGTTTGATTTTAGACAAACACCAAAGCATCGGAGATACTGCAATTGTCAACATGCTGGTGAGCCTGGATAAAGTCAGGGGATCACCAAATCCATGAGGGTTCACCCTGAAAGGACCATGAATGTCTGTACAGAATCGTTGTTGATCTATGTTAGTCAATTTCTTAGACCCATTAGCGTCAACTCTCCCAATTGTCCCTTTCCTTTACCAGGCGAGTAATGAGCAGACAGTCGGTGGTGCAGTTGTAGGCCTCCTTGTACATCCCGAGCTCCTTCAAACAAAGTGCCTTCCTGTAAAGCGCCCGGCGGCTTTCCTTACACACTTTCAGAGCTCTGTCGCAGTCCATCACGCCTCGCTCATATTCCCCCTGTGGGAGACACGGGAGATGACAATATGGTTAAAAAGAGTCTCGGTCACACTGGTATTGTTTTCTAGAAGAAGCCTCATATTTCAGGTGTGATTTCAGGACAGAAAAGCCTCCTTTGTAAAAAAATAAATAAATAAGAAGTTAAATACTGAGTTAATAGTCCATTTATTATTTCATCCAAATTCTGTTTCTAGCTGTAGGAATGTGTGTGGAGACAGTTTATCTTAAAACCTTTTCTTCCCATTGTCTTATTAACATTATCTATGATTAAATTAATTAATATTATCTGACTTACAGATAACTCAGCATTGTGTTTTGCCTGAACGGACATGTGAAGGGTATTTTTGGATAAACTAAAATGTCGACCTGATTATCAGAGTTGGTACTATCATCCCTGAGGGGGACATGCACGTCTGAGTCAAATTTTAAGGCAATGCATTCAAAAGCTGACATTCCACTAGGAATCGCACATGTCGACCTCATGTCAGGGGACCATCAAAGTCATTGGGACTCATCCTCTGGGGACCATGGAAGTCTGCACAAACTTTAATGGAAATCTATACGATAGTTTTTGTGATATTTCAGTACGGTCCTGGGGAGAAAAAAAATGCAATTCAACCGTGAAAGAAATATGTAATTGTCATGTTATGCTGCTATAAATTATGCTGCTGTGCTCAGCGTTTTGTACTAGAACATGCTACTCTAAGATTTACACCTGGGTTCCCCCAGATATGCCTCGACCTTCACTTGAACCCATGCTAACAACCTCCCTGGGACTCTTATCATGTTGATGAATTGTCTCCCCCGCTTCACACAGCATTCATCTATTGCCTTGGTGCTGCTGGTACGATCCCCTGCATTGTATCATGTGTAGACTTTCCTCTACTGCATACGTATAATTCATAGGGAAACATATGTCATTGGGTCTTTAAAATGTAGCACTAACTATAGTGGACTAACCACTGGTATGTTACTGGATATTACAGATTAAAAGTTGCATGAGGTCAAAAAAATGACTTCAACCTGTCATAATTATAGGTTGATCCACCTTTTGGCTCTACAACCGACTGACTCGTGCACGGATGAGGTTTGGGTGTGGCGAAGCCTTAGTCACAAGCCCTACTAGCCCTCGTCACAGCTGCATGTGTCCTGACAAACGTCAAGTGTCTGTCTGAGCTGCACTCGTACTCACTGAAACAATCTGTTTGCAAAGCGGACACGGCGTGTCAGCAACACACGGTGCCGGCCGTATCTTACCATGCTGTGGTAGGCAGCCGACCGGTTGACGTACAGGCTCTCCAGCAAAGCTTCTGGGATCTGGATCTCCTCTGCTGCGGCGTAGTGCGAGACGTTCAAGCCTTCACTGAACTCTCTCACCGCCTGCTCCCAGTCACTGTCTCTGAACGAGGCATTGCCCTCATCGAGCAGGTTGCACACTAACTGGGTAAGGAAGTCCTGGGAGGGAGGAGAGAGGGAAAAAAGATGTGTGGTGTGTCCCAAAAAACTCTGGGCCCTGTCATGAATAAAGTATATTGAAAAATCCCCCGACGCCCACCATACTGGCTGTTGTAAACATTCGTCCCGTTCAATACTGGCCCTGAAGGGAATGTCATTGGTTTAGCAAGTGTTTATAGTCATACACCAGGTCACGAAGGGTGAGCGGATCGCCACGGTCATTAGGACACATCGGTCTGGAGACCATGAAGGTCTGTAAAACATTTGGTGCCAGTCCATCAAATAATTTTATGAGACATGTCACTTAAAAACAAGAATATCAACTTTATGGTGGCTCTCGAAGAAACATCCCCTCTGGGGACAATACATGTCGGGGACAATACATGTCGTGGACATGAGGAATGATTACAGCAACCAGTATCTCTTTCCGAGTGAGTATTAAGAACTTGAAAAGAATCCAAGAAGAGAATGGGCAAATTATGTGAAAAAGTGCCCAGTCTTTGATCGTACATGCAGCCAGGAATGAACTTAGTGATGTTAGGAGAGAAAAGACAGAGGAATTTAAGTGAGAAACAAAACGGAAAGCACAGTGAGGGGGTCTGTGGATTTCAGCCACAACTAATAATGTGCATAAACCCCAGAGTGGAGAGACAGTGGAGACAGACACAACACAGCATGTGTAATAACAGGTGGTACCTGGTAGCGCTCGGGCTCTGGATAAGCCAGGGAGGACCTGCAACACAAGATGTAAACTTGCTCAGAAAACCACTGAGGCAGTTGGTTACCGAATATATGAGTCATTCGTGGCCGTGGAAGGTTTCACTTTCTGTCGGGGCGCATTCACACAAACAAACAAACATGCATCTCACTGTATAAATTTCAGAGAGTTCCTTATCTCCTCTTTGCGTTTCTGTCTGGCAGGGTCCATGCTCGTTATCTGGGGAGAAGACAAACAGACCACAAGTGAATTGAGTCACCAAGACCGCCTGATGATGTGTTGATGGTGCCGATGAACTGGAGCTGGTGCACACCCACTTCCTCCAGGAGCACAGAGACGAGAAACAGCCTCCTCGTACAAAGACACTCACCGAGCCTGGCTTCGTGTTCCTTTCGTATTTAATAAATGTACAAACATCCAACATGCTTAAGCCCCTGACCCCCGCATTGTATTCCTCGCTCTCACAACACGAGTGTGGCGCAACTTCAGACACACCTACCTCAGGAAGTGAGGAAGTTCATTGAACCAAATAGAAGTTTAAAGTAATTTAGTGTCCAGTGGCAGGAAGACGGAGAAACTGTCTGCAGCCGAGAGGTCGAGCAGACGCCGGAAGACAGCGAGCCCAGGAGGAAGAGACCCGTCGAGGCTCCGTGTCTGACTTTCGCCCCCAGTTAAGTTTCGATTCCCAGCAGCCCCAGTCCATCCATGAGCCAGCTGCAAACCGCCACACTGGCCCTTTAATTAACTCAGGGTTTAGTAGCCCTAAACGCAGTCTGCCAGGCTCCTCTTCCTGCTTCACAATAGAGCCCACCTACTCGCATTATTCTTCTCACATCCCTTCACAACTTGTTTTCAGTCTTTATTTCACTTCTCCTTGATTTGATACTGTGATATAAATTACTGTGGGAACAATAACCGTGCCATCTTTAGTAACGATGCAAAGACCCAAGTGGTGCATGGCAGGTTGTACTCCTCTATATTATTCAGCTTCATTAAAGAATATAAAGGCAACAGCTATGATAACCATGTACACAATCAAATAGATAAATAAGTACATAAACCTGTCAATGGATAAATGCAATTCTAAAAATGTTTACATTCAATGGGTCAATAAACCACGTTTCCATATTCAACTAAATTAATAACTATAATTCATTGTTGGCAATTAATGTACGTTTTAATTTTAATTTGCATGCTTTTTTTATTTTTTATAATTCTTTATTCAACAATTGCACATGTACAATTTCATAAATTGTCAATGAGAAACGGCAAAATACATTTAAACTAAGGGGGGCAACCGCAGAGAATAAAAAATTGACAGAAAAAAAAGCATAAAATAAAAATGAAAAAAGGGGACACGAAGGCACAAACTCTGATGTATAATTACAAACATATATCACAGGCAATGCATGCCGTTACTGTTCTCATGGCCTTGTGGTCGTTGTAGTCTAATAGAACTACAAGTCCCTTGTCCCCCAGCTCTCTGGTCGTTGTAGTCTAATAGAACTACAAGTCCCTTGTACCCCAGCTCTCCGGTCGTTGTAGTCTAATAGAACTACAAGTCCCTTGTCCCCCCCGCTCTCCGGTCGTTGTCGTCTAATAGAACTACAAGTCCCTTGTCCCCCCGCTCTCCGGTCGTTGTCGTCTAATAGAACTACAAGTCCCTTGTCCCCCCCGCTCTCCAGTCGTTGTAGTCTAATAGAACTACAAGTCCCTTGTCCCCCAGCTCTCCGGTCGTTGTAGTCTAATAGAACTACAAGTCCCTTGTCCCCCAGCTCTCCGGTCGTTGTAGTCTAATAGAACTACAAGTCCCTTGTCCCCCCGCTCTCCGGTCGTTGTAGTCTAATAGAACTACAAGTCCTTGCCCGCTCTCGGTCGTTGTAGTCTAATAAACTACAAGTCCCTTGTCCCCCGCTCTCGTCGTTGTAGTCTAATAACACAAGTCCCTTGTCCCCGCTTCGTGTTGTAGTATAACTACAGTCCTTGTCCTGTCGTTGTGTCTAATAAACTACAAGCTTGTGCTTGTTCTAATAGAACTACAAGTCCCTTGTCCCCCAGCTCTCTGGTCGTTGTAGTCTAATAGAACTACAAGTCCCTTGTACCCCAGCTCTCCGGTCGTTGTAGTCTAATAGAACTACAAGTCCCTTGTCCCCCCCGCTCTCCGGTCGTTGTCGTCTAATAGAACTACAAGTCCCTTGTCCCCCCGCTCTCCGGTCGTTGTCGTCTAATAGAACTACAAGTCCCTTGTCCCCCCCGCTCTCCAGTCGTTGTAGTCTAATAGAACTACAAGTCCCTTGTCCCCCCGTTCTCCGGTCGTTGTAGTCTAATAGAACTACAAGTCCCTTGTCCCCCCGCTCTCCGGTCGTTGTAGTCTAATAGAACTACAAGTCCCTTGTCTCCCCGCTCTCCGGTCGGCAGGTCGGGTAACGTGCCGGGTTCGGGTTTGAACGTAGAGAGCGAGCGGGAGCGTGTGACAGGACTGGATTCAACCACTACAGCTGCGTTGCGGTAACGACGATGATACGTTTATATGTGAACTGCGGGTTAAAGTTTCTGTAACGACGAACTGCGGCGGACTGTTTCCCGTTTGTGTAACTTTACCGTTAGTCAGCGGGTTTCAGAGGCCGGGGAGAGCCATGCTGCGTCCCACGAAACGTCACCGGGGAGCTAGCGGACACGACTCTCTGTCTTATAACCACCGGGGCTACGGGTGTTCTTCATCCAGCTGGCACGTGACGCGTAATTGAGCCGACCGGTGTAAACAAACCGGCTCAGCGGCATCGAACCGTGTCGGTGTGTTAGCGCGAGGGGAGCAGCGCGCGGCTAAAGCTAACCGGCGGCTGCGTGCAGGGGGAAGTCTACCCCAAAACTAGATCCAGTGGCTCGTCTCCTCTCAGCGTGACCAGTTCATTGTTCACGAGGAGCTCCAGGGTTTGTCCCCTAACTTGTGATCACATCGTTACAGTCTGTGCGAGATATGTTCAAATCTATAACTTAAATCTGAGCTGCAGTGAGTCCTACTGCAAATGTAAATACTGTTTTAGGGTGGATTATCCCACTACGAAAAGCATCGCTTTCAGTAGTTGTTTAGTAGAAAATGGGACTGAGCTTTCTAGAAATAAGAAGCAGTTCAAGCTGAAATGTCCCTACATCCCTACCCAACAGTCCCGAATGACTTGCTATATGTGGTCTGTGTTTTGATTCCTAACTGGCAATGAGTGCAGAGGAAACCGACTCTGTCACTGACACCAGGGTTATCATGAAGCAGAATATTAAAAATAATAAATCGTGTTTGTTCCCATAGGTGTCCCGATGGCTACAGATATTGTTGCACAGTTGACCGACTCTCTGGCTAAGGCTGGAGTCGAGGAGGTAGAGCTGAGCTACAAAGGTCAGGGGAAAAAGCTGGATGATGCCCAGTCAGGTGAGTGTCAGACAGAAAGCCTGCCTGCGATCGCTTTAACACACCAAAGTCTTGGCTTTTCATGATTTGTCATCACAACGTCTTAACGCCTCCATCCCTCTTAACCGCTCTCCAGTGCAGGAGATGGTTAAGGAGATCCAGGACTTTGAGGATTTACAGGCCCTGAGGTTGGAGGGAAACACTGTCGGGGTGGAGGCAGCAAAGGCCATCGCCAAGGCCCTCGAGACAAAGAGCAAGTTCAAGGTTCGGAGTGTTTCTTCCTGACCTTTCTGATCATTCTCAATTTGAATCATCAACCTTTTTTTGACACTGTAACCAGGACATGTTGATAAACATAAACTGGTCTATGAAATGTTGGAGCGTAGTAAACAAAAAAAACAAGAGGATGTCAACAAATTGCTTGTTTTCTGTCTGATCAATACTCCAAAACCTAAAGTAGTTACGTTTACATCACATGAGACATGACAAGCAACAAATACTCCTCTTAGATGACCTGAAACAAGGAAAGACATTTTTGCTTGAAAAAATGACTAAAAGCATTAATGAATTATTGACACATTGGCAGATAATGTTTTCTCTTGTTAGACTAATCGTTATATTTGTCTCGGCTCTAATAAGGAAAATGATATTGAACTTTTGTTTTCTATATAATGTAGTGAGTCTATTCAAGTTTATCTCTCAGCTGACCCTGTATTTCATTCTCTCTCTTTCAGCGCTGTTATTGGAGTGACATGTTCACAGGGCGCCTGCGCTCTGAGATCCCACCTGCCTTGGTAATTAACATTATTTACCTTGTTGCAAGGTTAGCCTTCCGGTCGGAACTTGTTGAAATTTTGCATACTTTCCATGCCTGGCTCTCCTCCTGAATGATTACAAGGCTGTAACTATGTTGTCTTTGTGTTCGGTACGCTGTCACGTTATCTCGTCTCTTTGTCTCCTTGTGCTGTAGAACTCACTGGGTGACGCTCTGATGCTGGCGGGTGCCAAGCTGACTGTTCTGGACCTCAGTGACAACGCCTTCGGACCAGATGGGGTGAAGGGCATCGAGAGGTTGCTCAAGAGCACGGCCTGCTACACATTGCAGGAGTTGCGGCTCAACAACTGTGGCATGGGCATCGGAGGGGGGAAGGTAAGTCTTGAGGCGTGTTTCCCTCTACGTTGTTAGGAACCGTTAATATACGCGCTGTCGTCACATCATTTGGTATACTTACACAGTCCACTGCAATCCACTGTTTTGCTAAAGTCTATTTTTATGATGCATAAAATGGTCTTTAAATGATGAAAGGAGTTGAAGTTGAAGCACTGATTAAAGCTGAAATGTCAGCCAAAGTGTAGCTGCAAGTGTCAGTTGAAGTAAAAGTCCTCATTGCAGTTTTTTTTTTTTTTTTTTTAAATATTTATGAACAGTGGAGGGTAGAAAAAGCCTAGGAAGCTTTTTGTTGAGAGAGAGAGACAGATCTCTTTCAAAGTCGTTGAGTTATTGATAGCAGCTGGAATGAAAATAGAATTTTGACTGTTGAAATGGCTGTAAAAAATTCACATCTGTGTCGATGGGCTCCTCAGATCTTGGCTGCTTCTTTGATCCAGTGCCATAAAAACTCCAGTGCAGAGGGCACCCCCCTCGGCCTGAAGGTGTTTGTTGCAGGGAGGAACCGCCTGGAGAACGATGGAGCCACTGCCCTCGCTCAAGCCTTCCAGGTAAAGGACCAACAACCCCTTGAGCTTTGGACTCCATCAGATTGTTTGGGAGAAACACATGTTACATTATGTTACGGCCAATGTGGGAGATTTTACCACACCCTGTCTTCCTGGCACACTTTGCACGATTGAACACAAATATTGATCTTGGACCAGGTTATATCAATACAGCTCATATTGTCAGTTATTTGACCACCTGACCAAACTTGTTCAAAGCTGTGAGAGTCGGTTATTGTCGACAAACTGTTGTAGTTTACTGTGGCTGTGTAATTTAATTTTTCTGATCATAATTTGTGTTCTCAGTTGATGGGCAGCCTGGAGGAGGTTCACATGCCTCAGAATGGTATCAATCACCCTGGTGTGACGGCTTTGGCCAAAGCCATGCAGCACAACGCAGGCCTACGCATCCTCAACCTCAACGACAACACCTTCACCGAGAAGGGGGCTATCGCCATGGCTCAGGTACGACGACATTGCTCTATCATGACTGGACAATTGAGGGGACAGTTGCTTAGAGTGACATGCACCGTGGCAAAATGATTGCTGTAATCAAAAAAATATTTATTTAGTACATCTACTGTCATTTTGAATTAACACTGAAAATGATGCTTATCCAGCATCTTACAGTGAATCCCCTAATCAATATCCCATCAACTTTATCATTTGTTAGATAGATAAGTCCAATAGGGCACAATCGTATAATGGAAAGGCAATGAGCTCCATTCACAAACCATGCACACGCACAAATCTGGTCTTAAAACGGGTGTACAGGTGTTTTGCACACAAATCCGGTATTCATCAATATTTTCTCACCTGAATTTCTTCATACTGTGTGGATGAATTTAGAACTGCCTCAAACTGTGTGCACAAGTAATGAAGGCCTTTAGAAAATGTAAACACATACCTTTTAACTAAATGCATAGAAACTGCTTTTATTAAAAAGGCCATAATAGACAACAATATTTACAACCATTAATTTACTAATGCATTTGGCTAAATGTCACAAAAGTAACAAAAACAGGAAGAACATCAGTTTGCTGTCGGCTGGCTTTATTCATTCCAAAGTCAGTATTCACACAGGACAACTATTTTAGCCCACGTTTAGCAGGAATATGTTTTCAAAAGATTCGGTATGCAAGAGGTAGAAATTATATTAAAATACATCCGTGTGTTTCTACAACAAGATATTCTACCACAGGCCTCAAGTTTAAAATATACTGTTGGTTCCTACATTCAGTTAGTAATTATCTGTAACGTTTCTTACAAAGGGGATCGCCTGTAGTTTGAAGCATTCCAAGCTCAATGAAGTATTTACCATATTCAGTTATAATTTGTACCTTTTACTTGTTGTTAAAAAAATCATCCACCAATTAGTCCATCACCATCAGTTTTACTACAGTTCTACTGATAAATCTCTTTTCAGGCTTCGATGCTGTAGCAAATAATATCTTGGTTCTTCATAGGCCCTGAAACACCTACGCAGCATCCAAGTGATAAACTTTGGAGACTGTCTGGTGCGGCCAGCGGGAGCCATAGCTATCGCAGAAACTGTATCAGAGGGACTACCAATCCTCAAGGTGAGTGAGTAGTACACCACTGAACCCATCTGATCTTCATTTCTATCCTCATTTTTTTTTACTAAAAAGGTATTTTATTCCTCTGTCTTTTTCTTAGCTTTTGTTTGACATTTTCCTTCCCTACTGAGTAAATATTCTGTTAACAGGAACTCAATCTGTCATTTGGTGAGATCACGGAGGAGGCCGCTCTGACTGTGGCACAAGCAGTAAAGGACAGGAACCAGCTGGAGAGACTGGATCTGAATGGTACAAAAATAACCTGCAAAGAGATAACTCTGCTCTTCACACATCCACATTCTAAGTTATTTCAAAAAAATATATTTTTAGCTTTACAAAAGCAAGAAAAATCTGCTTAAAAGTTTTTCTATTAATTGTTTTCGAAGAGCAGGTGACTTTCATTTGTAGAGATGCTATTTGGATTTTTTTTCTTTTTGTTTAATTTATCTTGCCTGACCAAGCTGGTTAAAATGATTTGATTTTCAGGTAACAGCCTCGGAGAGGATGGCTGCAGAGCTCTGAAAGAAGCCATGGAAGCCATGAACATTGGCGAGCTTCTAGGGTCACTCAGGTAATCACGTCTAAACTTCTATACATCCTTTCTCTGTACCCGTCTATCCTCTTGTGGGTCATGGGGGGCCGGTAGAGCACGTCTGGGTTCTTATTCCTGCTCTACCGTTGGAGACATTCACTTGAGGTGTCACATCAGCGTCTGGAAAAACTAATGCAAACTTCCCCCACGGTGACTTTGCATATGATTTTGCTTCTCATCCCAAAAGTCCTCACTGACGTGCTGTGTTTTTAATTTGCCTCAGTGACGACGAGGGCGAGCCAGAAGATGACGACGACGACGACGACGACGATGAGGAAGAAGAAGAAGAAGAGGACGACGAGGATGTGGATGAGGAGGAAATAGAGGAGGAAGAGGAGGAAGAGGAAAGCAATGGCAACAAGGTCAGATAAATGTGTGGCGTCAAAGCAAAAGTTAACCCCCAAAATATATATATTTGATTACCTGTGCATACATGAAAGTTTGCTGCTGCAATGAAAGGGCCGAAGACCAAATAGTGTAAGCTTGTAAAACCACGGTCTGTTTGACAGCATTCACAATACTGGTTGACTTTCTTCTCTCTCCCCTTCCCCTCACAGTTGTCCACCCCTGCGTCAGCGTCCCGGCCGCCAGACGTCTCCTCCTTCCTCAGCTTTCCGTCCCCAGACAAACTGCTCAAACTGGGGGCCAAGAGAGCGATGCTGATCGAGCAGCAGGTAAACACACGGGTACATTCTCTCCAGCTGGAGATTTGGCCCACAGAACTGCATCGATCTGTTCATTTCGAGGAACTAAAGGCTAAAAGAAAAATGTCTTGTGAGGTCACATTTACGGACATTTCTAGCTCGTTAAAAAGTATCCCGTGTGTTTACTCGTCGCGGACGCACAAAGGATGCATCCGTTTGAAAGAGTGCATGAAGCGGGGTGGCCATCAGTCAATGTTTCTGCCTTTCTGTGTCTAGGTGGACGTGTCCGATGCTACAAAAACAGCTGAAGCCTTCCTCAAGATTGCATCTGTGTACAAGGAGGAGAATAATGATGTTAAGACTGCAGTGTTGGACAGCATTGGTGAGACACTTTGATCTCATTGTTGTTGTACACATCCTTGCTGAGAGAAGTTCATTTCTGCCTTTCAGTGTCTTGCAGTCATTTTGTGTTTTTTATATATATATATATATATATTTGATGTACTACCAAACTGTTTCATCTAATGATCTCAGAAAAATGAGGTCAGAATTCCCTTCATTCTCCAATTGAACAAGAAGTAAACATTTCTAGTGGCTGAATTGCATTGTGGTCCAGCTTCTGCTTTTTACCTAATTTTTTTTTTTTTTCTCAACCTCGGCTACAGTACGAGTCTGTGCTAACGAGACACACGTTTTCTATTATTGTCCTTTTTTGTTGCCAGTGTTGGAACATATGCTTGTAATAAAAAGTAACACATTTTTCCTTACAGATGCCCTTCTGAAGAAAGCTTTTTCCACTCCGTCTTTCCAAGGCTACAACTTTGTTTCATCTTTGTTAGTGCTGCTTGGACTTCTCAAGGTATGTTTAGTTAGCCATGGCACAGAAATGTGCATTCCTTCACCGTCTCTCCAGATGCCTTTACATTTCTCTTCTCTGCTTATCTCACTTTTGTCTTCTCACGACACTCTGCATTGTTTTCAACACTTCTCTTGTCTGTCCCCTCGTCCTCACCCTGCGTCCCTCTGTCCTGTCCTGTCCTCTTGGCCGCCCAGAGTGAGGACAAGGTGAAGCCTGTGCTCGTGGTTCCCGGCCACCTCAACGCCTTGGAGCACGTTGTTAGACAGGACTACTTCCCCAAAGAGAACGTGGCCGTGCTGCAGGCCTTCCTGTCCCGGTAAGGACGTGACCGATTGAGCCAATCAGCAGGCAGCTTCCAGGTACAAAATACCACGATTACCATCCTATCTTCAGGGATGAAGCACATAATGACTGTTTTGAGGAAGTTTCCTTTTTAAAAGTTGGATTTAGCAGATTAATATACATTTGGAGCTCTAGTGCATATTCACAGCAACAGAACAGTACATGTGGCGTTGACTCAAACTAAAGGGCCCGTGGTCATTGGAACAAAGGAACATGTGCAACAACAGTGTGGCTCACTCATGTTTTTTCTGGACACTTGAGGATCTGGGATTCATTGGCAATCTGAAAAATACTAGACTAACCCTTTTGGAAGATATTAAGTTAATGGATAAATTATACAATTAATTGTAATTATGTGTGTATAGACATCATCCTCTAACTGTGTGTGTTATCCTTCACAGAAACCACAAGGCTTTGGAGTCATGTGGCAATGCCAGAAACAGCCTCCAGTCAACCCTGCAGAGAGTCCGATCTGAGGGCTGAGGACTGTGGACACACACACACACACACACACAGAATGAACTTTGACTGATCACTGATGGACCTTTGGAAACCAGCATCCATGAGTTCAAATTTTAAGCAAATAGAGCTGAGCAACACTGGAGAAGAACAGACTCACTCACTCCTCTGCATCACCGCTGTCCTTCACAGGCTCAGCAACAAACTTCTTTCTGGACTCTGAACTGGGCTTGAATGCTTTGTGTTTTGAAGTAGACTATGCTCTTATGGTGTGGACTAATTGAAGTGTTCCGTGTACACTTGTATATAACCACAGAAGAGCACTGGCAACTTGGTCTTCTTGATCTTTGTATTCTGGTGAATAAGACCCCACCCCCACACACCCAGACTGAGATCTGTGTGTCCTGTTTAGAGACGCCTGACTGACCGACGCACAGATTACACTTTGGTGCAAACTAGAAAAGCTCTGACCAGAACGGTTCGGGTCTTTCAGCTGTTGCACATTTTATTTTATATTTCATATATACCTTTTACTATTCTGTTTTATATTCAATGTTTACTGAATTCGATAATATGGTCAAACATTGGCATTATTTAACTATATATTGACGATAAATATGAGTAAAAAATAAGACTGTAAAGTACAATACAACAATAAAAAGGGATGAAATGTGTTTAAAATGTGTTTTCTGCCTTTTTTTAAATGGGGCACAAGGTGCAAAGTTTGGGGATTTGTGTTGCAAAATAAAGCTGGTTTGAGTGTTCGATGTCTTTCACCGTCTTTGCATCCAAACTGCATATAAGTTTTATTAAATAAATAAATATTATAATAATAATATAAGTTTTGAAGGTAATGTCACAAGAACATGCAACACAACAGCTCTTATGAGTTCTTATTGCAACAAAAATAGATCTATTCTACCGCTGCTCATTAACAGATATTTTAAGAAACTGATTTTCTGTTTTTCTACATATTGTTTTGTGTCACTGGAAATCCTGATGTTACAAACCATGAGTTGTTTATCTCTTCCATATATCAACAAATGAGCTCTATCCCACCAACAAATACAGTTCCTCCCTGTGTTTCGGACCGAAAATGTGAAGCCACGGTGTTAATTTGCACTGAGGGGGCTCAGGGATCAGGGGTCATCGTAAAAGAATTTACCAAAGCCTTGTTTATTAGCCTGCTGGACCGCTGTCAGTAGGTGCTGGACACTGAGTAAAAGAAAAAAGTCAGCGGCAGATAACGGAAGCCTTAGCTGTACAAACTGCCTTTAGTTCATGTTACCAAGCAGGCTGTGACGGGACATTCTGCTCCAAGGTAAGCCAGTTTGTTTTCTTCTTTTTAGTGGGCTGTTTGTTTGTTTTTTTTAGGTTAGATTTGGGATTTTCTTGAAACAGTTTTTCACCTGACGAGCTGACTTTAGTGGTGGTTCTGGTGTGTGTGTGTGTGTATATATATATATATATATATATATATATATATATATATATTTATATGTATGTATATCCATACATGTGTGTGTGTATATATATATATATATATATATATATATACATACATGTGTACATATATGTATACAACCAACAGTAATTAGTTTTTATATGTATTTTTTTAATCCTGAAATACTTTGGAAATAAGAAAATAGCACATAAGCAATGTTAAGAAATAAGTAGTGAAGTAGTAGACTGAATACGTTAGCATCCATTAAAAGTCTTCTTGGTTCTCTAAGCACCCAACACTGGAGTTTTTACAGCAGCTTGTGAATTATTTTTTTTCTCATGTCTTGCCGCCACAGATGCATTTCTTCTGGGCTGCGGCCTTCTTGCTGGTTATAGCACAGAGTTCACCCGTCGAAGTAGGCAAATGTCCCAAAGTGTGCAGCTGTGACGGCATCAAACTCACGGTCACCTGCGTTGGCAAGAACTTAACGGAGATTCCCCCGACTATAGATGAGGTGAGTAATTCAAAAGTATTTGAGGAAGAAAACACTGAATGGAAGCTGTGGGCCATTTGGTGCATTTTAGATGTTTCTAAAATGTGAGTCTTCATTTTTCTAAAAGGAATTAGTTAAATTTACTACAGCGACAGCAGCAAGAAGGAGATAAGTGTCTTGCTCAAGGGCTCGACCGCGATAGTATTGTTCTTATCAGGCATACCTCCATGAGCCCTGTCCTTTAATCGGACATCACCTCTGCCTTGGATGCATCCTGTGTTCGGTTTTATCCCCCTCACAGATTACTTTGAAGCTCGAGCTGAGGAACAACAACCTGCAGGTGCTGTCCAGGGGGGCG
Organism: Ophiodon elongatus; assembly: GCA_016806645.1. Classification (NCBI taxonomy): domain Eukaryota; kingdom Metazoa; phylum Chordata; class Actinopteri; order Perciformes; family Hexagrammidae; genus Ophiodon; species Ophiodon elongatus. The sequence continues at coordinate 1,856,371 of JACSYO010002147.1, forward strand.
TTCATCCTCACGCCCTACCTCACCCACCTCAACCTGCAGCGCTGCAACATTAACAAGGTGAAAGAGGGCGCTTTCCGGACTCTGGGCCGCCTGGTTTCCCTAAACCTGGCCTACAACAAAATTGACATTCTTTATCAGGTAAGAGGCCGCATGCCTGAAACACTGAAGACTCTGAGTTGATATTTTTGACAAACTTATATGAGGTTGTCTAAATTTCCTTTCCCGATCTCAACCTCCGACCTCTGACCCGACTGATGCAGGAATCCTTTGACGGCCTCTCGTCCCTGAAGGAGCTGCTCCTGGACCACAACCGTGTGGAGGAGATCCAGCCTGGAGCCTTCACACAGCTCGGTTTCCTCAACATGTTGGCCCTCAACCACAACCAGCTGGTTTACGTCCCCAACATGGCCTTCCAGGTACTCAGACTTTTGGGATCATAGGCTTTTTATCACAATGAATTATGTTTGGCGATATGATCACGCGGCGATATGACTCCTCCTCCAGGGCCTGCACAACATCAAATGGCTTCGTCTTAGCCATAACTCCCTGAACAACTTGGCTCCTGAGGCCTTCGCTGGACTGTTCACCCTCAGCCGCCTCAGCCTGGACCACAACGAGCTGCAGTTCTTCCCCACTCAGACCATGACCAGGTGGGACCGTCTGAAGGGTTATTATGGGCATTATGTAAATGTTATTTTTAACATTCATATGGAAAACAATGCTTATGACTTCTCAGCAGACTGTAGGAACAAATGACACAGCTTTTTGCTCTGGGTCAAAAATGCGACATAACTAGAGGTTTTATTGGAATTATCAGTGATGGTGTTCTGCTGAAAATACTGACCAGTACGAGACCAGTAAGAATGCTGTGGTTGTCACTACTGACAGAAATTTGGGATACTTCCACTCTATTTATACTACAGTTATTGCATGTATGAGAGGAGGCATTTGTCCTCGGTTGCTCTTGACTTTTCTCCCTTTTAGACATTTTAGAAATAATACATAATGAAACATCAAACAACAGTAAATTCGACTACGGTCGTATGTGTAATTCAACTTTTTGCTTCACTCTTCCTCTCCTCGTGAAGACTTCCTGAGATCACACGCCTGGACATGAGCCACAACCCCATGACCTACCTCGGGGAAGAATCCGTCTCCGTGGCGAAGCTTACACACCTCTACCTCGACCACATGTCCCTGCAGGACCTGTCGGATCAGGCTCTGTCCCGCGCCCCCCTCCTCTCCCACCTGGACCTCAGCCACAATCAGCTTCGCTACCTGGAGCCCCTCTCAGGCCCCAAGAAGCTGGCCAGCCTCAACCTGACAGGTACAACTGTGTTCGGACATTTGTTGCTTGACACAGATTTAGACACGGATGATAAGGACATCCCATATTTCATCTTCAATACATCACGATCCTCACTCATTTTTCTTAAAGGCAACCCAGTGTACTGTAACTGTTACATGCGGCCCCTGAGGGTTTGGGCGGGCGTCGGCGGCGTGAAGCTGCTGGGAGCCTGCGCTGGGCCGCCTCACCTCTCAGATGACCCGCTGCAGGACGTGGTTCCTCTGGATCTGCGCTGCCGCAGCAGAGGGGAGACGCTGAAGGACGAGTTTGAGAAGGATGATGAGAGCACAGGGAGCCTCCCGCCCACAGACAAGCCCAAGCCCAAAGTCAAGTGTCCAGTTAACTGTGACTGTGATGTGAGTGTTTGATGTTCACCTCCAACAATAGCTGCTTTGCATTTGCTCTGCTCTACTTGCATTTGCTGTGCTAAAAGCCAGATTCAGATTTCAGTAGAAAATAGAGCCATATTTAGCAACCAAGTAATCATCTGAATACTTTGTCCACCGCTGTTTATAAACTCCATTAAGATGTATAATTTGAACCCTCCCCAGATTGAATCCCAGCACGCCACATGTGAGGGGCGGGGTCACACCAAAGTCCCACGAGGCTTCTCCACCAAGACGCAGCTGCTTGACCTCCGTGGCAACCACTTCCACCACCTTCCTGCTAACAGCTTCCCAGGCACCAGCCATGTGGTCTCTCTTCACCTGGAGTTCTGCAAAGTCCACGAAATCGAAGGTGGTGCCTTTCGGGGAATGAAAAACCTGTTTTATTTGTATCTTTCTGACAATGACCTCACATCCTTGGACCCCGGAACCTTTGCTGGAGCCCCCAAGCTCACGTACCTTCATCTGGAAGGGAACCGACTGGCACAGTTCCCCGGATCAGGTGAGTGGTTGGTCAAGTCAAGTGTGGCTGTGTGTAAATTACAAGAATTTACACATTGGAAACTAAAAAACATGCTATTTTCTATCTCTTTGTGTCTCTCCTGTAGCCCTGGCCCTCTTACCAAGTCTGTTTGTGTTACACCTGGAGCGAAATGCCATCTCCAAATTGGAGCCTACTGGTTTGCTGTCAGTAACCCCCAACCTCAGGGAACTGTACCTGACCAACAACACCATAACTGCTATTGCCAAGGGTGCTCTGGACTCGGCTTTCCTGGGTACACTTCACCTGGATTCAAATCAGCTGACTGAAATGCCTACCCACGCTCTGTCCAACGCCCCTAACCTGGAGGAGATCAACCTGTCTCAGAATTCAATTCGCTGGGTGGGACCAAACGCATTCAAGCCCATATCCCAAAGTCTGAAGAGGCTTTACATGGATCAGATGGGCATGGAGAAGGTGCGGCAGACCTTTTTTTAAGCCAAAATGACAGCATTTCATTTAAATGAAGTGCCTTGTGCATCCTAAACTGGCTCTCACTTGAAATTTCTATCATGTTATTACGAATTGTAGAAATATGTGGAGGTTGTGACTGCGATTTCACCAACAGGTTGCTGAAAGGACTCATTGAGGCATGGATTTTGAGTGAATGCTTACTGCTTTTTTGCTAGTTGTTGGAGCGCATCCAAATGAATAAAAGGTGGGAAGGAATGGGACCCCAACACTTAACAGTCTTTAGTCTTTAACAAGTGAAATTAGTTATTGAGACATGAACGTCTTGTGGATGTGACTATATGTGAAGTTAAGAACTTGATTAGTATTATTCACGACATTGATGCCATACCCGTGCTAACAGCTCAAAAAGTAGGTATTTTTGGTGATCAGCTCTTTGACTTGTACCACTCCAGATGTCCAGGGACGCTTTGGCAGGGCTGGGCCCAGGGCTGAGGACTCTGACCGTGAGAGGGAACCAGCTGGAGGAGCTTCCTGACCTGAGCCCACTCACCGGCATTGAGGTGGTGGACCTGCAGGACAACCCCCTGATGTGTGACTGTCCTCTGCTGCCGCTACGCAGGTCAGTGCAGAGTTTCCCTGGAAGTAAGGTTTTTGCTTTTAAATATGCAACAGGGTGGCACAGTGGTAGTGAGATCGTGAAATTGCACCACTGCTGTTGAAGTATTCTTGAGCAAAAACATTCAATCCCAATAAACTGCAGGTGAGCTACTGCTTAGCTTAGCCAGAGGAAAGAGAAAAGCAAGCGAGTGCTGCTACAGGGCTCAAGGAAGCATAGTAATCAATTCGCCTCAATTTATATTGAAAGCTACATTATTGACAATAATTATGTGACTGTCTCTGTCTCCCTCCATCTCTGTCTCTCAGGTGGATGGAGAATGTAAGTTTGGAGGTGATCGCCACCTGTGGTCACCCTCCTGAGATCAGAGGTCAGAAGGTCAGGGACGTCCATGTGTTCACGTCCTGTCCAGAAAGCAGCTCTCCTCCAGATAAGAAGGTTGTTACGGCCTCCAGAGCTCCAAAATTCAAGAAACCCAAAACCAGCCTCCCGAAGACCCCTGGAGTCAAAGCTGGGCCCGCAAAGCTGAAAGCTAAACGACTCAAACCAACCAAGAATAAGCCTCAGAGGAAACCTGGGAGACCAAAAGTGACCAAGAACAAAACCCTGTAATAAATAAATATAACAAATTGAACGTGTTGAGATCTTTTTTTATTTTATTAAAATGCTTTGGATTAAAGCTCTGTGGGAAGTTTACATGCACTATTTACTATCCAAGCATAATCACCACAGTAAAGCAAAAAGCAAATAAAGCGCCCTATGTAAAGCGTCTTTGTGTACTCAGAAAAGCACTTTATAAAATTAAAGTATTATTATTCTAAAATAAAAGACAGAAGCAACCTGAGGAGACAGCCTATTGCCTTCCCAATTTTGCATGAGGTAATTGATGTGATTTGTTTGACAGATAAAGAAGATAACCACATCCTGAACACAGTGAAGATTGGCCTATATTTAGTTCAGACTGACATCTAAAAAACACAAAAATGAATGAATAATGAATAGTAAATAAATCAATATGAGCAAGTGAAGGTGAGATGTGTTTTTGGTCAAACCAAAAAGGGCAACAGTGAAAAATGGACCATCATACACTGCCAGCCACAACCATACTTGTCTGTATTGATATATGACACCAATGCTTGTGTGCATTGTGTTCTACCTGTATATGACCGTCATACATATATGTGTTGGAAATATAGCTGAGCGGCGTCCCGGCGTTACGTAAGGTTCCATGGTGTAATGGTTAGCACTCTGGACTCTGAATCCAGCGATCCGAGTTCAAATCTCGGTGGAACCTGAGTACAGTTATTTTTGGTGTCCTGCTTGATTCATTATTATAAAGCACGCATTCGTTTTAAACACATAACATGATCACACTGCAAAGTGCCACACTGTGACTCAAACGAATACAATCCCGGATTAACGCACCGACACACCGACGGAAACCGCGGTGTTCCTTCCGGGTTATTTGCTCATCAGGCCAAAACGTCTCCTCTCAAGATGGCAGCAGCGATGGATGTTGATACGCCGAGCGGCACGAACAGTGGGGCGAGCAAGAAGAGGTTTGAAGTTAAGAAGGTAAGACTGCATCGAGTCGCTCTTAGTTGTGGTGTGAATGACCTGTAAACGTTCGTCTTCCAGCAGCTATAAATGAGTATCACTCAGCTCTCTGGTGTGTCCGCAGAGCGTTAAATCACCAGTCTCCCGTTGGACAAGAGCTAGTGGTTAGCTGTTAGCTGCTAGCTGTTAGCGGCTAGCTGTTAGCTGTAACAGCATGAATTTGCACTTCCTTTTGGAAGAATAGCAAAACAATGTATATCAGCTATCAACCATCTCTCCACTGTGTTAACCGTGACCACAGAAACCGAAAAGCTTCTCAATGTAACCGGTAAATCTTAGGTGACATTATATACATTAAGCTCTTAACTCTTGAGAGATAAACTGGTGAAACGTTTAGCTAGCTAAGCCGCGGGAGACTGTACGCCCTCACAAGGAGTCAAAACCTGCGGTTATAAGATGTTTATGAGCCACTTCTAAAGTAATATCGAGCTTAACGTCAAACTAAAACAAGGTGTGGTTACTCTCTAATGAATGGGAGCAGCTAACTGAGTAACATTAGCTCGCTCATCGGTCTCTAAACCCTCTTTAATACGTTCATCCACAAGCTAGTGATCTAACAGCGGGGACCGTTGGTTAGCTAGCTACATCAACATTGTGTATAATTACACAGTATCAGAGTATTATGACACAATATCAGACAGTATAATGACACATTATCAGAGTATTATGACACAATATCAGAGTATTATGACTGTCGCAGATGCAACTCATATTTCACAGTCAAAATCTTAAGTTTATTTTTGGAGGTGAGAATGAAGCAGAGTTGATGCTTTGCCGTTTTCATTTATACAATAAACTACATCTGTCTGAACATTTTAACACAAATACAACTATAAGCCAACATGAAGCTATATATTCTGTACTCAGAAGCTGTCATTAAATCTTCGTCCGTGTCAACAAGGCAACCCGCAGTGATGATGATGATGATGATGTTTGTCTGATTTCCCTCCAGTGGAATGCTGTGGCGCTGTGGGCCTGGGACATCGTGGTGGATAACTGTGCTATCTGTCGGAACCACATCATGGATCTCTGTGAGTTCACGTTCACACAGTGTGGGACTCACTGCTTTGATACATATTTTAATATTGCCATTCATCATCAGACATGTCGGCCTGTTTTGTGAAAGTGTATAGTTGACACATTTCCCCTCCCTCATCAGGTATAGAGTGCCAGGCCAACCAGGCCTCTGCGACCTCTGAGGAGTGCACTGTGGCCTGGGGTGTCTGCAATGTGAGTACCCTCCTCTGACACGTGTTCATTAGGGCTGTGTTGTCAAAAGCATGGTTCCCTCAAATGCAAAATGGTTCCCAAGGTATCTGGGGTATCCCAGATAACAATGTTAAAAGGTAACTTTTGATGTTGTAAATCATCACAAACAAAGTGAATGTCAGAAATTGTCGAGGTGGACGTCTCAAATCATTTATTAGGCTGTAAAGCTCAAACAGATGTTGTCATGGTGACCATATTACCACATTACGGGGGCCCCGTTCTTCAAATGAGGATCAACTAATTCAGGCTAACATGATGTGATGAAGCTAACTTCATCCAGTTATAGTAGTACTACAGTAAAAGTAAACTAAGTTGGACCATAAGTTGTGTGTATGAGGTTCTGCCTTTTACAATTGTTGGCCTATTTTCAGTCCAGTTGTGAATCTGACATTAATAACTTACCCGTAGTTTATAAACCTAAACTAATTGGAATGGTCTCCAAGTATATGCTGTCTGTATTGACGATGAAAGTATGTTTAATACATTTTACTGTTTGAGTGACAGCTTCTCATTGTAATGTGGTACCAAATATAAGCCGGTGTCTCACCTTATATTTCCGAACATTACTGATGTAAACAACCTTTTTACCGTGTAGGATAAGTGCAGAGGAGAATTGCCAACAAATAATACAAACTCATCGGTATTATTTATTTGGGAAATAGGATATTAAAGAATGTTAACAGTGACATTGAACTGCTGCCCTAACCTGTCTGCATGTATTCCTGTGTATTTCCAGCATGCCTTCCACTTCCACTGTATTTCCCGCTGGCTGAAAACCAGACAGGTGTGTCCTCTGGACAACAGGGAGTGGGAGTTTCAGAAGTGAGTGTCATTACTTTTTTTTTAGTCATTCATTGCCTTGGACAGTGCAAAGTTGTGAATATTTCTTGAAGTGAACATCTGTATTGACAGTGCGTCCTCTCTCTCTCTCTTACAGATACGGACACTAGCTGTATTATGGCTGACCTTTTTCTGTTCTACTGCAAGCATCCCCCTTACTACTTCTCTGTTCCCTCCTGCTTGTAAGCAGTTATTTTACGCACATGTCTTTGTTTTGGTATGTTGTAAGTACAAAAATAAACATGAATATTGTCACAACAACAGGTCTTGTATTATTTGTGCAGGTAGTAGGGAGGTGGGGGGGTTTCTGATGGGTCAGTGTGCTGGTTTGTGAAGGAAGAATGGCAGCTGCTGAAAATACGTTAGGGTCAACATTTGCTTCGATTGTGTGCAAAGACTCATTTGGGACTTGGTTAATATTTAAACTACATTTTTGTTGGACAAAAAGCTGTCCACACAGAGGGGAATTTGCTCAGTCAGATCAGCGTGGACGCAGTGATTCAGGGCTTCATGAGAGCCAGGACCCATCGTGTGTTTATAGAGCAGTAATCCTCCGGCTGAAAGACAGATGCCCTGTGCGGATTAGTAGCCTGGTGACCGGCGACTCCCCCTTCCCCCTCCTCCCCCCTCTGGGCCGGATCCTTACTGCAGCACCTGTAGAGACTCAATAGCCAGTGTCTGTTGGTTGGATAAAGGAAGACTGATGGTTGCAGCCCTATTACAGATTAAATAAAGTGTCCATAATTCCCCAAGGTAGCATCTTTATTTTGTCTGACTAAAACCAAAGCTACTCAAATGACATAAGTGAAAAGCAGAAATTCACACATTTGGCAGTATCACTTGATAAATTAAAAGTAATTATCCAAACTGTTTGCTAATTGTTTCAGCTTTAAATATTTTGAATTCTTCCATTTTTACCTATAGTCCAGCTTCATCCAGCCCCTCAAAACTGTCAAATTGCAACCGTTTGGTTTAGGTGAAGCAGTTTGAGAGGTAGAAACTCAGTAAAATGGAATCGATTTATGATTCATATCAAAACTCAATGGATTGAAATGTAAATCCACATACAAGTTGCTGCTTGTAAAAATAAACGCATGTCAGAGGACCATGGAGGGTTGAGTGAAGGTCCTTCTGGATATTATTGTATGAAGAAATTAACTCTGAATCCCTTTTCTCAGTTTAACATGAGAAATGGTAAAAAAGCTGTAAAATAAGTTTTGTCTTGTTCATACAAGAAGCAAAAGGAAACAACTGAACTAGAAAAGAAAGTCAAACTCGTTTTTGCAGCAACAGAGGTTTTATTATTATTATTATTATTGGGAGTCATTTTCCAACAGGGTCAGACATCATCAGTAACATCATTTTTTTTTTTGTGCATTTTATAATAATAGATCCCATAACAAAAACATCCGACGATTATGCGCGAGAGTTCGGCTCTGTTCGGAGAAAGGAAAGGCCGGTAGCGAAACCATTACCACGTCATAAATGGCTGTAGAAAGGTTTGTGAGCGAGCGTCTTAATGCAACAGCTCTCAGTTTAGCTTTTTCCCAGATGCACGATAGGAAACGTCAACCTGTGGTTACGTGAAGTCCCAGCTGGGGCGAGTCAGGAGATGTTGACCCCTAACCTTGTTTGGACGTTGCTAAGAACTAACAGGCTGATTTAAGAACATTTAAAAAGTAGCCTCACTTTCTCTCTCTCTCTCGCTCCCCCTCCCCGACACCAATTAACCCGTCACCCTCTTTCCCCCCCCCACCCCAGTTTGATCTGCACACAGTGGAATAATAGTTGAAAAGCGTTGCGGCTCTCCAGGTTGATTCACCATCCATCCACTCTCGTCTTTGGTCCTTTCTTCCCTAAGGCTGCGGTGACGCTCCAAACTTGGAACTCAGCTTGGTGACTAGCGCCATGATTTTGGGGTTGTTCTGGTACTTGGCGATGTTGGCTGGATTCTGTGCCACGTCCTGGAAGGCTGTCATCACCTCCGGGTCCTGGAGGGAAACAGGGAGCAAACAGGGTCACCTTTATACATGTAGTGCATCTCAAAAGCAGTTAAAAAAAAAAAAGACAAAGTACATTTTTCACATTCTAATCCTGAGAAGTAGCTCATACGAGCCCCATTCAGACCATCACTTTAACGCTCGTCTCCAGCTCAGCAAATCCCCACAGCGCCCTGTGTTATTGATTAATCTATCAATTGTTGATCGCCTACATCAGAAAAATGCCCTCACAATTTCCCCAAAGAGGACTTATTTAAATTGGCAATATCTGATAAAAAACTAAACCAACAATGTGCTGATGAAGCAGATTTGCTGAGTTTTTAACTCTTAATAAATAAAATGATCTGTCCCAAAAAAAAAATCCTCCTCCTGTTAAATAAAACCTACAGGTCTACATTCTTCTTTAAACCTGAACTGACAGCAGTAACACTGATAGGACGTGTGATTGTCAGTAAGTACACTACTAGTAGTACTACTACTTTCACCCGGTCCACAAAAGGTGTTTCCTGACTTTGATGACATGAGCAGGTGTTTGTTCAGTGTAGACAGGACCACCCCTCCCCCGTAGGTTTTTAATCTCTTTAAGTGATCTACAGGATAATGCATCAAAGTCCGTCTGTGGCGCTGCCAAAGGCTCAAATACACTCGTCCCCCCCCTCAACATCCTCCTCCCCCTCCGTAAGTTGGGGTGATGAGCGCCGCAAAAAACCTGTTTCATGTGAAAATGACGCATGTCTAAATGAGTTCAGCTCTGTTCCTGTACTTAGCAAGCAGTATCCCCTCGTTCACAATCTTTATGCTCAGCTAAACCAACAGGCTTCATATTTACCATTCAAACACGAGAGGAATGTCAATCTTCTCTAACTTTCCACAAGTGTCCCAAAATGACGACCTATTCCTTTAAGACCTATATTATAACCTAAGTCATGTGGAAGTGGACGTGGTGGGATGCGGAGGACCAATGTTGTCACCTTCATGGCGTTGAGCAGCTCAGGATCCTTCAGGAGTTCACCGAGACCAGGCATGCCGGCAGGGGCTCCTTCTGGGAATCCAGCAGGACCGGCTGAAAATCATTAATTAATGCAGTTAAAAAGGGGGAGGCGATCAATTCTGTCCGATATATCAATGATGAATCGAAACAGCACAGAGAAGTACTTTGGAGTTTTGCTGGAGAGAGATGTAAATACGATACTCAGGAAGGCTACAAACAAATGACTCAAAATAAATATGGACCTGTAATTCTCAAGGATTCTTTAAACATCTGACTAAACATCACCCGTTGTTCAGGCTTCGGCTCTTACAGCATACGACGCCATGTAGTGGATCAATAAAACCAAAATATTTAGAAAGAGTGTGAATTGTTTTCCACATGGCATCATCTTTTTGTTTGCTTCTCCTATAATGACATTTGTAGGGTTCATCGCATGATGCAATGGACCGGCTTGTTCTTTTGCATTTCTCCTACCTGGGAAGAATCCTCCTCCGAACTGCCGGGCTTCCTCCTCCTGTTGAAACGCAAAAGGAGAGGAGGAGTTACTAAGTGTGCGACGGTTCAGGGGTGGTTTCCTCTGTCGTTTATAGACGCTTATTGTGAAAACGTCAATGGCGTTCTCTTTGAGTTCAAAATGACGAAGACAAGAATGGACACCAGCGGTGAATTGTTGGCTTCTCTGCAGCAACTTGAATTCTGCCGCTTTTATCAACTAACTAGTGAATTAGTATGCCGTTACAGTTGATCTGGTAGGAAGAATAGTTGAACCAACAGGACCATTTATTATATTTTTTGTTAGTGCAAGTCTGAAATAGGAAATCCCCCACAGCAACTCACCCTCTGAGCCCGTGCATGCTCCTCTCTGGCTTTCTTTACCCGCTCTTGTTTCTCCTGGACCTCCTTCTCTTCTCTCTTACGCTCGTATTTGCGTCTGTGCTCAATGATTCTGTTCGCCTGAAAAAAAAAGAAGAAAAAAAAGAAGGGAAACACGATAAGAATGAACAACCACAAACTCCCAGCTGGGAGCGTCAGCGTCGAGTCCCCGTCTGCCATCGGGGGCCTCTGGAGCCCTGCGCTGATCTATCTGCACCAGGATCATGTGACCGCATCACAAACATGGATCAACTCCTCTCTTCTCATTGAATGTTTGGCATTAGCGTTTTTACAAATAATTTAAAAAAAAAAAAAAAAAAGAGGCAGTTTTTTTTTTTATTGCCTCTTTTCTCTGGCTTTATACCTTTGGCTGGACCTCCTTCAGCATCGCACTGGTGTCCTCGTCGTAGTCCAGTTTACAGGCCGTGGCCAGGTCCCTGGCTGCCTCTTCCCAGTGGCCCAGCAGCCTGCATTTTGAATTGACGATCAATAAAAAAAAAAAATCACCACAACGGTCAACTTCTCATCTGGGAAAACTCCAAGTTATAAAACAGATGAAACACCACTTCTATCAGACTGCAAAACCTACTTACATCTTAGTAGTCCAACAAATATCTGGCTTACGATGTTTATACCGAGATAAATATCACATGTGCGGTTGTGTATGGCATGAAGATGAACATTAGATAACCAGACAACGATGACAGCGCACGATATGATTATATTAAATGTTACTAGTGAGAGCAACCCTGATATGGGCTTCTCAGACATCACTGGTCCTGCTGTAACACCACAGCTGGCTCAGCTGAGGAAACATTAAATGCCAGTTGCCAAACAAGATGAGGTGCGTCATGTTCGCGAGTGTTTGTACTGAGGGTTTGGTTGTGTGTGTGTGTGTGTGTGTGTGTGTGTGTGTGTGTGTGTGTGTGTGTGTGTGTAATACAAAATGTACCTGTGAGCTTTTCCCCTCCACTTGTAAGGCTGTGCTGAGTCTGGGTTGATGCTGATGGCTCGGTCACAGTCTCTTATGGCTGCGTTGGGTTTCTGCATCTGGATAAAGACACTGAGGACAAAAGAGGACAACCGATTACACTCAGACATTCAGGACGGACACTGTGACGGGAGCAGTCATGAAGACAGTCGAAAGCCGAGTGACACGTGAATGCTCTTCCATGGGTAACCCGAATGAGAGGACTCTCACCTTGCCCTCTTGGCGTACATGATGGCCACGCAGGGGTTCAGCTTGATGGCGTCGGTAAAGAGATCCAGAGCTTTCTGCAGATCACCTGTAAGAGAAATGCAACATTATCGATCATAAATCCAATTTCGTACATCTTTTTTATTTCCCTCATCAATTCAGAAAGTCACCGTACCTTCTCCGAGAGCATCAATGGCCGCCATCTTCTTCTCATCGGCCTCGTCCATCATCTGCTCTGTTACCTGAGTGAATGTACGGACATGGACGTTCACACTACTGCGGCCTCGAGTGGTCAAGGCTTAGTTATTAATTAGTTAATAAATACTGAGTATATTTGAGTAACTGGATGCATGACTAATCGATCATATAGAAAACATTTTTACCTCAAGGGTGTCAAACTCTCCCATCTCCTGCTGCTCATCGGTGTCTGGTTCGATCACTCCCTCGTTGTCCATTTCTGAGAAGGATCCAACATTTACAATGAGCTCTCGTTGGTACACACAGACAGTAGAACCCACTACTTTGAGAACATGGTGTGGTCTCCGCAGTAATAATACATAGCCGTAGAACCATTTTGCTAAGATAAAGGGAAATTCACATTAAACAAAACAATGACTTTAGAAAATACATTTTGGAGTCTAATTGTCCCAAATCTCACACATCCAGGTCTGCCAACTCTATGCCAAGGCTTTTTTTTTATTATTATTAAATACCGGAATCGAGCCTTCCTTTATCAAGGGTTGCACCATCTCCAGAAGGACAGCTTTGAGCTGGAGTCCTGCACCCATAATTATACCTTAGAAATTGTGGTTTGACGTTTGGGAAATATGCTCATTTGCTTTCTTGCCGAGAGTTGGTTGAGAAGACTAATAGCATGTCTGTACGGTAAATAGGAATAAAGCTTAGCGTGAAATTGGAACTGGCGAGCCAAGCTCTGTCAAAACAAAGACAAACTCCCAAAGGTAAAAAAAAAAAAGACGAGCTCATCGTTTTGCCTGGGCTTACATGACGTAGCCACACTCTCTACGGGAATCACACCTATACACTCTGGTCCCTGGAGACCAGCGCTGTGATTTAAGAAGCTTGGTGTACCTATATCACTCTCCTCGTTCTCAGACAGCACAGGAGGTTCTGGCTTAGGAGGTGGAGCCGATGTAGGGGGAGGACCACAAGGACAGCCACCCTATAAGTCAGAGAGCACTCCGTTACAACAAGGCATCAATACACACAAAAATATCAAAGCATCAACAGTATATTCAAAATGACATAATTGTAATATTTCTGTGTCACCTGGCACTTCTCTGCCTTGGGTGGGGGCGGGATCGTTGCACCCATACTGGAATATAAAGTTATGGAGAACGATTACGAGGGCCGCAGCGACATTTCAGCCATTTTATTTCATGGATATACCAAAAAAATAGATGTGGTTATTTTATGCATGAACATTTTTCTCAGTAGAGATCCCCAGACATGTTTACTTTATATCACTAAAATATATACACATCGAAATGGCAATATAAACATATGTATACATGACAGTGTATGGGTTATTACCAATACCAAACAGATAGGGGGAAAACACAGGAAATATCACTTGTCATCAAAGATATGTACAAACGCGCGCGCGCGCGGTCCATGGTGGTTCTACTGGCAGGTGGGCGGGACTGGGCACGTGATAAGCTTGCAGTCGTTTTGGGGTTTTATGTATAAAGCCTACTTTAGTGACACAACGACAGAAAGCGCCCCCCTAATGGACCGTTCACATTAACAATGGGGAAGCCCGTTCAGTGGCGTCTACAGGTGGAGGTGTACTGACCCCAGCAGCCAGGTCCGGAAGAAGCCCATCTCTGGAAGGTGCAAGATATCGGGACTGGACTCGCACATCTGCACGAAGCCCTTCAGCTCCGTCACTTTTCGTGGGTCCATGCTGCTCCGTCACGTCCAGCAAACACTCTGCGTGTGGGGGAGAAACCAGAGGGACAAACAATGAAGCCAACAACGGAGTAATTCTGGTTGTGTGTCCGCTCACAGCAGCGCGTTCAGCTCGGTGTGCTAACGTGCGGCAGTCGGACGAGCGTCACTCTGCTCGCGGCTCACTTCACACAAACCCAACACCACGCGCCATTCAGCGGGTAACGATACAGCAGATAGCACGAACGGCTGTTTCAATGCTCGCAAACCAGAAGTTTCTGGAACCGTGAAGCCGCCTGTGACGCGCCTCCCGTTTGACGCATGCTCACGCCGTTAGCTCGCCGCCTTGCAGGCCGTGATTAACGACACCACTCGGGAGCTGCAGCACGGAGGTCTGTGACCGAAGGTAACGCACCTGATCGAAACGTACACCGTTCACACCGACAGGTGAGCCCGCAGAGGAAGCTCACGGAGGGTATTTGTTGCCTAAACTCCTCTTCGCTGGTAGTGACAGTGGCGTCGCTCCTCCTGTGTTTTCATTCAGGCGAGTTGTCGGACAAAATGACGGAGGACCCGGCGACTGCTGCCCTGAGTTTGGGCTCTCAGGCAGCTTTAAGGACGCAGACAAATCCGCAACGGTAGCAGCTGCTGGAGTGTTATTGTATTATAGGGGTTGATTCCAAACGACGACAAGTCAGACATCGTTTAGCAGGATGGAGAATTCAGGTCATTTAGCGAAGTAGCAATAATACAAGATGAAAATGCTCCATAGCAAGAACAAAGTCCACTGTGACTGTAACTAATATACATTATATTATTGGATTATTATTACTGATGCAATAACATTTGGTCGAGGATATATATATATATATATATATATATCTCATGAAAAGGAAATGCTCCAGTAAAGTACAAATATCTCACATTTGTAATAATGTACAACACTTGAGTATGTACTTTGTTACATTCCACCCTTTGTGGTATGTGATGAAGTGGATTTTCATACTGTAGGCTAGTATGAAATAAAACGGGGTGTGTTGAAAATAGGAAAATACTTATGGAAATTGATGGGTGGGTAGTAAGGTGTCCATGAATAGGATCAAAGAATAGAAACACTGATATGAATTTACAACACCACCAATCTGTATAAGTACGTTACAGACTGATTCAACAAGGTAAAATGATTCTGTTCATGTGGGCACATGTACGTCTGAAGGGAACGAGGAACATGAATGAGGTGAACCTGTCAGCAAAACAAGCTCTACAGAGAGATCTATACATTTACAAATCCCATTAAGCAGGTCTGGGTCAAAGGAATAGTTAAGGGAGTAAAGCAGTACTACTGAAATAAGAGGAAGGTTTCTGTACAATTTAAATAATAAAGTCAATGCAACATTTAGAATCATAGGGAACTAGATCATTTCAATTTAAATGGCAATAGAAAGGCATCCAACGGGTTCATTGTGAGGTTGGGGAGTTTGTATTCACGGGTTGCAAAACAGTCTGAAAAAGAAAAGCAACCTCTGCAAGAAGATGCTTTTTTTTAAATTAAACTAACAAGATTAATGGGCGGGACATAATCGCCGGTCCACGCTCCGAAGCAGAGGGTGGCGGTAATGCACCTAATACGCTGGTTGACAACCGTCTTTAAAGAGGACGAAGAAGAAGCTTTGCCTCCGCCAATCGGAGCAAAGGAGGCGGGACTAAGCGCCTCCGCCTGGAAAGCAAAACTCAGGGAACCTAACGCCCATCTCCACGACATTAGCAAACATGGGGGCATCGAGCTAACGAGGCTAACTGACAACCACAGAGAGACGCTTCTGTTGCGTGTGGAGAGTTGAACGTTGGTAAGTCGCAACAACACAACACCCCGCTGTTTGTCTCCATGAATACCAGGCGTTAGTGCTTCATTTTGTCCCCTCCGCTCCACAGGGGTAAGACATGCTGTGACTGAAAGTTGTCCTCCAGTTGCAGCAGCAATGTTGCCCTCAACCAGCGCCGTGCTCAGGTCCGCTGTCAAGCTGCTGCCAGCGCGGAGCTGCAGTCCAGGTGAGCCCAGTCTGGTGTTGTTACCTTCAGGCTGCACTTAAGTACAACTTTAACATACTTGTACTTTACTCGAGTGTTTCCATTTTAAGCTACTCCACAAACTGCAATCTCTTGTCACTTATCCGCCGACACGCACAGTACTGATGTAACATGATCAATGGTTGAGGCAACTGCATGCAGCCTTGTGCAGGGCCCAGTTCAAGAGTATGTTCTGTCTGTGTCGTGTTGCTGTCTGCAGGATGTGTCTGGTCCCCGTACAGAAACATATCCGTGAAACTCGGAGGTTTGAAACCAAAGACGGTTCCCCCTCGGTACCTGGGCCAGCCCAGCCCTTTCACTCACCCACATCTCATCAAACATGGTAAATATTGTTCACAGTGGAATGCTGGACCAGTACATTTACACTTCTTAGGGGAAACTTGCAACCGGATACTTAATCGCCGTCAAGTGGACAAATGGTAGTGTGCAGTGGAAGTGTAGGCGTGAGCTGCTGTTTAAGGCTGAAGCACCACATGTGTGGTCTCTGCTCCTCAGGTGAGGTGACCCCGGGCTTGAGCCAGACGGAATACGAGCTCCGCAGACACAGGCTGGCCTCGCTTATCGAGGTCAAGTCAGACCGGCTGGGACCCTCTGCCTCCTCCAGCACCCATGTGGCCATTGTGTTGTCCCATCCGACCCGCTACATGTCCAATGACATCCCCTACCCCTTCCACCAGAACCAGGTGCATGTTTGATCTCCATTTTCGTATTTCTTCATATTCTGTTTTACTTTTGCCACACCTTATTTTACATGATGTGAACATCAGGCATGAAGGAGAGTTGATTGGAATACTGTAATTGTTACTGTTGATTCTCCTGTTGGCAATTCTAGCAAGGCTTTTGTCCATTAACCTGGAGCCAAATGTTCCCCAGGATTTCCTCTACCTCAGTGGCATCCTGGAGCCTGACAGTGCCCTGGTACTTTATGGGAAAGGACGACCAGACCAGGCCATCTTGTTCGTCCCCCGCAGAGACCCGGGGAGAGAGCTGTGGGACGGGCCCCGGTCAGGGAAGGATGGGGCGGCTGCTTTGACCGGCATAGAGCGAGTTCATAGCACAGAGGAACTGGGTCTTGTGCTCAAGAGCCTTAAAGGTGGGTGGATGTGAGTGTTCGTTAAGTCCCTCCCCTCTTGGTTACTGTTGCTAGGCCTGTGTAGCTTTCTGTTCTGGCACTTTGTGTTGTCAGAAGTATCAATACTCAACATATAACGACTTTAATACTTATTTTATCGATACACAGGTACGAGCTGTGCTTTCTGCTCTTCTTTCCAACAGAGTATTGACACACACACACACTCATATTTATCTTTAAATTGATATCTAAAATATTCCTCCATCTTGTGTCAATTCTTCCCAGTGGTATTAAAAATGGGCTAGATTATCAATATTTTTTTAAAGAATTGTTTTGAAGTTAAAAATTCACTCACACATATACAGTTTAGAATGAGAACAGTGGCACATTTGCCTCTCAACATTCCCAATATTTCTTTTAAACAATTGGTGGTAAATTTCACACAAATTATACAAAAGCCGGTTTCTAATGTCTAGCCAATGGCCGTGGGTGTTATCGGTTAAAATGGCGTCTGTAGCTAGCAGATTCTTTAGCTTTAGCTAGCTTGAGTAAGCTAAAGCTAAGGCTAAAACAAGATTTTTTTATTGTTTCAGAAACGGTTTATTGCGAAGTACGTCTGCACATACAAGGAATTTGGCTTGTTGATTGGTGCATAACAATAAACACAGTGCAATAGTATAAGACATCATTTAAAAATATGATAATTTACCATAGAATAAACAAACAGTGTGTAAGGGTCATAAGTATGTACATTGTGGCTACATACAATATATAGCTCATGCTAAAAGACCGAGGCTAAAAGCTCCGTTCCAGGCAAAGAGTCAGAACCGTCACCAGGGGAAGTATTGTTTGTGTACTGCAGTATAGAGTTAGTTTGGCCAGTATGTTTTTCATGCCGACACAACCCGTGGAAGGTTACAAGTCTTACTATTAAAAAAAAACATACTTGGACAAGCAGCACAGAGGTTAGATATATGCTTTGATATTAGTATTTTCAAACAGCAGGTCTCACTTTTACAGGACAAAAGGAACTGAGGATGAGAAGTAACATATTTGTGCGAATTTTACATTATTTTCCACATTTCTGTCTTGAGTTGCTGGACTGTAAACTCCCCTAAACCAAATAAAGAACAAGACAGAACTGCTGACGTCAGACTAAACTGATCTACTATCATCTTGCACCAACGGTGGATTTTTCCAGTTTCGAGTTTTTTTCCTAATGTAACCTGTAAACCCAGATATGTAACGTTGTTAGCTAATAACTTGTCCCATGAAGTTACTACTGTAGACAGTAAGCTAGTTACCCGGGCATGCAACCGTTTGTAGCTTACGTTGGAGCAGACAGACACACGGTTTAATCCATTCCTTGCTATTTTGCCCTTTTTTTTTGCTTTTGGAAAGGCTTTAAAAAACCAATGACATTCCAATGTCTAATGCATTGTGTTAATTGTGTTGAACTGTATTCTTAAAAAAGAAAAGGAAAAACAGGAGCTGACATTTGACTCCTAACTCCAGTAATTTGTACCTCAACTTCGCCGTTACCATTTCCTCTGTTCTCCGATCCTCTTTCAGGCACTGTGCTGTGGTACGACGGTTCTCAGCCCGCCCACGCTCGGCTCCACCAGGCTCACGTGGGTCCCGCGTTAGAGGCGGGGCCGATGCCGCACTCTCTCAGGCCCCTCATACACTCTCTAAGGGCCCTCAAGAGCTCAGCAGAGGTGGCGCTCATGCAAGAAGCAGGTCACATCACAGCACAGGTCGGTGTTTAAATTACCTGAAGTGTCAACTTCATAATAGTTTAGAATTTGTTGAAGGAAACTGGGTTCTATATAATCAATGCAAAATCTCTCTCTATATATATATATATATATTTTTATTTTTTTTTATTTTTTTATTTATATATATATATATATATATATATATTCTGGATTTGCACACAAGCCTAATATAAATCTGAAAATATGATGATATATATGATGATATATATATATATATAAATCCAGAATAAAACATTTTGTACTTTTTAAAATAGATTACAGTGCAGTCGCTCTAACTCAAAATCTTGTCTTTCAGGCTTTTAGGAGGACAATGGCTCTGTCTCAAGGTGACGTGGATGAGGCTGTGCTTTTTGCTAAGGTAACTAAAAAATATTTAAATATCTGCCAAGCTAATTGGCAGGAGTTTAGCTGGGGTATTTTTTTCTTCATGATGCAATTTACAGTAGCTACTGCCTCCTAAACCTATGTGGAATAATTAACTGCATTACCAAGATGTCAGTTTATCAAAATTATACATTTTATTTACATATTACAACTAGAGGCAATTCAATAATTTAGCTGTTGTTTTAGCTCTCTATTTGGCTGTTTCTCTGTGGCATATATATCAGTAAGTGTGACAGCAGCTTCTAGAGCTCAGAGATTATAAAGTCAGAGAGCAATTCCTGTGCTTTGGGTTTCATAGCTCCAGTTTGAAGTTACTGCGAATTCAAAAATGTGGACATCAGAGATGACCGTAAACGTGACGCTCGCAAGGCTTTTTCAAGTAAATAAAATCTCATGTTAATCTTCCAGTTTGATTTTGAGAATCGTTTCCATGGCGCCAACTTCCTGGCCTATCCCCCTGTTGTTGCTGGAGGGAATCGAGCCAATACTCTGCACTACATAAACAACAACCAGATTATCAAGGTAAAGGAAGGTATTGGGTGTGCTAATGGGTCCGTTCTATCCAATACGGTGCAATGAAGGTCCACATGAAGCATTCTGAAAAGTGGTTATGTATGTGAAGTAATGACTCGTTGAACCCCCCCCCCTCTCTCCTCCATCAGGATGGTGAAATGGTGCTGCTTGATGGTGGTTGTGAATACTTTGGTTACGTCAGTGATGTCACTCGAACATGGCCAGTTAGTGGAAAGTAAGTTTGACAAAAAGATTCTCAAGCAGTAACTTGTGCTGCTTAAAGAAAAATATTGTTGATAAAGAATATCTGTAGATATTTGTATGTAGAAACCTCAACTACAAATTCTCCACTATCATTGTTTTCTAAATGCAGACCGTAAACTGAAATCCATCCATTATTGAACATGCGGATCACTCTCAGATCTTTTCAGGAAGTATTATGTCTCGTTAGCTTTATGCATGGATTTTATAAAAAAAAATTAATCTCCTATGTCTCTAGATGAGCCTCTTTTTCTTAAAGTAGGTGTTTTTAAAGGAATAATTCAAATGGCCGACAACAAACACCTGAACTGCGTGCTGCCCCCATCTCCTTCATACCAGATTCAGCCCGGCCCAGGCTGAGCTGTACGAGGCCGTCCTGGAGGTCCAGCGCTCCTGCTTGTCTCTGTGCTCCCCGGGCGTCAGTCTGGATCACATCTACAGTACCATGCTGGCTCTGTTGGGACGACAGCTCCGGCAGCTCGGCCTCGTCAAGGCCAGCACCAGTGACGCTGACGTACTAAAGGTAATAATGGGAGAACTAGAAGTAGAATGGGTTCCAGCTGGTAGACATTTCCATGCTTTTGTCCCACATGAGGAGCAATTTCATGAAAACAAATAAGCAGCTCTTGGCTTTTGGAAAACAAAGTTGCTGCCAGTGACAACATTTCTCAAGATGAGTTGCCAATGATTTACTGTACAAGAAAGTTATGTTTCCCAGATCCAAATACTCAGCTGCTCCTTAAGTTAAAGGCAACAAAGTCTTTTGATAAATAAAGAAGCCCAAGACCCTATTTCACTCTATTAACTTGTGTTTTTGCTTACAAACACATGCTCTTAATGCAGTGTTTTGTATTTTTATATTGCTAATGTAAAGGGAAATCTTGCCCTGCTTTTGAATGTCAATCATCCACACCAGAGGTGGTCATGGCACGATCAGATTATCACCTTAGGGCATTGAATTTAAACATGTTTGGTTTATTTATGTCCTCACCAGTGGTTTGTGGTCAGGAAATGGCCACAAGCTCCTTTGGCCAATGTAAATGATGAAATTACCTCATTACAGCCTCCATGAAACACAATATGGTCTGTAAACTTTGTGTAACAGACGCATTCCTTTCCTGCAGTGGCTCCTGTTCAGGGAAATGAAACAAGCAAGCCAAACCAAAATTGAAAGTAAATTTACGCAAGTGGTTCCTCTTTGAAAAAAGAAAATGCCTTGTTGGCTTCTGGATTGGCTGACTGACTGATGATGGGGTCCCCCCCCCCCCCCCCCCCCCCCGCAAGAGAACATGCCAGGCTCATAGTTATCCGCCATCTTGAGTATATGATTTTTGGCCACTCTAGTTGGTCAGTTGGTCTACCACTTTGGTCCATTATTGGTTTTATTGGATTTATTGCCACGATTGTGGCGATATTGATGGTCCCCAGAGGATTAACCTTCCGATCCTCTGCTGCCACTAACAAGTCAACATTTTCACTTATCCTGAGAAGTATATTAACATCTACAAGATGGATTGAAGTGTTTGTACAGATATTTATGATTGCCAGATGACGAAAACATGTCTAAATATCTCCCCATCAGAATGAATAAGAATTGTAGTCATGCAAATTTTTATATTTCTGGACAAGTTTATTGACAAATGAAACTAGTAGTTATCTCTGAAGTAAACATCAAAGACCTGTTTGATTTTATACCCATAACGCATCCAAATATTTTGAGCATAGTCGTCACCAGCATTGTAAGCAGTGCTTCTTAATAACGTTAACAAAAAAAACCCCGGCTAATCCTGCCTCACACTATCGCCAAGTTATTACAAAAAAAGCGGTGAGCTGTGGTTTTGACATCAGGGCCTACATTTGGGACATTTATAATGTGTGCACTCATTTCGAATACGAAGGATTGGTCAGAATGGCATTTTGGAATCTGTGTTCGCCTTTAATTTTGTTGTGTAGTTGCCCCTGGATACGGTTGTGTAGGTAGAAAGTGATCAGATGAGGCTCATTCACCACAGTAAGGCGCAGTCAGTGGCACCTAAATGTCATGTCATTAATGTTTGGCTGCTTTGGGACAACTGCTTAAAGCTTTAATTATGCTTATCCCAGGCTGCACGACGGTACTGCCCCCACCACGTTGGGCATTACCTGGGCATGGACGTCCACGACACCCCCGAGCTGTCCCGCTCACGACCTCTACAGCCAGGAATGGCCATCACTATAGAACCAGGTATAGACTAACTAGCTGTTAACCGAGTCTGGGTGAGATCAGGTTTTAAACAATCCAAACTGCATCCCTCCCAGTTACTGCGGTGGACAGTAACAGCCACTCATTACACATGATCTATTCTGCATTCTCTTTTATGTATCACATTGTTCCTGCTTTCGCCCATTTCCCACTTTCCCTCCTCCTATTGTTGCAGGGTTGTACATCTGCGAGGACAATGACCAGGTGCCAGAGCGTTTCCGCGGCCTGGGCGTCAGGATTGAGGACGATGTGGTGATTCGAGACGAGGGAGGCCCCCTGATTCTGTCCTGTGACGCACCAAAGACCATCGCTGACGTAGAGCAGGCCTGCGCCCGGAGATAGGGCAGGGAGAGACCTGCAAGTGAGCCAGGGCATCGATGGCAGGCCGAGTGCTGTGCTTTTCCAACCGTCTCCGTGGTGATGACGTCATCAGGCCCAGGGCCCAGGTGCGTGAAAGGTGGGAGAACACTGCAAGACTCTGGTTATTGGTCTCAGTAAGGCCTCACAAATGTAGAAAGATCATAGTTTGGTGTCTCACTAAATCTTCAGAGAAACCAGTTTCATGTTTGTAGTTGCCAACAGTGAATGATGGTGAAGAGCTCAACAATAAAAGGTGGGTTTAGGTGTTCAAGGGGTTACGGTGTAGCTTTGGAGCTTACGCACGTATAACACCCTGTAACTGATGTATTCCTGCTCAACAATGTTTGCAACAGCACATTCACATGGAGACTAATCTTGATCATGTATAATACATCCTTCTAGTGTTGTGATTGTGCGGCTGAAATCTAACGCTGGACCATAATCAAGTATATTTTCAGCTGAGGCCCCAGTAGTTAGATCCAACAACCATGGAAGCATTTTCATTATTAAAAACCTCTTTGCTCCACACCGTGTTTTTCAGAATTGCCACAATCGCGGCACACCAGGATATAATTATTTGTTTGCTGTCTCTCTCAAAAAAGTTTTTTAAGCCAACGTACAAACACTTAATTTGTTCCTTACACACAAATCATTCTTTCTGAGCTCCAATGTTGAACCTTGACTCTCTGAGCTGCAGGAAGGTCCAGGGCATGTCGAATTAACAGACCATGTCAATACACAAGTGATGAATAAAGATGACCCGTTCTTAAACTGCTGCTCCTGACGTGTGTGTGTGTGTGTGTGTGTGTGTGTGTGTGTGTGTGTGTGTGTGTGTGTGTGTGTGTGTGTGTGTGTGTGTGTGTGTGTGTGTGTGTGTTTTTTTTTTTTAAAGATGGCGTTTGTGTAATAAAAAGATCTCATTCTCTCCTTTTTTAATACAAATGCATGCCTTTTTCTTTTTGCTGACAAAAAGAAATAGAAACAAGTTAAAGAATGTAGGCTGAAGAAATAATGGGTGGGTGGACTACAGTGCCTATGTACTGAACTCTAACATTCCATCTCACATTGCCGTTTAGTTTTTTGGTGCTCAAAGTACCAAAAGGAGTTGGGAAAAATGCAACCTTTAAAAAAAAATGTGACGCTGTAACTCATAGTATTTGTTACACAGAGGCAAGAAACTCTGTAGATTACTGTGCTCTAATAACCACGGCCACTAAAAATGCTCGTTTCTGATTGGCTCGCAGGTGTCCATAAAAATGATTTAGCAGGACATCTCAAGCATACTTCCGGACAACATTTTAACCACCATTGTAAATCAGTGCACAGACTGCAGGTATCCAAAGCAGCAGTGCTTATTTCACACTACATTTCCGGTTAAACTTGTGTTAAGTTATGCCTTTTAAATATTAGAATCGAATAAAATGACTCGAGTCTGAGTTTCAGAGGCTTGGGGCAGTTTTCTGCTTTGGCTTGTTGATAATCCTGCCATGGCTCTCACCAACCCCCCCCCCCAAATACAACTGTGTGCAAACGAGATCAGACAAATGTACTGTACTGCTCCCTGCTCAGCACAAAATGACTGACCGCCTAAGTAAACAAGGGACTAGTCAAACAAGTTAAGCGTCGAGCATTAAAGACAGTCAGGACTCCGTTAAGTGTAGACTTTTATTCATAAGGTGTCCAGAGAGCCGGCCACCCCACGGTGCTCTGTGTCTGGGAGGTGAGTTGGTTTTTACGATACATAATCCATTTCAACTCAACATTGAAGCAGAGATTTAATGTAGCTTTCAGGTTTAATGTAATAGAAAATGACCATTTAATGTCCAAATGAAACGAAGTGATCGAAATGAATTGCAAACATAAAATATTTGTAAAAAGTAATATGTTTGAATGTTTTAAGTGTTCTGGAGGCAGCCAATTGGCGCATTTCACAGCAGCCTTTTTGACATGTCATGTAAAGACGGGTGTAATTGATAGAATGAATTATGGTCCCAGTCTATTTGGTGGGTCAGTCATTCCAGTGATCCGGTCATGCACAACACCAGGGCCCACCTAAATGCAACAGGGCCATAGGTAATGTAAATAACTACACAGAGGCCTAGACGTCACATAACTAGTCAAATGGAGATCACTTGTGTGTAGTCGAGGGGTTTCAGTGGATCACAGTATTAATACAACCGGATCTTTTGGTGAGTCGGCATCGTGACAAAGCAACCCAACAAAAAGTTGATTGAAAAGCACAAGTTGGGATTGATACAATAACTTTTACTAGGTCACTGAATATCTATAAACAAGCTGTATTTGCTGCCAAATATCTATTAAATACGGACTTGGAGGGTGTAAAAGCATATGCAAACACGTGTGTGTGAATACTTTTTAAAGGTACTATATATAAAAGGAATCTTTAGTCAGATGGGTTATTTTTGTCACTCGATTTGCTCTATTCGGTGTGCTCCATGATGTTGAAATGACCAAGTCATACTTGCCCTGCGTTATCAGACAGTTTATTTAACATTAGTTGATTTGGTACAACCCGTGAATGAAAATTACTTTTAGAAATGTGAAATTCCCAAATCCATAGCTAACGGTGTGCATTTCTTGCTTTCAAAAAGAATACAAATGTTAAAGTAGGTTTAATCTTCGACTGATGCATTGAGTTGGTCCTGGAGGCCAAAATGGATTACACTGATGTTTTGATGGTTTGCATTTTTCTCAAGAGGGACACACACCTGGTTTACAGTGTGTTGACACCAGAGAGCTGTTTTCACATTCATCTACCGAAGGTGGAAAGTTTCTCCGTGCTGAAGACGTGCACATGAGAACATGGTTCTGTGATATCACAACTAGTTTGGCTGCCACTCGTTGGGTTGATATGAAGCTGCACAACTGTGAAACTTAAAGTCTACCGGGTCACATACAGTGAGAATGGACTTTTCAGTGGAGGTCGGCACATCTTGTGTCCAGCAGTTACAGTTTTGAAATGAAAAAAAAAATGTTCTTGCTCATATTTTGGTGTTAGCGATGTCAAGTCAATTTTATATTTAAAGCCCAATATCACACATTTTCCTCAGGGGGCTTTAAAATCTGTACAGCATACAAAACCCTCTGTCCTTGGACCCTCGCAGTGGATACGAAAAAAAAAGAAAAACTTTGAACGGGGGGAAAAAATAAATGGATGGATGCTCGTGTTGAACAGCTTTGTATAAACTGATGTGATGATCAGTGGTGGGATGCAGCTTAGTGCATCTGCAACTCTCACAGAGGCCATTTCTCTTCCATGAGTGTTTTTTTTACTTTTGATACTTAGTACATTTTGCACTTTAATACTTGTATGTAGTATTATGAGTAACATTTAATGCAGTCGTAAGGAATAGATTATATTTACACAGTGGTCAAGCATCTGAATACCATCACTGGTGACATTTGCATGTCAAAGTTTGAGAACTGCAACAGAGTTGGAAAAAAGGTGCTGAGAAAATTTGGAGCAGGGAAATGTCCTGGTAATCGCTATTAGGAGTTGAAGTCCTTAAAGTATTGAATGTAAAAGTACTCATGTTGAATTGCTCCTTTTACAGTGTTACGAGCTCTTTTACATTTCTTTTAAATGTCTTGCTTTTTTAACTGCTGGATTGTTTACATTATAACAGTATAGTATACTGCAATAACAGATCAGACGTTTTAAATAAATTATAATCTGCATAGTAACTAGTATAGCTTCAAGATGCATGTAATGGAGTAAAAAGCATACGATGTAATACTAAAATGCTGTGGAGTAAATATATGAAGTAGCATACAACGTATATATTCAAGTAAAAGTACCTCAAAGTTGTACCTTGTGTATAGTACCGTGTATATGATGTGGTTGGTGGAGAAGATGGAGCGCCACCGGCCCCTACAGATTGAAAGCGGCCACTGCCGACCGAGCACGGAACCGGTTTCCGGACAATCCCGAACGATCCCGAACACCTCCGAAGACAACCGCCCCTGCTCCTCCCCCCCTCCCTCCTCCCCTTCACGCCTAATGTTGCTGTACCTTCAACCCTCCCCCCGTATCAGAGGAGTAGAAACAACAAGCCGCCATTTTGTTTGTGCGGACAGACCGTCAGAAACAGGAGGAGATAACCGAGAGAAGGAGCGACTCCGGCGACCGACGGCAGCCTCTCCGGGACCAGCGGAGACCGAAAGAGTGGCGAAACCCTGTCCGTGTTACCGGGAGAGCGCGAGGAAGCATCACCGAACAGATAAGACGGCAGTGGAGGGAAAACCGAGTCGGGGATAAATATATAAATATATATATATATTTATTTATGTATATATATATATTTATATATGTGAATGCATGAGAAGGAAATACTCCGACAAATCCGAGGAAGGGGGTGTTTTGCGGAGCGGCGACGGAGGAGAGGCGGAAGAGGGCTCCGTGTTCCCGTAGCGAGGAGAAACCTGCGAAAAGGGGGAAACAGCAACATGAAAAATCATTATGTGTCCGTCGCGGAGGAAGGAAAGGATCCGCAGAGACAATTATATAAATAAATTGCTGCCGGGCAGAAGGGAGAGGTGGAAAGAAAGACGGGTTTAAAGAGAAGGGGGACATTGCCAGGATCAACACGAAGGGGGGCATTCTCCATCACAAAGAGTCAACGAGAGGATTTTGTCAGCCCGACATATTTTAGGGGGGTGTCAATAATAGTGTGCCGATCAGAAGCTTTCCGCTTCCGAAATAGCCATCATTTCTGAGCGACCCATCGTCTTTTTTTTTTTTTTTTTTTTTAAAAAAAAAAAAAATCACATTTCGCCTGTCGCTCCGGTTTGTGCTTTTTTTCTCTCTCCACCGGCCAAGACCCCGTATCAGCAGTGAGTAACGGGTGTCCTTTTTACTTAATATGCATCATTCTTTTCCTAATCTGAGATTTCAAGTGCTTAAACCGAGCGGAACCCGGGGGAGGACCCTCTCGTGGAGCACCAGATAAGTCACCCCACGGATCGTCTTCTGCAAAATAAAAACTAATTGGATCAATCTGACTGCCCGCTGATTGGCAATTAGCGCTGTGATTGCCCTCCAGAACTACCCTGTCAACGGAGCCGGCATCACCATCGATTGCACAAGAGCAGTGGGTATTTTTTTATTTTATGACAAGACTTTCTGTTTTTCAACCTTTGCCAAATCCTCGCGCGAAAAAAGGGGGGGTGGGGGGGTTTGCAACAACCAAATGTGCAAACACGAGCCCGGTTCTTTCTGACCCAGTGCCTTGCATGGTCAAACACTAAGTGCACATTGTAGTCGGCATGCACGTGCAGAAGGAAAGTCATGCCTGGACGTTTACACCCGCAATATAGGATCCTCTCGTCTGAGTAGCTGCGAGTGGGACTCGATCCGGTGTTTTCATCTTTGCTGCTCAAACTGTTTACTCCCTCGCTGGTGAAGCCGATGCCAGTTGTTTTCCCCCTCGGGACAGAGCTACCGCCGGGGGGTCTCCGCTCACCGGTTGACCGCCTTCTTCGGTCCGCAAACGCGAAGGGGATCGGTGGCATCGACCCCGGTGAGATGTCCGGTCAGGTGAGAGAGGAGCGGTAACTGTTGCATGAGAGAGAGGGAGAGAGAGGGGGGCCTCCAGAAGTTAACACACGGGAGGGGGTTTGGCCCCTGGGTCGTAATTATCATTTCCGTGCCCTGACCGAGACTCTCCGCTGGATCGCCTCAGACCTGAAATACAGGATTTTCCCCGCCGACGATGGCGGACGGGACCGAGGACGGATCTCGGGACGGCTCTCGCGTCGCAGCAGAGGCCGCATGAGGAGGGTGTCAGGAGGGCCGCACGCTTGCCCTTTTCGCCGACTCCACCTTCCCACCTCCTCCTGTTCAAATCTGTGAAGAAACTAAATCTCCGCCAGGGGAGGGGGACTGCTATCTAGAGAGAGGGAGAGCACTCCGAGGGAAGGAGTTCAACATTGCTCTCTTCTCCCCTACCGTCCCCCAAGCGGTGGGGGAACGACCACGAGCGGCTCTCAGAGGGAGCAGGAGACGCACATAAAGGAGCGACGTTTCCCTCCGTGGATCTACTGCAACATTTTTTTTCTTCTTCTTCTTTTTTTTTTTTTTTTTTTGTAATTCGTCAAAAATATGGCCGATAATGTCCTGGACTCCGGCCCGCCTTCAGCCAAGAGGCCCAAGCTGTCCTCCCCAGCCCTCTCGGTGTCCGCCAGTGATGGAAACGGTAAATATGTTGCATGTTTTTTACTTTAACCGGAGATAAAATGAGAGACTCGCGTCGACCGGCGGCGTGTTAGTCACCGGTCAGTCTTTGAAGTCCCCGCGGAGTTGCAGAGCAACTTAGTTGTCCTGGCACAGCGACACCACAACTAAAGCAACGTGTGTGCACCTAGATAAATATATACATGTATATGTGTGTATCTTTATTTAAAACAAAGAGGGGTAGTCTGAGGGGAACCCGTGATGTGCTGCAGGAGCAACTTTCCGGGGATGTTTTGATGCGTTAGCCTCCACGGGGCTAGCTAGCGTCTCCCCGTGAGATCCTCCTCCAAACAATGGAAGAGTCGAGTCACCCCACTTCGCCTCAAGTTGTCCTGCTCCGTTAAAAGTTGTCTAAACGGGAGGACGAGGGCGCGCACGCGTAAAACGGCGAGCGGCACCGACCCTCCGTGAACGTGGGGACAAAGCACCGTGTCCGCCGCAGCTTTAGGAGAAAGTAACGGTAACCGGGCGGGCTAACGCGTTAGCTCGCTCGCTCCCCGGCTCAGCTGCGCTCGGTAGCGGGCTAGCTACCGCACTGACTGATTTGGTAACCGGCTCGACCTCAACGTGCACGGACCGGGACCTTTACATCGTGGGTCCAACACGTCCTGCAGTTGCAGTAAAAGCCCGTTTTCGGTTATGAGTCCCGTGAGCTTCACGTGTTGTTGGCCCAGCCGGTTCGCGGTGGTCTATTGTGGTCGACCGGCTATTGTTCGACACTTAATTAAAGTTGCGAAACGCGTCGCTGCCCCGCCGGAGATGTGGCCGTGCGTCCAGATGGACTGCGGGGTTCACACGCACGGGCTGAACGGCCTGAAACGTCTCCTTTCTAAGTCTTTTGTTCCGAAGAGTTTTAGTTGATCGTTTGCACCGCGGCTGAAGCCCCGTTCTCGTGAACCACCATTGATGGACACCAGCGCTGCACTTTCTGCAGTTTACTTTTTCAAAATGGTTAACGTCCCCACCCCCCACAGCCCCAAAAAAACAAAAAAAACATGCAGATCACTTGATTGGGAATGACAGTTTTTTTGCAGACGAATTATTTTACGCGTATTTAGCAAGAAGCTTTAAACTCTTGCCATCGCCTCTTCTTGTATCGAGACGCGTAGAGAACCAGGACGATCTTTAGTAGACGCTGTTTTAACTAAAACCCATGAAACAATATGTATAGCATAAAAAGTATTTCTTATAACACAATAAAACTAAATAGTGTTTATGCCAACTGTGCAAAGACTGGTGGCCATACCACTGGCTCTCCAACTGTGTCAGAAGATAAGTGAGTTAATGTGCAATGCATGTTTGATTTCCTACAATATCTGAACTCCTAATGCATGAAGTAAAAAAAACACTGGCACAACATATCAACTTATGTATACATTATTTAAGAAAAATTCAGCGAGACAAGCTAGAAGCCACCATAAATAACATCAAACATGCAGGTTATGCGTCTGTGGGGCCAACTGAAGGGGCAACCACGAGCACTGAATATCTTTATATTATATTGGATTAACGGTGTACTCGATGAAAAACAAGTTGGGATTTTAACATATTTCAGTATCCTCTGGGACAACTTTCCCTTTTAATTTGCATTGCAGTGGATATGACTTCTGATAGCTCTTCTGTGTCACGCTCTCGCAGCACATGACCGTAGATAGATCCAATGCACACACCTACCTAGGTACTGTAGTGTTTACTCCTGCGGCTTCTCACCCTGACCCTACTGCGTTCGCTCTCCATGTTTGGCACCCCATCAAACCACAAACTGATGCCCAGGAGAGAAACCCCGGCTGTGAGAGGAAGCTACTGCTGCACCGGCTGTCCAGCTTTGGGCTCCAGATTAATGGCTGATAGTTTTCAAACTAATGTCAGCGTTGTACCACACTTATATTACTCTTTAAAAAATGTAGCTGTGTGAGCTGTGACCCGTATCTCAATTTTTCTAGTTGATACATATTTTTTGGTTCTTTTCTTTCCCGCCTAGATTTTGGTTCGCTCTTTGACCTGGAGCATGACCTCCCAGATGAGCTCATCAGTTCCTCGGACCTGGGTCTGACCAACGGAGGGGATGTCAGCCAACTCCACACCAGTCTGAGTGGACTCGGAGGAGGGCTTGGTTTGGGAGGCCAGGATGCTGCTACGAAACACAAACAGCTGTCTGAGCTCTTGCGCGCTGGAGCACCAGCACAGCAGGGTGGCCCCACTTCCAACAGCACAGCACCCGGGGCTTCCATGGGGATGATGGGGGGTGTCAGTGTCTCCTCTGGTGGACCTCAAGGCATGCCCCCTCAGGGCCAGCAGCAGCAGCAGCAGCAACCTGGATTAATGCAGCAGGTTGGGATGGTTGGAGGGGTGGCAGCACTCAATCGGGCAGCTACCATGATGGGTGCCCAGAAGGGCAACACTGGACAGCAGCAGCAAGGCCTGATGGGTGGCCAGGTGATGAATGGCTCGCCAAGAATGGGTTACCCTGGCAGTGCAGGCATGGTTAACAGTAGTAATCTGTTGGCGGAAACCCTCCAGCAGCAGCAGGGCAGTCAGCAAATGGGACACGGGGGTCAGGCAGGGATGAGACCACAACAACCTGGAGCACTGAACAAGGTAAGCACACTCAACCCAGCAGGGCCAGGAATTAAAGGATATCAACTATGTTATAGCAAATTATCAATTGTGGTATGTTAAAGATTTAAACTGAGGCTAAGATGTTCTAAATGCCAGACTAAACAAAGTGTGTTTTTGGTGCCCTGCTGAACCCCACACTTGCACGTAGTTCTCTTCAAATATAGAATTATTCTTTATTTTACATCAAATATGTAGTGGTGAATTTAGTGTATTGTATTAACATTTACACAAAAATTGGAATATAATATTTGGTCAGGATATCCTAGCTCTACCGTGGCCATCTGAGAGTAGTTGGAACACACATCTAAGATCATTACTGAGATTTGCCTGTTTTTTTTTTTTTTTGCTTTATATGTATAATATAGGTTGGAAATTGCAGCAAAAAAATAGCTGAATATGTGATTAGTCTGGATGGAATTTCTTGAGTTTGGTAAAGTAATAAAATCAAGAGAGGAAGATTCATGCTATTTACACTTGAGTGTGTTGTAGTTGAACAGTATTTTCAAGTTCACCGCACAAAAGGCAGACGCATCTTTTCAGACCCAAGTGACGCTGTAGACTGAACTAGACCTGTAGTAGTGTGGTTACGTGTTGGACCCACAGCCGCATCACTGTTCGCTCTGGGGTATTGATGGTTGACCACATTGTTTGTCAATTGGCCAGGCATAGTTTTGCTCGAAGTTGCGAAGACAGTACTTCAAACAACCGTGTAGAATTGTTTAGCATAACTCTCTTATGTTCTACCACTGTGATGGTGCAGCATCTGTGTTAAAATATGCATCAGTAAAGTGTTTGCGTTATCCATGTTCAATGCAGAGGAAACTATGCAGTTTAAGAAGAGTTGTTTTCTCAGAAATAGGGATGAACAGTTTCATTGCTATCTATTAGTCGCATAGCAACAATTACCAAATCATCAAGCTCATTATGAAGGAATAATTACAAGTAAAATTTAAGAAGTGATTCCACGTGGTTTCCCTAGCAAACTGGAGCCGTCTGTGTCCAAAGTAGTTTGATACGTATCTAGTCTGTAGTTTTTAAGGTCATGTAAGAAGTACATATTGTAATACTTCCCATATTTCCTTCACAGGCCATGAAAAGTAATTGCTTTGATCTCTAAACTATGTATTTCCTTCTCTCCTACTTGTCTCCACACCTGCTCCCTAGATGAATATGATGGCCAATGCGGGCCCCTATGGTGGTCCGTACGGCCAGTCTGGCCAGGGGCTCCCTGGAGCAGGGCTGGGCCCACAGCTCCAGAACAAGGCGGGCCTGCCCAACAATATGGCCACCCAGTTCAGCATGGAAAAGAAGGCACCACCGGGTCAAGGCATGCCTGGGATGGTAAGATTGGTTTGTTTTAGATCAGAACAGGTGGATAAACTCTGTAGCCATCATAGAAGCCACTTATATTACTGTAGATTAAGCATGCAATTCATACTGAAGTCTCTCAAATAGTCTAAAGTAGAATATCATTCCTTTTACGTCCTCACTGGAACCAGATCAGAGTTTTAACTTTGGACGTACTGTAGCATTTTCTGGTCAGAAATGTGTCTCAAAAGCTTTTTGTGTCTGATTCATTCGTGTCATTGTAGTTTTCAGTAACCACTTAAATAAGAGTCCAGTTTTCAGGTAAATGATTAGTGTGGTGATTTACCATCAAAAGCCCAAAACCAACAATGAACAGAGCCCAACAATTTTTGTAACATTTTCAACCCTGTTTACGATCCCGCCCGCCTCACAGTGATTGGCCAGCTGTGTTGAGGTGTAAAACCAGGCAGGATATGAAGTTCTCTCTCAAATTTTTTTTATCCCTAGACTTTGAGTGTGGCCTTTAGACGTAATCTGACAACATGACATGCCTGCCTTGTGAGCCACATGTCATGTAAACACAGAGCAGAATAAAAAATAAAAAAAATTTTTATTGACATTATTTGGCACGACGCCGGGGCCTCAATGCAAATCGCTGTCCAAGTGAACATCCTCCGTTGCACCTGACGCCTCTTTTCTGAGTCTCAGACCACTTGGACCCTCCTTTCCGGTACAGCTCTGTGATGACCACTGTAGTCATTTGTGTTGAGTCCCTTATGTCAACGCTCACACTGATACATTTGTATGAAATTCTTATTTCTACTGTTTTGTAACATTTTTCTGAATTAAACTTGTCCACAAACAGAACAGGCAGCCTATAGAGCAGCCTCTGGGCGGTGTTAATGCTTATGATCAAATCTCAGGACATATTCATGAGCTGGTGGCATTTATGACGTTGAAACAAGCGATTTATGACCCATTTTGTGCACTTAAGAAGGTTTGGTTAATCTAACACGGAACACCTGCATTTTAGGATAAGAATTGGAAAATGTTTTGCATGAGGTTCACGATGTTGTTCTCACCATAAGGGTTGTAGGAGGCTAAGGAGCGGGGTCACCCCCACATCCTTGTTTCATCAGTGATCATGAGTCATCAGGTCTTTTCCACAAAATAACAGCTGTATGGATGATGCAGGTTTCTGTGACTACATACCATTTTCATTTTTACAGACAAATCTGAAATTGATGGTGATAAATTAAGAACTGGTGGCCTAATAATGCAAATTATCTTACAAACTTTTTAGACAAAGTCCTAGTCGTCTCAAAGCCTTAACTGAGTCTGTATGATCATTGACATGGTTGCCATGCATGGGATTTCAGTAAAGATGTAGCTCAAGTCAGCATTACAATGTTCTTACCTACCTCAGAGAAATGAACCCCTTTGATGTAAGATTAACCAAATGCCCCAGAACTTCACTGTCAGATTGCTGTGAGTCACTGAAGGTTATTAACTTCCCTGTTTAAGTCTGTAAACTGTGTAAGTGTCTCTAAAAATGTTGCACCGTTTGTTTGTATGCTGATTCAAACTCTGTTATCCATCCTGTTTTTGTGTGACCTTTCTTGCATTAATAATTTTGACATGTTCTTATGACCGTTAACACTTCATATATCTATCTACACATGGCCAGACTAGTCATTTTGCAGTAAGAAAATCGGCCATACATGCAACTGTGTTGCATTAATTTCCCCCTGATGTTAGATGACGAAGTCCAGGAAAGATTGATCACTGCATTGATTTGTTAGCTGCCAAGCTGTTACTGAATTGGTAGTAAGTGGTATAACACCTGATCATTGCAGTCCTGTTAACATGCGTCGATGCTTCCTCCCTCCCTCTCTGTCCCAAGGCCTCTCAGCAGCAGCAGCCTGGAGCAGTTGGTGGTGTATCCGTCGGTGGAGGAGCAGCAGCAGCAGCAGCGGGAGGCGCCCAGGTTGGGCTCACTGCCGTCGGGGCTGGTCCCGGCACAGCGCCCCCTACAGCAGATCCGGAGAAACGGAAGCTGATTCAACAGCAGTTGGTCCTTTTGCTCCACGCGCACAAGTGCCAGCGGAGGGAGCAGGCCAACGGGGAAGTGCGGCAGTGCAACCTGCCCCACTGCCGCACCATGAAGAACGTGCTCAACCACATGACTCATTGCCAGGCTGGCAAGTCCTGCCAGGGTGAGTCTGTTGAATTATGCTGATTGCTGGTTTTATGGTGTGTGGTTTGTATAATAAACACTAGGCAGTGTTTAAAGTTGTCATGTATCTGCAATTCATTTTTACTTTTTTTTTGGAGTCATATCAGAATGAGTTATTCTCTCTTTAGCTGCCTGTTCTACTGTAACTTTTCTTTTTTCCCATCGCTCATCTGGATGTAGTTTTATTGTACTGAATGACTCATACAATAACTTTAGTCTCTGGCTTCTCTCTCTTCCTCTTGACTTTGATGGTTTTCCTCTTTTTCTCTCATCCTTTTCTTGTCTCATTATTCATCTCCCTCCTTCACCCTGTCACAATTTCTCATTTCACTTGTTCTCCCTCTTCTCTCTTTTCCATGTCTCTTCCCTTTTCTCAAACTTCTCTCTGTTTCTGTCTCCTCTCCCCCAGTGGCACACTGTGCCTCATCCAGACAGATCATCTCTCATTGGAAGAATTGCACACGACATGACTGTCCTGTATGCCTGCCACTGAAAAACGCTGGAGACAAGCGGAATCAGCAGTGTGAGTGTTTCTCACTCTGTGTGTGTGTTTGTGTGTCTATCTCTAAGCAGTGAACATTATCTTGTCTCTTATCATTGAATTATTGCACATCATCTACCATGAAATGTGTTCATCCTCACAGATGTTCATCCTCTGTTATCTCTTTCTCTCTCCCGTCAATCCTCCCCTGCCTCTTCCGTTCTCTTGACAGCTCTTGTTAACAGTGCAGGTTTGGTGAACTCTTTAGGTTCGGGGGTTCCTGGTGGACAGTCCAACACTCCAAACCTGAACCCTCCCAACCAGATTGACCCCAGCTCCATAGAGAGGGCCTACGCCGCTCTAGGCCTCACTTACCAGGGCAACCAGATACCACAGCAGCCGTCGCAGGCCAACATGTCCAACCAGGGGCTTCCGGGTCAGCCTGGGATGAGGAATCTGAACACCATGGGTTAGTTTGTAATGCCGTTGTGCATATCTCAAATGATATGGTAAACTACAAGGACAATCCACGGATGTTAATTCTTGATCTTGCTCACAGCGTGTGCAACAAAAAACATTCAGATCCAAGGTCTGCAGATGTTTGGGAGCTTTAAAGGGCATCTCACGTTTTGTTAATTGGGTCCTGTAATGATGCCCGAGTCAGCCAAATTCACTAAGTGTGGATCTTAAGTAATGTGATAAACGGTGTTTGTATAGGCTGTATGGTCTTTGGCGTTAGAAGTGAATGGCCTCCTTGATCTATTCCAGCTGTGCACTGACTCACGGTCAATGACTTTATCTCACTGGACAGGTTCACTGTCATGCTAGGGAAGATAATCTCCGGCTGTCTTTGAATCACTTTACGTCTTTTGCTTGAAAATGTCTTGATTTGAAGATGCGTCTTATGTTATTGTTGTCAACATCATATCCATCAACCTCTATAACTACAGCTCTATAACTCTTTCCAGGTGGAAACTCTATGGGAGTGAATGGTGGAGTTGGGGTGCAATCGTCCAACCAGCAGACCGGCCTACTGCCAAACGCCCTGTTGCACGGCAACATGAATGCTCAGAGGTAGGACTGCTTTTCATTGGTCAGGTTGCTGTCATGTAACAGACTTTAAGAAAGTCAAAATTAGTTCTGTATTGGCTGACGTCTCACTTCTTCATTTTCTCCTTGTCTTTCATTTTTTTCCAGTTTGATGAATGATGGTCTAGGGAGCCTGGGCTCCATGCCCACGGCAACTCCTCCTTCTGCTGCAGGCATGAGGAAGTCTTGGCATGAAGACATCACGCAGGACCTCCGCAACCACCTTGTCCACAAGCTGTGAGTTTGCTGTGTCTTGTAGGGCCCCGAAGAAGTCTTACTATGGCCTAGAGCTAAAGAAATAAACGAATGTAAATGTTAATTAGATTCAAATTAAAACTTTATTATCACTGCACAAACTGAGACAAAGAAGTGTAGGTAAGCTTCTAACCAGAAGTGCAAGAGGTATTTAATGTACATACAGAATAAAATGTATAGTAAATAGAATGTGGAATAAATTGTCAGGAGTATAAATACACTACATATGTACGTTATGAGCAGTATGAAACATGCATCAGTTCCAGTATGCAGTGCGGCTGTAAGTAAAAAATATATGTAGACAAGGGTAGCATTAGAAATGCTATTGGTAAGACATGATATATAGAATGAACAGCTCAAGGTGTGGTATGAATACAGTATGTACACTATTGATCAGATACGTGCAGTATATATGTTGATATCAGATCATGTTCAGTGCTGGAAGTCATTTGGGTGCCTCCTTCCTCAAGTTAATTGTACCTGTGTGTCCTTCTTGTTTGTGCATGTGTGAGAGTAGTGTGCAGGCCATCTTCCCCACTCCTGATCCAGCGGCCCTGAAGGACCGGCGGATGGAGAATCTGGTGGCCTACGCTCGAAAAGTAGAGGGAGACATGTACGAGTCGGCCAACAGTAGGGTAAGAAACCAATGCACGGAGTGTGCAGAGTATTGTGGTACGACTATCAGTTTCCAGTAAAGGGATGAGGAAATAAAAGCATTTTTGCACTGTTGCGATGTATCCTCCTGTAACATCCTCTCCCACTCGTGACGGTATCCTTTCTAGGCGGAATACTACCATCTGCTGGCAGAGAAGATCTACAAGATCCAAAAGGAGCTGGAGGAAAAGAGAAGGACACGACTCCAGAAGCAGGGCATGATGCCCGGCCAACCTGGCATACCCTCCCCTGGCCTCCCGCAGGTGCCTCCCAGCATGGGACAGCCACCCATGGTCCCTGGGCAACCCCCAAGTAAGTAAACGTACTGTTTTTACCTCCCTCGCGCACTTCTATGTGTACGTAGACGCTCATATACAGCTGGCATACAAATAATAGCTCAGCTTTTGGATCCTCCGTGTTCATGTTGCCTGGCATGCGTCTATATACACGATACTAACGGCCATCATGGAAAAATTATCCGTTTTGAAAAAGACCTCAAGCACATTAGCACACCACTTGTTAAACTGTTAGTTTGCCCCACTCTCCAGTTTTTCTCGCCCTTTTAAACGTCTTTTAGTCATCTCTGGCTTTTGTGATTCCTGTAACTCTCCTCACCCTGTCAGATGGTCCTCACGCAGATCCGTCCATGGTCCGACCGGCTGGACCCAATCAGATGGTCAACAGGATGCAGAACCCAGCAGGTACATTCTAATTAGTGTAAATTACATTATTACAAAGGCAGTCAGACTTACAGAAATTAATTTTAAATAATAAAGGCCAGTTTAGGGGTTGATACAAAGACAAAATGATTTATAGAGTGTATTGGATGGCTTATGGGTTGCAGAGGAGTTGACTTTAAAGCAATCCAGTTTATATATAATATAATTATGAGCAAATGTCTTACTTTCTAGTAGTATGTAGCCAAGCAGACAGAGATGAGAGTTCTGTCCATGAGATTTATGCTTTATTCTGCCACCCCAACACAATACAGGTGAATGGAACTGTGCGGGTCTTCACAGCTTTCATAACTTGCATTTAAAAATCTGAGTAGCATCTTATCTTTATCTTTGCAGTTACGTTAGTTTTTATTTATCTACTTTCTACTTTGGAAAATAGTCTATGTAAACTGCTGACAGCATGGTATGATATGGTCATCAACGCACCTTCATCCATGTGTGAACCAGGGCAGCCACATTTTCCAAAAGGTTTAAGACTAATTTGTCCCAACATGTAATTTGTTTACATTTGTACGCACCCATGTTGCGGATCCATCGAAACCAGATTTTGCTCCCCATTCAATTCAGTGTGATACCTACTTGCTGCCACTCACGAAATAATGGGAAACACTGATTGTATATATCTTATTTTCTATGAATGGATACCGAAATGATACACAAGTGTTGGAGATAGAACACTGCTTGGCTGCAGCGAGTGCAAGAACATTTGTAGAGAGTAATGACAAGCGTTTGTCTCTGTGATTCTGTTGTCGACTGCTAGCCACACTACACCCCGCAGTTTATGCTTGCAAGTACATTTTGCCAAGTGAAGACCTGTGTGACTGGCCATGTTTGTTTGTTTTGATAACGTTACTGTACAGCAGTTTTTAAAAAGCCTCCTCAAATTCCTTGAATTCCAAAAGATCAATACTGATCGAACCTTCTTCTTTTCCCCAACGTTCAAACTGTAGTTTGACTTTTGAATAAAAGGTGACGGCCCTCGTGGGGACGCACCTCCTTACCTCTCATTTTTGACTTATTTCCATCCTCCTTCACTTCTAGGAATGAACCAGTTTGCTCAGATGGGGATGCAGTCGATGAGTCAGAGGTCTCCTCTTCCTCTTAATGCTCCAATGAGTCAGGTTGGTATTGCTGTCACCATCTCGAGCACAGATTACTTTGGGGCAATGTGAACTTTATGCTTGAAAGTCACAGATGATGGTTTTCCAAAATTGATACTCAGGCCTCCTAAAGGTTTAGATGTTGTTCTCTTAACCGAGGCACTGTGGGTAATCTGGGCTGTGATCGGTGTGGAGGAGGTAACCAAGTCATTGAAAAAGAACCACATTTATTTATTAAAGTTCACATTTCTTTTAAAAGAATATTTAAAGGCAATGCATCAGTAAATGTAACCATACTTTATTGTACATCTTTATATGACAGGTGAATAAGGCATAATTTCTGCCAGCAAAGACTTAAAACACCCCTTGTTGTCTTGTTTCCAGATGGGTATGGGAGCATCAAGGATGGGTCAGCCCAATGCCACGCAGTTACAGAACCAGTACCTCCCTCCGGGCCAGTTTCCTGGGTCCAGTCCTGGACTTGGCTCTGGTCCTGTTGGCATGAACCAGCCAGGAGCACAGACTGCTGTGCCACCGGTAAGTGACGGAGTGACAGTACCTTGTAACATAAAGATGAACTTGATCGCAAAGGGGAACTTGGGTCTTTGCAAAAGCAGCTAAAGAATGGGATGTAATTAAATTCAAACGTATGCATCAACTCTCAGAGCAGCTTTATGGGAATTCATAGGTGGTGATGAATATTGTATAATTGACTGAACTGTCTTCAGGATTTTGGCACATAATTCATGAGCGCTGTGAGAGATGGATCACAGTTCTTGTTTGGCTTTATCTCGAAGTTTTAAGACCGATTATTTGTGCTTTTTGGAAGTCTTCCATATTTTATTCATTCATTTTATAGCTTTCAGA
The DNA here is from genome assembly GCA_016806645.1 of Ophiodon elongatus. Classification (NCBI taxonomy): domain Eukaryota; kingdom Metazoa; phylum Chordata; class Actinopteri; order Perciformes; family Hexagrammidae; genus Ophiodon; species Ophiodon elongatus. Next base: position 1,896,672 of record JACSYO010002147.1, read on the forward strand.
GAGACAGATTGGAAATAAAGTGTTGTGACTCAGAAGTTCCAGAGTTGTGTACCTGGCAAAACCTTTTGCTATAGTTAGTCAGACCCATGTTGCTTCTCATTGTTTCTCCCATACTCTATCCAAAGTTTCTATAAGACAGATTTCAAACCTCTGTCCTGTCCTCCGTAGCAGAACCAGATGTCAACACCGCCTTCGCTCCCAGCCAGCAGCCCTGCAGCTCAGTCTGCCTCTTCTGCTCCAGGCTCTGCTACCCCTGTCGGCCCCATGGGGTCTGGAAGTGCCAGTGGTGTTGGGCCTCTACCCAACCTGCCTCCATCCTCGAACCCCACCCAGCCCAACTCCTATCCTCACTGCCCACCAATACGAACAAACTCCCCTTCACCGGCACGCAGCTTAACGCCTCAACCGCATCAAACACCCCCAACGTTACCTCGATCTCAGACCCCACAGCCACAGACTCCCAGCACACCGCAGCAGCAGCAGCAGCAACACCAACAGCAGCAGCAACACCAACAACAACACCAACAGCAACAACACCAACAACAGCAGCAGCAGCAGCACCAACAGCAGCAGCAGCAGCAACACCAACTGCAGTTGCAGCAGCAGCAGCAGCAGCAGCAGCAGCAGCAGCAACAGCAGTTGCAGCAGCAGCAGCAACAGCAGTTGCAGCAACAAAAGCAGCAGCAGCAGCAGCAGCAGCAGCAACAACAACAACAACAGCAACAACAGCAGCAGCAGCAGCAGCAGCAACAACAGCAGCAGCAGCAGCAGCAACAACAACAACAACAGCAGCAGCAACAAGCATCACAAAAACAGCAACAAGCATCACAAAAACAGCAACAACAACAACAACAACAGCAACAAGCGTCACAACAACAGCAACAAGCTTCACAACAACAGCAACCAGCTTCACAACAACAGCAGCCATCGGGGCAGGTGGTGAACTCTGAGAAGGCTATTCAGCTTCCACAGCAGACGCTTGGCGGTTCGGCCTCCTCCTCAGGTCCCCAAGGAGGGCAAGCTTCTTCGGTGCCTACCCAGAATGCTCATGTGCCATTGCAGCGGCCGCAGACCCCAGTGAGTAGACCCCCCACCCCCTCCCAAAGTTTATGCTTTAAAAAAGAATGGCTGGGCTTCAAACTACTTCACTTTCTTTTGAATAATAAAATGAGTTTGAGAAAAATTAGATGATCAAAAAGTCCTTTTTAATTTGATTTATAAAACAACAAAAAATGAATGTGTCCTTTTTGTGGATTCTAACTTGCCATTTTCTAAACCTCACTCCATCGCTGTCTTTTTGCCACAGCTATCTCCGAAGCCTTCTCTGACAGCAGATGGTCAGGTGTCCTCTCCAGGCTCAGTCAGCAGCAGCGCCAATCCCAGCTCTCAGCTCACTCAGGCGGACGGCCCTGCTCCCAGCCAGGAAGATGTCAAAATGGAGGTGAAGAAGCAGGAAGAGGACGACGAAGGGGCTGACACTGAAGGAGAGGGCAAGGGGAAGATGGGCAAGGGTCAGCATGACGTGAAGACGGAGGAGAAACCGGAGGTAAGATTGTCCTCCTCGACTCACTGACCCTCTTATCTTGATGTCTCAAAATCCTGGTAAAGTCTTAAAATGTCTGAAATGATGTCTTAATTCCAGGCCTAAAGGGTTTGATGTCTTTATATTCGGATTCATAAGAATCCCGTAAATAAGGAAATTCTTGTCCTGACACATGAATCTTTCTCGTAGATAAAGAAAGAGAAGCCATCAGGAGATGGCTGTAAAGGCGAGCCCATGGATACGTCTTCATTCTCCGTGTCGTCGTCGTCGTCGGTGGCAACGGGTGAAGACAAGAAGCCGGAGGTGAAGAAGGAGCCCAAAGAGGAAGAGGAGGGGCCAGGGTCAGCCAACAGCAGCTCCCCAGCCAGCGCTCAGAGCAAGAAGAAAAGTAAGTTTGGAACTTCATGCTGTCGTTGGTTTTAACAGCTGCCATTACCTGAACGTCAATGGGTGGGTAAAGTAGCCAAAAGGTGTAATCAAGTACTAACTCATTGACCAATAGCAAGCCAACTTGAATGCGCTGACATTTCAGGCAACGGAGAGCTAAAATGGAGGAAGCTGTCACAGCTCATTAATTGAATTAAAGCACCTCTGTTGGAGTTCAAACTGCTCCACAAAAGAGTAAAGTTTTGCAGAAAGTACAAATGCATCTTTTGAATAAACTGTGTGTACTTGTTGTCCCGTTATCAAACTGTATTTAAACTTTATTGTCCCCTCTTCAATGACTATTTATTGATTCAAATTGTGACAAAATGCCTAGGTGAACTAAACAGAACGGCAGAGAGAATCTAGATAAACGCTTTTGTGAGACTGGCACAACTACTTAATGCTCGTGGTCTCTCCGTGCGATGCGTCTGATGTGTGGTCAGTGGAGTTTCACCGCCAGCCATCCTTAAACGCAAAAGAGGTCTCTGTAACGTGTTCCCCTGCGTCGTCTTTCCTCCCATTTACCTTCCATCTCTAAAACTCGCTCCCATCTCTTCCAGTCTTTAAGCCGGAGGAGCTGCGTCAGGCTCTGATGCCCACCCTGGAAGCTTTGTACCGGCAGGACCCTGAGTCCCTTCCCTTCCGTCAGCCGGTGGACCCCCAGTTACTGGGAATACCCGTACGTATTCGAACTAGTAACAAAACTAACCTGGTAAGGGACTGCACTGGCTGCCATTTTGCTTCAACTCCTCTGAAAACGTAGCTTTTTTTTTTTTTGTTGTTTTCCTTTTTCATCTTTCATGTTTTGTCTCCTTTGTCATAGTTGCCATATTTATTGTCTTTATTTTATACATCTGCTTCCAGTTTCTTTAATCCTTTTTAGTTGATTTTTCTCCCATTGCATGTCAGAAGTTAAGAAAATGAGGTGTGTGTGTGTGTGTGTGTGTGTGTGTGTGTGTGTGTGTGTGTGTGTGTGTGTGTGTGTGTGTGTGTGTGTGTGTGTGTGTGTGTGTGTGTGTGTGTTTTTTTTAAAACTTGTCATTTGTAAATCAAAGCAATGACTCTTATGAACATTTGCCTTTTTCTTTGATGGAACTGAAGTGAAGGGCAAAAAGTAAATTATGTATTCAAATCAGATTGTAAAACAACAATCCATATCATTGATGTACTTTTAAATTGATTTGTAGACCCCCAAATATAATAATAAAAAAAAGATGCAGTATTGTATGACCCAAGCATCCATCAGAGTAATGACTAGCTTTTGGTCTTTCTTAGTACTCCAAATACAACAAGGAGACAATAGTTTATGTCACCACTTCCAAAGGAAGGACATACATTGCTTTAAGCTCCTACAACAGTTCATGAGCCAATTGCTTTCATTTCTCACTTTAATTTGTTTGACTTTTGCTTTTTGACATAAAATTTTAGGTTTTAATTTGAAATCATGATTTTTGTAGTTTTCATCCCAGTGTTCCATTGCTAGCTTTCTAGTTCAGTTCCTCACCAGTAGTAGTGTGTCGGTGTTCAGACGGGCAGTGTGTAGAGGTGGGACAATACCGTTTACCCTCATTGCATTCAAATTGGGGGGAAAAGAGTACTTGATTCAGTCTACGACTCTGTATGTCCTTGCATACAGTAAAATCATTATTGTACTGAAAACGGAGAAAAATTATGCAATTCTTAGAGCAGTGATGAGCGAGCACCAGGCTATTGGCTCACCTCTCTACAGGAACCTCCACAGTCAAGTGATGCAACTTTCAACCATTGTTAAATTAAACAACACCATTTACAGATACGCACTCAGCCACTCAATGACAATGTGAGTTTCTTAAACACCGGTGGGATTTCCAAACACTGCAGTGTGGTGATATTCATGTGGCTGTAGGTCGATATGGTAATATGCATCACTTGTTTGTGAATGCGAGTGGTTTCATTCAGAGACCTAGGGTCTGTTTCCTAACTGTTGTTGCCATGGTGACACAGGGATGGACCTTGCTCTTTTGAAACTCGCACCTCCTTATTCGTTTTGTTTGATTCTCCAAAAAAGCCTTTCTTTTCCCTCGCCCCGTCTTCTGCTCCGCTCCTCTCAAACCGTGTTTTTAGTTTGAGAAGAAGCGGAGGGCCGACGACGGGAAAAGAAAAACAACTTGGAGACTCACCCGTCCCTCTTACATTTGCGTCCCCTCAGCACTGTTGGCTTTAACTCCGCCATCATATTGCCACTCATGCTGTTGGCGTTGTTACTGCCAACCACTATGTTGCTAAAAAACAGTAAATCTCTGCCTGATGCTGTTGCCAGTTGCCACTGCTCTGTTCTTCTTGGTTTTGCACCCTAATTGCTTTCTGGGCCTGAAAGCTTTGTTTGCTTTCAGCAGAGAACCTTTACGCCAGCTGTTGGCCAGTGTTGTACCGCTGTGTGGCAAAATCAGTTACTGTCTAAGACAAATTGCGATATCTATCTATCTATCGATCTAGATACTTCTCTATCTAGATACTTCTCTATCTAGATACTTTTCTATCTAGATACTTTTCTATCTAGATACTTCTCTATCTATCTAGATTGATTGATTGATTGATTGATTGATTGATTGACATGTAAAATAGAATCTCATCTTCAGCTAGTTTTTATTTATTTTTTTACTTAGAGAGGCAGAGGATCGGACAGACTTGTGGCGGTCACCCGGTCCCTGCTCGCAGTACAGATAGGGACTTGACTTTAATTGTAGGGTGCAAAGCGGAGAGCTGGAGGGCAGAAGTTGTCATGTCTCTCTGTTTGCACGCGAACCTTCTTCTCTGCAGCGCTCAACAACATTGTCCCCCTGCACCCTCTTCTCTCCCATCTCTGGTCCCACCTGGTCGACTGCGACGCCTTCGTCACACCTTCACCTGATGACCACAACGTTGATGATGATGATCATACTCTTCTTCCCCATCTCTCTCAACTTGGTCTCTCGGACTACTAAACCCTCCTTCCATCTCGCTGCGCTCTCCTCTGAACCTTCTCAACTTTACCTCGGCGCCCCTCCTTAATCAGGACTACTTTGACATTGTGAAGAACCCCATGGACCTGTCGACCATCAAGCGGAAGCTGGACACAGGACAGTACCAAGAGCCTTGGCAGTACGTCGAGGATATCTGGCTGATGTTCAACAATGCCTGGCTGTACAACCGCAAGACGTCCCGCGTCTACAAGTACTGCTCCAAGCTGGCTGAGGTGTTCGAGTCGGAGATCGATCCCGTCATGCAGGGCCTGGGATACTGTTGTGGGAGGAAGGTGAGGCAGGAGCATGGTTTTCTTTTTGATTTTCCCAAACTCCTGTGGTCCCCTTTTCACTTCACTTGCTTGTCTTATTTCATTTAGCTAATTTAGGGTTAGCATCTGGTTGTAAAAAAGTTTTGTCAGGACATTTGGGGAAATATGCATGTTCGCTTTCTGATGGAGAGTTAGATGAGAACTTTGATAACACACTCGATGTGTGTACGTTAAATATGCAGCTGTTGAGCTTAGCATAATGACTGGAGCCTGGCTCTGTCCAAAGGTAAAAACATCTGCCTTCTAGCACCTCTAAAGCTCATTAGTTATCACGTTATATCTTGTTTGTTCAATCTGTACAAAAACTGAAATGTAAAAACAGTCTATTTTTGGGGTCTTATGTATCCGAGTCTCTTGAGTATGCAGTGGTTGCCTGGCAACGGCTCCTAGCCAAGAAATAGATTAGACAAACAAGATCTATAAAATGTGTAAATTAGTGAGTTTTTAGAGGTAGTAGGCAGAGGTTTTTACCTTTGGACAGAACCGGGCGAGCTCCTTCTCTTAAGTCCCTTTCACACATGCAGTCTGTCCCTGAAACGTTCATTGCGATGTTCCTAAACATTTCCTGCACGGGGTCATGTGTGAATGGGAGTGGGGATCAATATTCAATGAACCGCCTGCTTCCCACCTCAACATCTTTTAACATTTCAGGCAAAATGCTGGTACCGCTCTGCTGTGAATGAGAGCAGTAACATAGCAGGGACAAGTATGTTAAGGGTTGAGGCAATCTGGCGAAGGATCCTTTCAAGTGAAGCAAGCGAACCAATCACAAGACTCCCCTGATGACATTTGAATCCATGAATTGTTTAGCATTCACGCCAACGCTATCCGGCCTCACCCCTTCTTCTTTGGTTGAGTTTAATGGCTGTTGGCATCCATAAGTGTGGCATTATCGCCATCTACTGGAATGTCCCCTCTATTCCAGCTTTGCCTTGGCATAATGTGAAAAGGTGCAAGATAGAAATGTTCCTGATTGTGTGAATAGTCATCACCAGCGGTGCCTGAAAGGTTATCCCAGTAATTCACAGAGAACTATTTGTGAATGAGGCTTTATATTCCAGTATTCATGCTAAGCTAATCAGCTGCTGGCTGTAGCCTTATAATCAACACCCTTATGAGAGTGGTGTGGAGCTTCTCATCTACAGTAACGTTCCTCCAGAAAGTGAATTAATTATTTCCCAAAATGTTGAACTGTTCCTTTTTAGGAAGTAAGATTAGGGTAATGTTCAGGTGAGGTGTGACCACATAAATGAGTCCAAGAAGTCATAAAATAACGTGCAGGCATGTTTTGAGTTTGTCTTTGTGGGGTTTAGTCCAGTATGCGTGTGCATGTGGTAAATGTTTCCTTGCTAACGAGTCTAAAAACAACTTTTTATTTTTGTCTCTCTTTATTATTGCAGTTTGAGTTTTCCCCCCAAACACTATGCTGCTACGGAAAACAATTATGCACCATCCAACGAGACGCTGCTTATTTTAGCTACCAGAACAGGTAAGGGCTTTCGGCACATTGGAACACAAGCGCGTGCACACACACACATACTTCAGAGAGTATTATGGACATTTTGCTGTGAAAAAACAGCCAGTGAGATCAGCTTGTTATGTGTTTTGTTGTATTTTGCGCATTGATTATATTTGCTACATGCAATCACAGATGAGTTTTAATTTGGCTACAAATGGTTACCTTGGCACCATCTTCATAGTTCACCGTTTTGATTTTCATTAAGTTGTCATTCATAAAGTGGGCTCCTGTCTTCTTCGGCAGTTATTCTTTATTTTTTGCACCATTATTTCCCACTGAGTAAATTGCACAACACACGACTGCTTGCAATTTCTGATAGACTGCATGAATGAATATGGGGTGGTATCCATGTTCCCCATCAGAAGACAGGTTCCCACTTTATGAATGAACTAACAGGATGATGGGTCTCTGTTGCTTTACCATTTTATTTTTTCCTCATCCACCCTTTCATGTTCGGAGACTCATACCCCCCCCCCCACTCACCCCCACTCCTCCTCCACAGCTCCTAGTGGTCTCTCATGTTGCTGTAATGTTGTTGTTTACCACTGGACGTCTGACGCTAATCTTTGCTTTGCCTTGGCTCTCTGTCCTCTGTTGGTTGTTGTTCACATCCTGTCCAACCCTCCCTCCTCCATGTCCCCCCCCTCTCCCTCTCTGTCCCCTCCATTGTCTCCGTCTGACCTGTAACGATTTATTTCACGCTTTTTAAATATTCATTTTGACCTCCCCTCCCCTCCCCCCTCCCTTCTCCCGTTCTCTCCCTCCTTTTTTAACGCTTGTGATGTCTGCATTGGCCTGTTTTGGTGTGACCAATCATCCACTCCAAAATTTACGCGCAAAATCAAAACACCCGCCCACACACAAACCCTGCATCACGATTGGCTGCTTCCTCCTGGCGACGACCTACCTTGCCCTCTGCCTCCTCCTGTGTGTCCGCCCCCTGGCCTGTCCTGCCCTGCCCTGATTGGCGGCTGCTTCTTCGTGCCCTCTCTGTGATTGGCTGTGCTGATGACGATCGGTGTAGTTCACCAAAATATGGGCTTCTTGCTGACAGGTACCACTTCTGTGAGAAGTGTTTCAACGAAATCCAGAACGAGAGCGTTTCCTTGGGGGACGACCCCTCCCAGCCTCAGACGTAAGTACCATCACACTTCTGCTTTTCTTTCTCTCACTCACTCACTCACTCACTCACTCACTCACTCACTCACTCACTCACTCACACACACACACACTCTCACTCTCTCACACACACACACACACACACACACACACACACACACACACTCTCACTCTCTCACACACACACACAGAGCGCGCGCAGACAACAGCGCTCCCATCAAAACGTAGACGTTGTCGAGTAATGCTTGTCGAGATGTTATGCAATTCTGGTATTGGAAGCATCAAAGATTGAATCTACCAGCTGTTATAAACTCATTTTTTTGGGATATCTAACCCCCAAAGAAGTTCTTGTTAGAAAAAAACACACAAGCATTCATTTAAGGTTAAGATAAGATTTTTTTTACTTGATCCCCAGAGGGGAAATTTGGTTGTTGCAGTAGTACAAGCATTCAAATTAAATCTATTGCTTCAATTGACTACAGTGAACATCAATACTGATTGGATATCCACACAAAAGACGGCATTTTTTTTCCTTTTAAGTAGCTATGGGGTTATAAAAATCCTCTTTTTACACAGCGTCATACATATATTTGGTACCAGCTTATTCAGATTAGTCATTGAAGCTATATGGTGTTTACTCTGAGTGAACTTTTCAAATCCAA